>JANZLB010000022.1:28319505-28330108 GCA_026167865.1 Notarius quadriscutis
AAAAAAATATATATATATATATATATATATTTTTTTTTTTTTTACATAACATATCTTGTCACACAACACATCAGTTGCCATGATGTTCTAATGTACGTCAGACTAGAATGTCATAAGGGGTCACAACCTTAATGTATATCATTTAACTAAGGTGGTATGTCAAAAGACAAAAGAGGCAAATCGGGCCTACTGGAAAAAGCATTTCTAAATGTTCATGTAGATTTATATCAATTATTATGATGAGCTTACATAGGTGCTATATAGCACTATGAACAATACCCCAAGTCAAGTGATCTAATTGCATAGGCTTGATCTCTGATACGTATAAATATTGAAGCTGATGTCTACCTGAGAATTACAAAATTAACTCATGAAAGAAGAGAAATAGGGCAGCATGGTGGTGTAGTGGTTAGCACTGTCATTAACCACTGTCGTTGCAGAGTTTGCATGTTTTGGAGTCTGCATAGGTTTGCTCTGGGTATTTCGGTTTCCTCCCACAGTCCAAAGATATGTAGATTTGGTCAACTGGCAAGTCTAAATTGCCCATAGGTGTGAATGTGAGTTTGAGCGGCTGTCTTTCTCTCTGTGCGCTGCAATAGACTGGCAACCTGTCCAGCGTGTACCCACCTCTTGTCCAAAATCAGCAGGGATTGGCTCCAGCTTACCTGCAACCCCCAATTAATAAGTGGTATAGAGAATAAATGAATAAAGAGAAATATCTGGACACCACTGTTTTAGCTTTGTGATTGTGAAAAAAGATCCTTTAGCTCTTAGTTGGCATAACATCAGCATGCATTTCATTGCTAGATAAATGGATTTACTAAAACTCCCAAAAAACCTGAATTGCATTGTTTTTTTTGTTTTGTTTTTGTTTTCTTTTTACAAAAAGCTCATTTTGAATACATTGATTACAGTTCAGATGGTCCCACTGAGCCAGTATACAATACCTTCAGCAACATGCATGCCATTTTGTCTGTGTGTGTGTGTTTAAAGTGATGTCACAGAGCCAAAGCTTTTCACCTGTTCAGCCAGGCGTGGAATCACATGGTCGCTCAGGGAGCAGGCACTATTAATAGAATCCATGCAGCCCAGTCAGTCATCATTATTGGCTTATTATGTTCCACTGGTAGATGCAGGCACTAAATCACTTTCTGTAATAAGCTGGAGAGTGCCAGTGGCACATTTACATTCCAGACACTGTCACAGTGCTGCCCTGGAGGTGTGTACAGCCGGATGTGTATGACTTATGTGACTGACACTTCTGCTTCATAGGTGCAATTTCAACTGTCTGATATCAGAATTATGCTCAAGACATTGTGACTTAAAAACACTTAAGCTCATTAAAGAACTACAGAAGATGATAATTCTGTTGGACACATTATAATATGAAATAGGTGCAGCATCTAAGAAAGTGCTTCCAATTAATTATTACACATGTTTCTCTGATGGCATATGGAATTGGCACTTCTTCTTTTTTTTTTTTTTTTACTAGAAATCATACAAAAGCAAAAGAAACCTACTTATCTGATTAGCTCAAAATATATATTGTTTCAAATGGCTCAGTCAAATACAATGAACTAATTTCATCCATCCATTATCTATACCGCTTATCCATGAGGGTTACAGAGGAAGCTGGAGCCAATCCCAGCTAACTTCAGGCGAGAGGCAGGGTACACCCTGGGCAGGTACAATTTATTGCAGGGCTAACACTGAGACAAATAGCCATTCTCACTCACATGACAAAGATCTAGGAGAAGCCATTTAATTTTATTACATAGTGCATGCCAATCATGAATGCTAGCCAGAGGTGATCAATTATTGCAGGAGTCTTGGCCATGGTGTCTCACTGCTATGAAACTAAATAGCTATTTAGCTATTTATAATGCTTAAACATTAACAGAGCCTTTGTACTCACAATGTGGAACTAATGACAATTAGAGCAACCGCCTTTTCTGGTCCCTATAATAATAATCCTCCTCCCCAGGTCTGAATTTATTTTTGAAATTTTTATTTTTAAAATGAAACTGAGACTGGGACTAAATGCCATTGAGATTTTTTTTTTTTAAATGTAATCGTTATAAATAAGTGAATACCACCATTGTCACTGGTGTATTTAAAAATCCTATTTCATGAGCTTGTATAAAATCACAATGAGTTCCTCAAAATTCCATGGCACACTTCACTTTGCCTCATGGCGCACCAGTATGTCGCATCACACTGGTTGAAAACCGATGATCTAGACATTACCCAAAAATCTGAACAACTCAATTAAAGTACTTATTTTTATTTTGTTTTGCTTTATAACATCCACAAACACTACTAACTAATTATCCTTCTCACTAATTTGCATGTACAGAGCTTTATTCTGGATTTCTTCATGCATCTGTTGACTCAGTATACTGTATAATGTCAGCTTGTGTGTTGGCCCAATATATATATAAAAAAACTAAAAATAGGCTTACAAATAAAACAAAACTTGCTTTTAACCAATTTGTTACATTCTTAAGCTCACTCATTGTTTTTCCTGTAGCAAATGCACACATACAATCATTTTGTCCAATATTCTCAACCCCATCTGCAGGAGATGGAGTTATTTTGCTTCAGCAATCAGGTTACAAGGGTCCTGATTTGTTTAGAGCAAGTTTTGTCTCCCATTATACCATTAAGCATTTTCTGAAAACTAATTACAGATTGTTAATGCTAGAAAATGAATCAATGACCACCTAATAAATAAACTACAAACTTATTGTTTATTCTTGACCAACCTTGTAGGATGTGCACAATTATTGTTGATTCTTACGGGAGCATGACCAGTTGTTTGTTCTATTTGAATGTGAGAGAGTCTCTCGCCTTGTCTAGGAATACACACTGCTCACATGCTGAGCTAACCTGATAGCATCGTTTATTTACTTCGGCTGAGGGAAGAAATCTAGTCACAACAATGAAATGAGGCCTCGACAGCATCCCAGTAAACAAATGTTTAATGAAGATAAATAGAAAAGTGCAATCTCTATTTGAAGGACTGTTAAAGAAACACTAAATTTGAAAGAAAGTCTGTATAATCCTACTAAGTCCAATTTTTTTGCATGCTCATGGTCCATTATTGTAGTCAAAATATACATTCGCTTTCAGATATAAAAACCTATTGCTTAACATTGTGGTATAAAAATAGTATTTACACCTCATCTATCCACTTGGAAAAAAGAAAAATCAATTAAAAAGGCAAATGCTGTGCAGATGCATAAAACCCTGCCATCTAAGAGACTGGATTCTGTTCTTCCAAAACATGGCAACTGGCCACATTACTTTCATTTAAAAAAAAAAAAAAAAAAAAGACGATTAGGAAATCTGCTGTGGAATGCTCAAGGTTATCTCCCCCCCCCTCCAAAAAAAAAAAAAAAACCCACAAAGCCACCCCATCCCATAACAAAACCCTTTTTATCTGGAAGATAAAAGGACACTGGTCCCATGCAGTCTAAAACATGGTTAAGAAAGTCTTAAAAAAAAAAAAAAGCCACCCCCCACACCTTTTCCAATTGAAAGGCATGCAAATACGATACAGATTGCAGGACAGCAAGACAATCTTAGCCATATGAAAAGAAAGGAGCTGACTTACTGCATGCAGTAAGCAAAATAACCGTTTCTCTTACCAATCAGTAACTAACCCTAAAAGCAAGTGACAACACTTAAATCCCACCCACCAACCCAACATTAAACGCTTCTACATTTCTATCTGGCCAAATCTAATTGGGAGGAATAGATTATTCAGCTTTCAGTCATGAGACTAGAGGCTTTGGTTTCAAGCTGTAGTGTACATATTTAAAAAAAAAAAAAAAAAAAAGTTCAACATGCCATATCAGGCATTACAATAGAATAGTTACAAAACAATGCCTTGTGATACATTAAGGCAATACTTAGGGTCTATGAAAAAAAGTACAGAACACATTGTATACTCAAAGAAGTGAGAGCCACTGACCAAAGGCCAACATGCAATGGCCAACAGCATCAAAAAACAACATATACTTACAATATTTGATTTGTACACAATTATTGCATTAAATAAAAAAAAAAAAGGAATGTAAACAGTCTATGTCTATTGTTACAGTAAGTGATAAGACTCAAAGCTACTGGGAATGTAGAAAGAAAAATAGAACTGGCCTTAAGGCAAGGATTTATCAAAAAGCCCTGGAGCTGTAGGAAACGAAACCAACCCCTCAATTCAGCTACACAAGGACGTATGGATTGTAAACTAGTCTTTACAAACATTGATACCAATGTTGTCTGGTATCAGAAAGCACTTAGCTGCAAGATAATGTAAGGCACAAGAAGTACTACTGGGGGGAGGTGCACACAGGAGCAGCAATTTCAAGGCAAGGGTCCACCAATGCAAAAGGAAGTCTGAAACTTAAAGGCTCGAGAGGTGTGATTACAGAGACAACGACCAAAAGGAGAAAAAAAAAAAAAAAAAATTCTTACAGGCATTTAAAAAAATTAAAAAAAATGTTACATGAACTACTAGATACTACTCATAAATACAATAGTGGAATGATGAAAGTTTTGGGGTTGAGGCTTTCGAGAAGTCAGCTCAACTTTACGTCTTTAAATGACTCATTCCAGCTGCAGTCACTTAACCTGTTCAAATAGTGGACTTGGAGAAGGACACTCGAAGATGGTGGTTCTCACCAAGATCATGGTTGTGGAACTCAATAAGGGTCTCGATGGCTTCCTCCACTGAACCCATCTGAATCAGAGCCATCTTGCGGTCTTTCCTGAAAACAGACAAACATGTTAACATACGAAAAGGAGGAAGAAAAAAAAAAAATCCTAGTGCACTGTGAGGAACTTACTGAAAGAACTTAAAGTTCTTGACCACAGCACCTGAGCTGGCAAAAAGCATCTTCAGATCATCTTCAACAACTGAAGGGCTGTTAGAGATGAGACAAGTTAAAGCACAGCTCTTCAGAGCTAAAAAAAAAAAAAAAAAAAAAAGTAAACACCGTATCTTGGCTTACGGGATGTTCGAGAGGTGCAGTGTTGAGGAAGGCGGGAAGATGTTTGAGTAGTTTTTGGAGCCAGGCTTCTTAAAACGATGAAGAGGAGAGTTACTGTAATCCTTAGTGAGGCCTTGATCCTCATGTCCCTCACGTGGCAGCTGAACAGTTGTGTGTTTGGACAAAGTGATGCGCAGCGCCCGTCCATACAGCTTCTGTCCATTCAAATGGCTCATAGCTAGGAGAAGAAGAAGTTTACACACACAAAATGGTACTTAACACTTGCTATACCTGCATGTTCTGTCTAATAGTAACATGGATGCCATAAAAAGAATCAAATGACTGCTGAGAATAATAATTAGGACAAGATGTTCACCTAGCTGAGCCTGAGTGCCATCAGACATTTGGATAAGGGCATTCTCCTTTTTGTTGAACATGATTTTTACTCTTATCACATCACCATATACGCCTGGTGAAGATAAAGGAGAAATATGGTTAGATGTGAAATGTAAGATGTATTACAACCTTTAAAAATAAATGTCTTCAGTATGCTTAGGATTACAAATCAAGACACTCAGACCGAGTGTATTCTCCTTCTTATAGACACTGAAAGCCTCAATAGATCTTTAGCCAAATGTTACTTATTGCAGTTGGACATGACCCATGTACAGGTCTACCCAAGTAAATCCAGTGTTTAAGTACTTAAGATACTTGGGGGAAGTTTTAAAAAAAAAAAAAAGCCAAGAGGACAGATGAAAAAAAAGGGGGTCAATTTTACAGACTGAAGGAGGAATGGAATTTTGCATTGCCATCCTTAATGTGTGAATTGAGAAAGTGAAACTCAGCTGCAAGAAGGCTAGCTTCAGGTCAAAAGGTTTGGTCAGGGGGGGGAAACAAAAATAAATAAAGCTTTAACATGGATAAGAGTCATGACTATTAACCAAAATTTAAAAAGCTTCCCTCAAAAGACATGCAAAACAATTTCAAAAGCATGCATCATAAATTAGGTCTATTAAAAAGATGCAGCACCTCAGGTCAGTCAATTCTGAAGTGCACCATAACGGTCAAGTCTAAACACTCCTAAAAACTGAGTTTTGGCAAGTGCTGCAACTTTTTGGATCGTATCTCATCTCAGCACACGCACACACACCAGCAGAAAACACACAAGCACTCAAATTGCCTTGTGAGGGAAGAAAATGAAAGAACAGAACAAACAAGTGATAACAAAAAGATGCTAAGGATAACATACCGAAAAGAATAAAGAGGCATTGGGGCGTAACTCTCTTTAGAGGACAGCAGAGGAAGGCAGCGGAGGGAAGAAGGGAGAGGTAAAGATCGGAGGCAGAATGGAGGTTCAACATATCCACAGCGAGGAGGCAGTTCCACGGGAAATGGCGAAAAAACGATGGTTGGATCATGAAGATGGTTAATGGATTGGGAGTAGAAAGAGGAGGGGAGAGGTGGACATGAAAGTGTAAGGAGTGAATTGTGTTCAACGTGAGCATGTTTGTGTGTTGATGTAAAAATAAAAATGAGTGGAACACATGTGGGCAGCCATTTGGCAGGCAGACATGGTTGCAAAAGAAAGAAAAAAAAAAAAAAGAATGGGGTATGGGGAATAGGGAGGGAGAGAAGAGGAGGTAAAAAACAAAGTCAGTATACATATGGAAATACAATAGTGGTCAAGTTAACTTTAAAAGAAACTAAGCCAACAGAAGAGTGCGCTGTATTCCTTGTAAAAATTAAGTTAATAAATTGCTCAAGACAACGAAAGCTCGTCTGCTGGAGCCTTTTTAAAAGAATAAATCAAACCATTTACAAGTTCATTTGATCAACTCTTCATTACCACTGATGCACATTAACACTGATGCTTAAATCTTCCGGCATGTACAACTTGCCACTTATTTTGGACTTCTGCAGCTGACAAGCTTTCAGAAAAGTCAATACTTTATGAACTTGTGATGGTAGGAATATTCTGGTAAAAGGGATCAGCTTTTAATAAATTAAAAAAAAAAAAAATATGAAGCTTAAATTAACTTAGGAATGTTAGAAAATTACAAAATTAAAAAGGGATGAACACTGGGAGGAAACAAAAGCAAAGCTTCGGTTACCTGGGGGGGGGGGGAGTTCTACACAGTACAGTATAGAGGATGTATTCAAGTACAATTAGTTTTATATAAACTGCTTTATTTGACTGACTGGTTGATAAAAGTTATATATTCAAAATAATCTTCAGTCCTGACCTATAGCTAGTACTCAAAGTATAATTTTTAAGTTCACAAAAAGAATAAACAGCAAGAAGCCCATTTAGTACATGTAGCTGCAAGTCACCAACCTCAGGATTCAAGTTGCTGACTAGCATAACACAGTGGCCAGCAGGAAGAGTCGGGAAACCCAGCCTGCCTGCTGCTGCAGCAGCCGCAGCTGCTGCGCTGGGAATGGCTAAAGAGGCCAGGGCTCCAGGAACACCTGGCATGGTCAAGCCTGAGAGAGAGAGAGCAAGAAAAGGAGTATTAACATACTGTCCGACAGTCAAACGCCTGCGTTTACAAGGATGTTACGCTGACAAACCTGCAGCCTGCTGAATGGCAAAAGCTGGTGGGAAGGCATGGGCACCAGCATACGGAGCAGCAGAAATAATCCCAGGAGTAGCTGTAGACAAACTATAGATTCACTCACGGCATAAAGAAAGCATTGCTGCAGATGTGAACGGAGGCTAACAAGAGACAAAGCTGATGAAATGGTGCTCAGGTGTGGGCTACATCTTACCAAACGCAGCTGTTGCCATCGCGTGGTGATCAAGCGCAGGCTGGCCATCTCCTGAAGGCAGGTCAGGCCGTGTGTAGTCCCGACTCTTGTCGTTGTTGTACTTTACGTTCAAACTGGTGAGCTTGGAAAAACTGATGCGAAGAGTGCAACATGCATTGTAGATGTTCTGTCCATCCAGAGCCTGTGTCACGACCACAACGTTACATAACAGTGGACTGAGCGCACGCGAAAACAAAAAGGTACTTAAAAGGAGTCAGACCAAATTCAGGATAGAGAACAGCTGTCTGCAGTGGAGGTTGTGAATGATTATAAAATTCTACATGCATTCCAAAGACCAACATATAAAAAGGTCACGGAATTGGACCGCCAAGTTTTAACGTCCATGATTGCTTGCATCTTTGATTACACAAAAGCCATGTATATATACACACACAGTAGATTAAGCAATACCGGGCTGCACTTTAAGTTAACCCAAGCACCCTGCAGATGGAGCCACTCACCAGCTTTGCATGCTGAGCAGTAAGACCATCAGCAAACTGCAGAAGAGCCTGGAACTGGTTGTTCTTGGTAAAAGTAATCACTTTCAGAACTGTGCCAAACTTGGAAAAGATCTGTGGAAGATGCATCAAACAAAAACCCAAACGCACTTAAGCAGAGCAAAACTAACATGTATAGGCAAATAAGACGTGTAGTGTCAAACAAACAAGACTCTACCTGGTGCAGAACATCCAGCGTGACTGGGTAGAAGAGATTCTCCACCACCACCCTGAGGACGGGGCTTGGGCCACCCACACCGCCTGCTTCTACACCAGCCAGGGACATGCCACCTGTCTGGACTGCATTTACAGCCTGCAGTGCTGCCTGTGCTCTCTGATTTTTTTTTTTTTTTAAAAAGAGGGCAGAGAAGTGTTTGATCAACAGGAATGATCTACCCAAATTCCTCCATTTTAAAAGAAAGTAGGCATTGCATGTCCATGCCATCTCCAAGTCAATTTACATCAGGGACAAAAATACATCTCTAGGACCATAACGTGACTAATCACTACGGTCCTGTGTGGTCCAAGTCCATCTTATCTTTTGCCATTTTAAAAAGAGACACTGTACATATAACACAAAAAGGGGAGGTCCTATAAAAATCTACTCGTTCTTAAGATTTGCTCAACTGTTAACCATTGTGTACCTTTAAATATTAAGACAATGGAAACATGTATGAAGTGTAAGAGTAAAGTTCCTTTGAGAGTATAAGTCCCAAATGCTTATTTAAAAAACATTACACAACCAGAATCAACCAAGTGAGCCTCAATGGAATGAGTAGGTAGATAATACGTTCCACAGCTGAGGTTTGTGCAAACAGCATGGTGTCCCCACTAAGAATGTGTTTAGACAAGGATAAACTTTAGGTCAAAAAACACCCCACAAGCTTCATGCAAGCTAGTAAACAAAGTTCATCACTCTATATTAACATTCCATTGCAGCTGGAGAAACAGTAATCACAGCTGCGCTCCAAAATCCCACAAAGTTTTAGAGTGTTCTGTAGATCATTCATTTTTGATTATCCCCTTTGTCATGGTGTCAAATATGCATAGTTCGCCTGCAATAACTCAATAAGAGGCAAGAATAGCACAGAAAAAAAAAAAAAAGGGACCAAACTTATTGAACACATACCACTTGGTTTGGAGAGTTGTCCGTTTTCAGCTCCTTGTGGTTGGAGTACTGCATAAAGATGGGATGATTCCTGATAACTGGTGTGACTGAGGAGTAATAGCTGACCATAGTCTGAGCTGCCTCCTCGGTATTCATCTCCAGGAAAGCCTAGACAAATTAAACCACTTTAGCAAACTGTTTCTGGTTTCATTGTCTGTTTACACAATTGGACCCATTTTCACACTTATATCTGTAGGACACTGCCATTTGAGTAATCAAACGTTGCAATTTTCATTTTGGTTGATGGAGCATTTAAAATAAAGTCACCACACTGCCAAAACCACATTGTGTTTAATGGTACAAGTAGTAGTCTGAACAAAGCTTCAGATTAGCAATCTCCCCATTGGAATCCAAATGGATGAATGCAATTTATTATTATAAAAGGCTTGAACAGCACAAGAATACCTGGTTCTTTCCTTTCAGCATGAGCAGGTTAGTGACTTTGCCAAAGGGAAGGCCTAGAGATATGACCTCCGCTTCATTAATATCACTGGGGAGCTTGCGCACATGTATGACTCGGGATGGAATACCAGGACTTCTGATATCACCTTTGAACTTCTTGCTGTCATTACCATTAGCTAGGACAGAGAGAAGACACACATTAGGCTAACTTGCTGAGATGCATGCACAACGATGCTTCTCCAAAACATACCTGCTGAACTCATGATATAAGGCCCGTTGGAAACACAGGAGAAAAGTTCGTCAGATCCTCTCTAAAATAAACAAACAAAAAGCACAATAACTACATGTCAACAGCAATATAGCAACAAGACAGCCTACATATGCACAGGCATTCCACACAGTGGAAACAAGAGGGAACATGCTCAAACATTCAGGAAGTGTTTAAGTAGATAATTCCACAAGAGTGAGCACGATGACCTAATAAGGACAACTTTGGGCTATATTTTACCCAAATTGTTTATAGGGGGAGAAAGAAAAAAAAAGCGCCAGGAAGTAGGCATTGTGAAAGTGAGCAGTCAACCTGTGCAAGAGGCAGGGTCATTAACCAGCAGCCCTAAAACACTCAACAGCAAGAGAACAAGAAAAGAAACTCCATCTTTAATAGAAGGTGGGGGTGTGAGGATACAAGGGTTTCTGGGTCATCAGACAAGAGGAATGAGTGGGAGGACTCACATTTC
>JANZLB010000022.1:29512913-29526053 GCA_026167865.1 Notarius quadriscutis
ATTAAAGGGCGCACTGCCGTTTTTTGTGAAAATTGAAGACTTTTAGGTGCGCCTTATAGACCGTAAAATACGGTAATAGAACCAATTAAAATTCATTTGAACATATTGCAGGTGAGATTGGTAAAACTCTACGGGATTGGTCAAGGTTTCTGTGAGAGCACAACCTTTTTTCACCCAACTGTATTATTACACAAGACCTGCTCTTTACCTAATGAACATTCTCTCTCTCTCTCTCTTTCTCTTCATTAGTGGCATCTTCCTGCATGACCCGTCTGTCCCGCTCACGCACCACCTCCCTCTCTTCATCCTACTCCCTGGAGGGCTCTCGCTCACGGTCGCGCACTCTTTCCCAGGGCTCTGTAGGTGGAAACTTGCCCCCTAGCCCCTCCAACACAATGGAGGTGTCCTGCTGAAGAGAGAGAAAATGAGAGAGAGAGAGAGAGAGAGGTGGGTGGATGGATGGATGGATGGACGGATGGACGGACAAGTGGAAAGCCACTACTATTGAGAGGGTCATAAAGTGTAAAGCAAGAAAGAAAGCGAGACCTAAAGAGAGCGAGAGAGATATTCCTCTTACCAAACTAAATCTCATTCTCATGTATAATTCGCTCATCCCGCACTTGGGAGAAGTGAGAGATTCTTAAGGGAAGCGAGCCAGAAACAAGTGACGTGGGGAGAGAGGGAGAAAAAAAAAATCCATCTCTCCATCCCTCTGTCAACTTAGCATCTTGTGGTGCAGGTAGGGGCTTGTAGAGAGACCCAAGATGTAGTGATAACCAATAGTAATACTTCTAATATAGAATATTAATTATAATTATCTATAAATAATGACAGTAATGTAATTAAAAACAGTTCACTTAATTACATGTTGAAAACTAGAGGAAAAAAAAAAAAACAATAGAGTAGCAATACTCATGTGTCTGAGTTCTTTTGGTATACTATTTGGTGTGTTTGGAGTGGATTTTTTTAAAAATGAATTTCACTGTAATAGTCATGTGACCCCCATATAGGGCCATGACAACAGGTGTTGGATAAATACCAATGTCTTTCGGTCGCAGCCAGCTCATGTCTTCCAGTTGACTTATTTGAAAACATAAGTAGGGAAACTGTGTGTGAAAATGAAAGATTGAGACATTAGTCTGTTTGACTGCTCCAAACTGAATGGTGGAATTGTTACAATTTTTTTTTTTTTAATTCGAGAGTATATGGATTATAGAGATGTTGAATTGTACAAAGACAAAAGAGCAAAACAGAAAAAATAGGTGAATTTTAAGCTTCTCCTGCCTGGAATTTTTTTTTTTTTAACACCAGATGAATTGATTTTATTTTAGTACAGCTCTATCCCAAATGCTGAGTGTTTTAACAAAATTCATTCAACCAAGTAACATGTTCGAAAGTAACACCTTGAAACTGATGTAAGATCTATATACATCGGTACACTTAGTTGAAACCTACCAATTCTAACTGCTTAATAAATAAATTTACACAGCCATTGGAACGTTGCAACTCCATGCCCATAGCCTTTTCTCAGTGTTGCCACTAGAATATGCCCCAGTGCACTTCCAGTTCCAAAGCAAACACAATGGCCCTTATTCAGTAAAGTCGCAAAAATCAAGCTCAGATTTGGATGAATGGAATGACCGGAACAAATCTGCATCGGATTCATGAAACTGTCTGACGAGTGGAGATTTAAACCCAATGTAGTTATGTGAATCAGTTAATAGGGAGGTTTTTATTCATTTTAGAACTCTAAGTCAGATTTATCAGTTTTATTATTATTATTATTATTATTATTAAAGCTGTATGTATCAATATAGGTGAGCCAAGTTTCTCAAACAAAATTGAATCCTTAGTTCTTTTTTTTTTTTAAATCAGACATGCAATGAAAATCAGACGACTAAACTTAATCCAGTTCTGTTTTTTTTAAATGTCGAAATTTTGATACAAGTGTTGATCTGGATTTATTATAATAACCTCACAAAACAGTATCAAAGGGTCTTTGAATTAGCCAGGACCTGTGTTTCCAAGTTCAACACTTTGCGATGCCTCTTGTATGCAAATGCATTACTATTACTGAAATGAAGGACTAGTGAGCTGATCAAGATCAACGTCTGCCGCTTTAATTTGCATTTAGAAATTACAGGTTGACATAAAGCCCCATTACTTGTATTTTAGTATAAAGTTTCCGCACACATGATCATGATTATCCATGTTATTTGGTATGTTTTATAGTACACTACTTACGATATTGGCTTATATAATTGATGATACGAGCACTCGGTATGTTTACATGCACATTAATATTCCACTGTTATTCCAAATTACAATATTCGGAATTTGATACGAGTCATGTCAACAGCATATTCCAGTTGGATATTCTGAGTTTGGCCTTTTTCCGAATTTAGCATTCTCCGATTAAGACATGTGGGAGACACGGCCTTTTGCCTGCTTACGGTCAGCTCTGTATACAAACCAATTAGACAACAGCTTGCAAGGTAAATGCATGTAAATGGGAACTGAAATTTTCATGTATATTATTAGCAATGTAAACAGCTTAGTAGGAATTGTCTTTTTTGGGAATAAGGGCAAAAACTGGAATAGTTTATGCATGTACTGTAAAAGGCAGTGATCGTTTCCTTATTTAAGCATAAAACAGGCATTTTTTTTAAGTTGTAAAAAGGTTTTACATATTTACACACACTCTGTCCAGACCTGAATTTCATGCTAATGTGCCAAAGATGAAATCGATGAATAAGGCAACCTTGTGTTGTCATTTTTTGTGTGATCATTTTGCGATCAGATTTGACAGTATGCAACTTCGATGAAATAAGGGCCAGTGTGAACACTGGAAAATAATGACTATCCAGAAATTTGGAAAATTGGATCATTTATCTTAGTGCTTGATGTTTTAGTTCAGAAACTAACTATGCTAGAATGCCGACATGTTCGAGCCTAGCATGAGGGAAAAGGTACAGTTTCTCAAATAAAATGTTGGAAAACATTTGATATGGACATTATTTTGTATTTTTCTGTAGCATAGCTATGTCCCATGAATTAATAATGACCCCCTCGAACAAAACAATGATGATTTTGATAATGATCTGCCAGCAAGTCCACTGCCACCAGATTGTTACTGCTCATACAGAACAAAGATAACTATTTTAACCCCTCAGCTTTTCAAGTTAATCCGTAGTCAAGTATAAACATCTGTTGTGTGTTGTCTGTGTGCTTGATTAGACACACTTTACTAATAAAAGCTCACACAATTTCTGATCTAACAAAAACATTTGAAGTTTCTTGTTAACAACGGCATACGCTGCCAACACATTAGTTAACTACTCTTACCTAAAAGCCTCTAGAGGAACTGACTAGTTAAATCTAACCCATTATAACAAACAAATGTAGCCATTTCTTCATCAACAGAGGCAAATCACGAGTCAGTACAAATCAGACCAGCACTGTTCTTTTGTGTAGAAGCCATGATAATCAATACAGCACAGCACTGCCCTAAAACACCAGATCATTAGACAATTCTCTGTTTACATGACACAGAATCCTGTCAAGAGTTTGTGTATTTGATAGGCTACATTGGTGTCCTTGTCACATGCAGCCAAATCACACTGCAACGTAGGGTTCCAGTACTGTTTTTCATATGTCCTTGGCAACTTGATTAGTTCCTCAGCATTAGTTTCTTGGCCTTGAGGGAATTCCTATTCCAAAAGGAAAGGGCAGGGGAAAACGACCCTGACCCGTTGGCGTTCTCATGTGGAACGCCATTGCTAGCACTGTGACGTCAGCATGGCACACAGCCACTAACGTCTCATGAAAATAACAAAAATATACCACCAACCAACAAAGCACCACAATCACTAAGCACGCTACATATACTTTAAAGATATTTATGAACTATGTTTCAGCGTGGGGTTTTCCTTGAATTAACTTGAGTGAAGTTTGTTAATTGGAGGTCCAAGTGAGTTGACCAATTGAGTTGATGTAGCTATAGATTTAACAACGTATGTTTTGAATTGATGCTTTCAAACGAAGTTTTATGTAAGAGTAAATAAAGCACTGGCTACTCCTTGTGCTTTAAGTGGTCAGTGGTTATATCACACTGTTGAATTGTGAGGAAGCATCAAAAAAAGTATTGAAACACAAGGATGGTGTTTGTGTTGAGTCTTGGTTTTGTTGAGATTAGTGTTTGAAAGTTGGAGCAGAAGAATATTAGTTGCTGAAATGTATAGACATGGAACGTGGTATCGTTTAGTCAATTGCTAATGGAAGAATGCAGGTACAGGTGTTTGATAGAGAACGAATGCTTTGTATTGCTGGATAAAAACTTTACTAAAAAGAGTAAAGGGAAATGTCTGATATAGTTTACTCTGGGGAGTTAAAAAGGGGAAATAAACATGGAAGTGTCCGTGTTTGGGCTGGAGCTGTGTGATTGCTCTTCCACGTTTATATTTTGTTTTATTTTACTATTTTTCTTCAGTCATACCCTTTTTAATGTTCAATCCTCCCTGTGTTTCCTGTTGTACAAGGTTACTGTCTCACTGTTGTTATTGGTTAGACATCATTGTGCTAGTTCCTGTGTAACCTCTGTTAGCATTAGAATGTAAAAGGGGGAATTAACATTATTAACAAAAAACAAATGTATAACAAAATACAATCCAAGTTTCTTGTGTGGTTAATTCTGTGTAATGCTATGAACAACTGAAAAAAAAATGTATTAATAAAAAGGAAGTAAACCATGCTGGCTTGATTTGAGTTATTATTCAAAGTGTGAATTGACTTGATCAACAGCTCATTTGACTTTGGTTTTTTTTTTTTTCTTTCTGATGTGAATATGGCATGAAAAATATTAAAAATAATGAATGTCTGTCTGTCTGTAACTGATTCTGTGATGCATAGTGAAATGTTACATTTTTTTCATCAGCTTTGATCAATATTAATCATTGAAAAACAATACTAAGAATACACATTGATTCCAAAATGGTCTTATTCAGAAGACAAATAAACAGTTTGGACACTTGATTTAGAAACTATTTTATTATTTGATCAAGTACAATTTGTGTTACTAGGCCTCAAATTCAACAATCGGATGGGTCAATATAACAGTTTGCAAAATGTATTTACAAATAAGTACTATAATGTCACAGCTAAATATAAATGTTGTAAAGCGTCATATCATGGAAAGCCCCATAGTGTGTTGGAGAACAGATCAAAACAACCAGCATCATGAAGACAAGGAGCTATAAGAAGTTTTGGAAGATTATCAATCAGGTTTCAATCACTTCACAAAGCTGAGTTTTATGGAAGAGTGGTGAAAAGAGGTATGAGCGATAGGGATGTTCTAAAAGGCATGTTTGAGACTCCACACACAAAGGACCTGGGAAAAGGGTTGGTCTGATGAGACCAAACCCAACACCATCTCCATAGTGAAGCATGAGGGTGGGAGCATCAGGTTGTGGGGATGTTTTTCATCAGCAAGGACTGAGAATCTGGTCAAGGCTGAGGGCAAAATAGATGAAGCTATATACTGGGCGATTATAGGAAAAACAAGAGACTTGAGACTAGGGCAGAGTCACCTTCCAACAACATACTGCCAAGGTTACAATGGAGTGGCTCAAAACCATTAACCTGAATGTGTTAGAATGGCCCATACAACGCCCTGATTGATAATCTGGCAAGAAATTGTTATTTGCCATCAGTCTTTATTCAAAATCTTGACCTTGAGATGTTTTGGCAAAAGACATGGGCAAAAATATCAGGATTCAGGTGTGTAAAGCTGATAGACTAATATCACATTCACCTTTGTGTGTAAAAAAAAATATATATATATATATATAATGCACCTTCATCAATATAAGTCTATTATTTGTCAATATAAGTGGTCTCTGTGAAAATGAGGTGTGTGATGATAAGGACAGGTTTTCTACAGTAATCTATTATCCATCCATCCATTATCTCTATCTGCTTTATCCTGTTCTACAGGGTCGCAGGCAAGCTGGAGCCGATCCCAGCTGACTATGGGCGAGAGGCGGGGTACACCCTGGACAAGTCGCCAGGTCATCACAGGGCTGACAAGTAATATATTAATAGACAAAGTAAATTTGGTTGCATTTCAGACACAATGATGAATAATACACTTCTAAAAGAAAGATAAGATACAATTACACTTCAGGACTTCTTAATTGAACTTCATTGCATATATAGACCAATGTTGCAATCCTACCAGAGGAACCTGCACCTAGTGATGATGATGAAAATGTTTGGAATTCATTGCAGAACAAAACTCCAGGTGATATGTTTTGGATTAATATAAGACAGGCCAGAGCTCTTTGTCTAAGTCAAGTTAAACAAACAAACAAAAATAGCAATAGTCCATACACCATGATACAAGTGCATGAATGGCTTTCTTCATATCAAGAAAGGATAAATTTTAATATCCATCTTCAGTAAGTGCTTTATCCTGGTCAGAGTCATGATGAATCTTAAGCTGGGCCAGCAACACTTGGTGCAAATTGGGAGAATTCACAGCAGAGGATGCCAGTCCATCAGAGGGCACCATGCACACACACACAATTAGGGGCAAGTTAGCAGAGCAAATATGCCTATCCATATGTTTTTGGACAGTCGGAAAAAACTTGAGAATGTTCATAGGCTCTGCGCAGACCATAACCCGAGCTCTGGATTGAACCCATGACTCTTGAGCTGTGAGGCTGCAATGCAAGTCCAATGGCTGAAAACAGTTAGATTGGCTAATATACTGGAATCAAATGGAATGAGTTTAAAAAAAAACAACAACAACCAGTGAATATAAAATAGGGTCAAGAATGGACCCTTGAGGCACTTCACAGGTAAGAGTAGCAGTCTAAAACATCCTATCCCCGACAATCACAGTGCGATATTCAGCACTGTGCAAAATATATTGTAAGGAGTTAATACCAAAATTGTGCACATTGGTATTCAGACCTCAGATGTAACTATAGACTATTAGGAAGTTGCATGACAGTTGGAGTTTGCTTAAGATAGACTTGTATCTCAGTTATGTGCAATTCTGACCTTTAAACCCATTTTCTTGTGCCATATTGGCTTGAGCAAGGAGCATTATTAAGTCCGGTGCCAATGTCTGACACTTTGATGTAATCACAATGAGAGGACAAAAATGATTATAAAAATATATTTAATAAATGTGTTGGTATACAGTATATAGAAGCTTATATATTTAATGAGAGCATATCTAATTCAGCACTTCAGTAAGCATCAATCCTTCCCTCCTGGATGCCAGAAAGATATTTGCTGATATGTTTTCTTTGCTGTGCTGTTTCTCAAGGTTTAGCTGAGGATTTAACTGAATATTGTACGCAGACGTTTAAAAAAAGAAGATACGGTTTCTAGTGAGAAGATGGTGTCCAGTCCCAGTGAGCGGAGGTTAATTATCTCTCGGCCCACCTCAATAAATCCACCTGCTCCTAAAAGAACAGCCTTGAGCACTAGCAATAACGTAGGATATTTTGTTATTTTCACATCATAACCTCGACTTTCAGCTATCTGCAATACGTTTATTGCTTGCTGGATATTTAACTTGAATATTTGCTGTGCCAGGCGCTTGGCTTTAAATTGCTTGGAAAACAAGGTGTCAGACATCATGTTGGGATCTCTGCTGGAGCCTTCCACAAAAATCAGAGTCAATGTCAACTTTCTCATGTCAGAGTCAACTGCCTCCTCAGCTTTCTTCAGGTCTGCCAACGCCTGAGCAATATGTCCTCTATTTGCTTTTGACAGAATGGACAGTGCACGATTGTACAGAGCAATGGCAGACCAACAAGGATTGGTTTTGATAGCTCTTGTGTACATCTCAATGCTGTCTGCAAGGTTTCCTTTGCGACGGAGGGTGTTGCCAGTCCTTACATAATGGTAGATCATAGAGGAAGGGGACTGTTTACGATCCAGTCTTTTCTTTGCATTTTCCAAGTCTTTCCGTAACTGTTGTTTTAATGTTTCTGTTGATTCATTCTCATTGAACTTCATCAGAAGCCACATACCCCAGCATTCATGAAGTGAAGACACAATGTCTTTATCGATGTCACCATCCTGTTTCCCTTTGTAAATGGTGTCCAGCATTTTAAGATATACAGAAAAGAGTTCCTCCTTTTTGGTGATTTTTGGTATGTCATCTTCAAGGAACCGTGACATTCTTGTTTGCACAATTAAATCTCTAGACTCTTTTTCCATCTCCAGGTTAGGTAAACCACTTGGCATTTCAGTGTTTAGCAAGCATCTGAGTTCTTTCACCATTGCCTCATAGTTCTTTTCACTGGGGTTTTCCTGACAGATTTTGAGGGTCTCTTCAAACTTATTCTCAATGAACACTGACACAGCTACAGTGGTTGTTAAATGTCTGAGAAGGGTAAGTAACCTAGAGAGAGGTGAGTTTAGCAACAATATCAGTTTGACTGATTCCGAGAAGTGAGTGGAGCACATGATGAGCTGGGCAGAACCAGGGTTTCCTTGTCGTGCAGTTCGACCAAAGGCTTGTTTCTCCACACGGATATTAAGGGGCAAGAAAGTCTGCACTACAAACAAACCCCCTGACACATTTACTTTCGCACAGACTTTGAGGTCTGTCCCACGACCAGCCAGATTGGTTGCAACAATGACACAACCTTCAGTGACCTCTTCACCTGTAACCTTAGAATTGTCCATATTGTTATTTGTGTACAGTTTCAATTTGTCTGTTGAAATGGTTTTTGATAGTGCATCGTGGACAATTTGTGCTCGTTTAATTGTTTCACAGATGACTAAGACTGCTCTTGAACCTCGATAGACTGTGGGGTTCACTTTCTTATTAACAACCTTACAAATTGTTTGTACCCACCCATTTTCATCATTAATTACAATACCATCCTTCTCGTAAAGTTTTCTGCGTTTGAATGGTGGAATTTTGCATGTTTTAATGTCGGGGTACAGTTTCTGCAATAAATCAAGTTCAGTTTGGTTCCCCAAAGTTCCTGTGAGCCCATAAATCCGTTCATAACTCTTGAATAAATTTACATTGGACTTGAAATTTGTTATCATGCACATATTTGACAGCTTGGTTTGGTGCTTCATTTCAAGGAATTGCTGAAGTCCATCTCCCCATTTCATTTGATTTTGCACGACTCCTGTAGAGCTGTAATCTACAGGAACTACACCATCCTTATGTAGAATGTATTCATGCCCTAAAGTCATAGTTTTGGCAAGAAATGCATTTTCAACCCATATTTTTAGCCTTCCGTTTATGTGCTCTAGAAAGCCTGGAATGTGGAACTCATCATACTCCAGCTCTGATGTATCTGCAGGGTTCTCTAAAAATGTATGTAATTGCAGTATGTCTGAATCCTCTGCCATTAGAGAGGAACGAATGAGATCAAGCGTCTTCTCTAAATCAAGACCTTCAGAGTGGTTGACAACAAACCAAATCTTAGCTAAGATTACATTTAGAGGCTCCATGACAGGCATCTCACTGTTTAAGTAGACAACTTCTAGACCTTTGTCCAACATGAGCGAGTCTACCTCATCTACTATGGCATACTGAAACTGTCTTTGAGGTCTCACATTTTCTCTTTGGAACCTCTGTCTTAACCAGTCTCCTGCAAAACTCTCAGTTGTGCCATATACCACTTGACATGAGTAACACTTCCTCAGGTCTTCAACTTCTAATTTTTTTGTATTGGAATCCACAGTGATTTCCAGTTTTTCATAAAATGAACGCCACTCTGTAGCATCTCGCTCTGCAAGCACAGGGGAACTGGAGATAATGTCCACACTTTTTCCAGTCAAGGCACAGTATGCAGCAAACATGGCCACTATACATGACTTTCCTTCTCCTGTGCCAACTTGGATTAACTGGCTAGAACGAGAAAGAACCATAATGCACCAGCTCACCATCTGAGTCAACCTTGGTTTCCATTTTCTGGTATCTTCTACTGCTTTACATAGTTTCACTAATTGCTCCTTTATACTGTGCAGAGATGTTGAAACAGGACATGGTGATGGTGAAGTCACAGACAACACAATGTCTTTAACTTGATCTAAAATATTCCGATCAATGTCTCCTTCTGCTTGAATTTCCTTAAGAATAATGTCAAGGCTTTTCTCTTTTGTTTCTTTCACCAAGTCATTAATTCTAATTTCAATGTCATCCACAAACTGTTTTGTTTCAATGTTAGATGATAAATCTGACTTGTTGAGCTTGTGAATTTCTACTTGGTAAAGTATTTTTGCCATCCATATGTAGAAATCAGTCTTTACTGCCCTGGCATGGTATTGCTTCACGAGGGCAGTGAACAAATCCACAACATCATCCTTACTCCACTGTCCATATCTGATCAAATCAAGCAATCTTGATAGCAGTAGATTTTCTGATGCCATAACCTGAGCTGTGGATTATAGACCAAAATGCAGTTCAAGATGCAGTGCTATTCAAAGTCCATTGTGCTCTTCCTGTGGTTAAAAACAAAACATTAAATCCAGTGATACTGGGATCATTGCTGGAGATATGAAGTAGTGCACAAAGCTTGGTGAAGAATACTGCAGTTCAAGATGCAGTGCTATTCAAAGTCCATTGCGCTCTTCCTGTGGTTAAAAACAAAACATTAATCCAGTGATACTGGGATCATTGCTGGAGATAAGAAGTAGTGCACAAAGCTTGGTGAAGAATACTTTCTAAACAAACCAAACATACTGCTCTACAATTATTACAACCTTACATGGAGTTAGGCATGTGTAAAGAAATTCTGAAAAAGCTAAAATGCTTCCAAAATGAATTACAAAAATAATATTTAAAAAAAAGTTACTGAAAGGTGAATAGTATAAACTTAAATCAAATCAGTATTTGGTATGACAAATTACTATTTTTTATACTAATGTAGAAGACAAAAAAACATACTTAATTTGATCATCAGGGGTATTTGGGTACTGTCAAGATCCTGGATTAACCTTAATATATCCCCTTCGGACATAATGTGTACAATTGTACACGTTAAGTTCCATAACATTTTTTCTTGCATCATTTTTCCTTGTGTCCGAAGGGGTTATACTGTCAATTCTTTTAGCACAGGATTAGGAGTATTCTTATGACAAATTACCAGCAAAACTGCATGACACATAAGCAATTCACAATTGCTTGTTATGTGTCATGCACAGTTTTGTTGGTAAGGTTCCTATTTGCTTGTGTTCTTTGTGTGGGAATAGCTCTACCTATCAGATAGTTTCATCATCCTTTAAAAGATGTCATGGAATTCCCCAGCATATTTACTTTTGCTTTTGATTAATCACATTCAACATATAACAGTAATCTGTTGTTTGGTATCATAAATAAATGTGAGAAGTCAAGATCCTGGAATAAACAACCTAATAAATAATCTTATATTTTGTTGGTTATATTTGTCAGTTACATCAACCGGTAGTTGAATCTCAGGTCTGGGAGGACTTGAGTATTGGGGAAAGTGGAGTTACCCCTTAATCACCATTACTCCCAGGTCAGCTCTGACCTGGAGTGGTAGCACCTGCCTGGGTTCCAGTTATGGGTTAAATAGTACATCACCAATAAGGCGTTGGCAGCAGGGTGCTTTTTGGTGCAGTGTGGCAGATGAACCCAACAGGATCAATGGCACACCACTAGATGGCATGCGGAAGAGCCACTCAAATGGCCAATGGATGGCATCACTCGGCAAGTCAGTTGTCACTGTGGGGCAACTTCCATACCTGTCGGGTCTGTGGCACTTTTGTGCACCACTTGGCATCAGGTCTGGAGGTCCAGAGAGACAACACGATGGGGGCATGTCATCGTTTGTCTTACCTTACTGTGCAAGGTGCTTTGTTAGGAGAGGAGAATAGTATACAAGAGCTCATGAAGCCAGACATTCCCTGGAGGCTCAGTCGGGCCATTCATGCCACCGCTGTGGGCGACTCTGTCGCTCTGGTGCGGTCCTCGCGGCCCATCTGTGTTTCTGTGCATCCTAATGAAGCAGTCATCATCGCTAGTAATGTACAGCTGACGAAAAGGCATTTAACAGACGTGCTTATCCAGAGCGACATATAACCTACCCAGAGAAGCCTGGCCAGCAGTTGGGGGTTAGGTACCTTGCTCAAAGGCACTTCAGCCATTCCTGCTGGTCCAGGGAATCAAACCAGCAATTTTTTTTATCCCAAAGCTGCTTCTCTAACCTTTAGGCCATGACTTAATATAATGTAATATGCATACAAGCAAAAGGTGCTTTAATAAAGTAAGGGGTTTGTACACATGCAGCCAGGTTATTGTAAGTTTTAGCCTTTTTTAACCCTTAAAATATTTCTATTTGTTTGCACTTGAATTTTGTTGGTTGCTTGTTCACATTAAAGGTAGGGAAAAAATCTGCCATGAATTATCCTGGTTTTATGTTTTACATGACAAAACCCTGTACTTTTAGACTTTTTATATTCATTGTACATGTGCATCCTGTTCATGGCTGAGCTCCAGGTGGCAGTATGTCTGCATGCAAATTTCCTTTCATTCACAAAGAACTGTGGGCACTCATCTGCATTACCCAAGTGTCAAAGTCCAGTCTTACCCCTGAGTATTAATTGTAAGGCTGCTTGTCATGTATAGTAACCTATTTTGCTGTTTGTAAGAAAAAGTTAGGTTTTTTTTATTGTTTACTGGATTTTCTGCTAAGAAGGAAAAGAAGAAACATCATAACATGGGTCTCAAGTGTTCTTTGGATAGTAAGAGTTCTTATGGTCCTTCCTTAAACATGAAAACCTCACTGATTGGAAAACACACTGCTGTGCAACAAGTCGCCTTGAACCCTTAATGAATGTAGATTTGTCAGTGTATAGCCCCTTTTAAAACAGATATATATTGCTAGATTGCAGTTAGGAAGACCCCTCATTTTGTCAGCTTTGCTTGTTTACGCTGAAATAAACAAAGCCGGCATAAGGCTGCCCCAGTGTGTGTTTTTTGATAGCATACCGGTGTTTGGGACCCAGAGGCGTAACGTAACACAACAACAGGGAGTCGACATCTAGTGTGATGTTTAACATCTCATCTCATCTCATCTCATCTCATTATCTCTAGCCGCTTTATCCTGTTCTACAGGGTCACAGGCAAGCTGGAGC
>JANZLB010000022.1:29616761-29627304 GCA_026167865.1 Notarius quadriscutis
ACACACACACATCTACCAAAGAATAAATAAACAGCTCCCCAACCCCACTATAATAAGTAGCCCCCAATAAATAACCCAATGTAAGCGTTAGGCAGTAGTATTTCTCAACAGTCCTGTAAATTCAAGAGTCTTATGGCCTGGGGGTATAGGCTATTGGCCAGTCTTTTAGTCCGGCTCTGTAAGGACCTATACCTTCTACCTGAGGGTAGCCGTTGGAACAAGTGATAGGCAGGATGGTGGCAGTCGCGCAGGATGTTCTGCACTCTCCGTAAACAGCGCGTGGTGTAGATGGTACTAATCTCTGGGAGAGGCGTTCCAGTGATTTTCCCCGCTGTTTTCACCACGCGCTGGAGTGCCTGCTGGTCTGCTTTGGAGGAGCTGGAGAACCACACCAGGAACCCATATGTCAGAACACTGCTGATGGCGCAGTTGTAGAAGTTCACCAGCAGTGGTCTGGGGATGTGGTAGCTCCTCAGCTTCCTCAGGTAGAAAAGGCGTTGCTGGGCCTTTCCGACTACAGAGGCAATGTGAGTGCCCCAGGAAAGGTCCTCCGCCATGGTCACTCCCAAAAATTTAAAAGTGCTGACCCTCTCCACCGCCTCTGAACCGATGGAGAGGGGTCTGTGATTTTCAGGTTGTTTTTTCCTAAAGTCCACAATCATTTCCTTGGTCTTTTTGGTGTTAAGAGCAAGGTTGTTACTGTCACACCATGAAGCCAGATGTTGCACCTCTGTCCTATAGTCCCTCTCGTCGTTGTTGGTGATGAGGCCGAGGACGGTGGTGTCGTCTGCGAATTTGACGATCAGGTTGGAGGGAGAAGAGGCAGAGCAATCATGGGTGAACAGGGTGTAGAGCAGAGGGCTTAACACACACCCCTGGGGCGCGCCGGTGTTAATGGAAAGAGTGGAGGAGATGTTGTTGCCCACTCTGACCCTCTGTGTGCGATTGGTCAGGAAGTCCACAGTCCAGTTGCACAGGGTGGTGTTAAGTCCCAATTGGTGGAGTTTATGGCGGAGTCTGTAGGGCCGAATGGTGTTGAATGCCGAACTGTAGTCCACAAAGAGGAGACGAGCGTAGGTGTTTTTGTGCTCCAGATGCTCCAGCAGTATGTGGAGCACGATGGCGATGGCGTCCTCTGTGGAGCGGTTTTCCCTGTAGGCAAACTGGTGTGGGTCGTGTGATGGTGGAGTTGCGGCTTTGATGTATTTTATGACCAGTCTCTCCATGCACTTGGCGGGGATGGGAGTGAGTGCCACAGGCCTGTAGTCGTTAAGACCTGTGACATGGGACTGTTTGGGAAGGGGGACTATTGTGGCGGCTTTGAAGCAGGCTGGGACCCATGAGGTGGACAGCGAGATGTTGTAGATGGAGGTGAGGACGTCTGTGAGCTCCGCAGCGCAGTCCTTGAGCACTCGGCCCGGCACTCCGTCCTGCCCGGGTGCTTTCCTGATGTTGATGCTGCGGAGAGCGCACCTCACCTCGTGTGTGGTCAGGACTGGGGCTGGGGCTGGGGCTGTGGAGGGGGGAGAGGGCCGGGTCGGTGTTCTCCTTGTCGAAGCGGGCATAAAAGACATTTAAATCCTCCGCCAGGGAAGGACTATTGGCTAGGGTAGATGGTGATTTCTTTTTATAGTCAGTTATGGCCCTGATGCCCTCCCACACCTGCCTGGGATTTGCTGTGTCAGCGAATCTGGCTTCGATGCGCCTCCTGTGTTGTTGCTTGGCAGAGTTAATGCCCCTCCTCAGCGCAGTCCTGGCCCTGCTGTATGCCTCCTGGTCACCAGACCTAAAAGCACTGTTCCTAGCTCTGATAAGCTGCTGTACCCCGTGTGTCATCCAAGGTGGAGTGTTAGGAAACACACGGCTTTGTCTCCATGTTGTGACATTGTCCACACAGAAGCAGATGTAATCTAAAACAGAGGTGGTGTAATTATCCAGTATCTCCCGAGTTACTGTGCCCTGCTCTCTGAAAATATCCCAGTCTGTGTGGTGGAAACAGTCCTGGAGCATAGGAACAGCGTTCTCTGGCCATATTCTCACTGTTCGGACGGTGGTCTCAGCACTCTTGATCTTGGGTGTATACTGTGGGTGCAGCAGAAGGGAGAGATGGTCTGACAGACCTAGGTGGGGGTAGGCCTGGGCTCTGTAAGCATCAGCTACATTAGTATACACCTGGTCCAAAGTTCTATTCCCTCTAGTAGCACATTTGACATTTCGGTGGAATTTATGCAGAACAGATTTTAAGTCCGCATGATTGAAGTCCCCAGCTGCGATAAAAACACTGTCTGGGTGTGCTACGAGGCAGTTGTTGATGCTACTGTGTACTTGTGCTAGTGCTAGCTTAGCGTTAGTGTCCGGTAGAATGTAAACAGCACAGATGTAAACAGCAGTAAACTCACGAGGGAGATAGAGCAGTCGGCACTTTAGCAGTAAAAGTTCTGCGTCTGGACTGCACAGTTTATCCACTACCGTATACAGGTTACTGGGGAGTCAAACTGGGTGATGAGGGAGGGTGTGGCAGAGCGTGTCCTGAAGTCCACAATGATCTCCACTGTCTTGAGAGCATTGAGCTCCAAGTTGTTCTGCCTGCACCAGGACACCAGATGGTCAATATCCCACCAGTAGGCAGACTCATCCTCATCAGAGATGAGTTCAATGAGGGTGGTGTCATCTGCAGACTTTAGGAGCTTGACAGACTGATGATTTGAGGTGCAGCTGTTGGTGTACAGGGAGAAGAGTAGAGGAGAAAGGATGCGGCCTTGGGGGGATCCGGTGCTGATGGTTTGGGAGTCACAGGCGTGTTTCCCTAGCTTCATGTGCTGCTTCCTTTCAGACAGGAAGTCAGTGATCCACCTGCAAGTGGAGTCAGGCACATTCAGTTGGGAGAGCTTGTCCTGCAGAAGAGCCGGGAGGATGGTATTGAAGGCAGAACTGAAATCCACAAACAGGATCCTAGCAGAGTCCAGGTGCTGGAGGATGACCTGAAGAGCCATGTTGACAGCATCATCAGCAGATCTGTTGGGTATGTAGGCGAACTGCATGGGGTCCAGGAGCAGGTCAGTGATGGCTTTGAGGTGGTAAAGCACAAGGCGCTCGAAGGATTTAATGACTACAAAAGTCAGGGTGATGGGTCTGTAGTCATTTAATCCTGTGATCCTTGGCTTTATGGGAACAGGGCTAATGGTGGAGGCCTTGAAGCAGGCTGGCACATGACATGTTTCCAGTGAGGTGTTGATGTCTGTGAGTATTGGAGACAGCTGATCAGCACAGTGCTTCAGAGTAAATGGTGAGACTGAGTCAGGACCTGCTGCTTTGCGGGGGTTCAGCTTCTTAAAGAGCTTGTTAACGTCTCTTTCCAGAATGGAGAGAGTTAATGCTGTGGTGGAGGGTGGATGGGCCTCTGAGGTGTGAAGTTGTAGAGAGGTCCTGGCAGCAGTAGAGGTGGTGTGCTGGAGCTGGAGTATGGAGTCACGGGGGATGTTATCAGGACTGTCCCATTGTCTTTCAAAGTGACAGTAGAACTCCTTCAGTTGGTTGGCCAGGTGCAAGTCGTTAACAGAGTGGGGAGGCTGAAGGTTTGTGGTTGGTGATCTGTTTGAACCCTTTCCACACAGACATAGTCATTGACTGAGAACTGGTGTTGGAGTTTCTCAGAGTACAGTCATATAGATTCTTTCACTGCCTTGCTAAACCTGTTCCTAGACTCTTTAAACCTGTCCCTGTCTCCACCTCTGAACACTTGTTCCTTTTGCTGCCTTAGCTGTCTGAGCTTATCTGTGAACCAAGGTTTGTCATTATTGTAACTCACCCTGGTCCGTGATGGAATGCAGCAGTCCTCACAGAAGCTAATGTAGGACGTCACAGCCTTTGTGTACTCATTCAGACTATTGGTAGCAGTCCTGAACACATCCCAGTTTGTACAGCCCAAGCACGCCTGAAGGTTCTCTGCATCTTCATTGCTCCACATCTTAGATACCCTCACTACAGATTTCCTCAGCTTTAATTTTTGCCTGTATGCAGGAATTAGGTGGCCCATGATGTGGTCAGATTGGCCCAGTGCAGCGCGGGGGACGGCGTGATAAGCATTATTGATTGTAGTGTAGCAGTAATCCAAAATATTCTCCTCTCTGGTCAGGCATTTAATAAACTGTTTGTATTTTGGTAGTTCGTGGCCGAGCTTGTTTTTGGTGACTTTAACAAAGGTAATAACTAGGGATTCTGGGTTAGTCTGTTCCACACCCAGTATCTGATTGGCCAGCATGCCCTGTGTGTTCTGCATGTTGGCCTGCGGTGGAATATAAACAAATGCACATGGGGAATAGAGGGGTTTACAGTTAATGAAAAATGATTCCAGGTTGGGAGAAAAGTGTTTCAGGATCACTGACCCATCCCTGCACCAGCCACTGTTGGCATAAAAACAGATTCCACCACCCTTTGTTTTACTGGAGAGATCCATGTTATGATCCACTCTGAAAAGTTGGAACCCCCTTAACGATTCTTTACTCTGCCCTTTTTGATTGTCATTTACAATCAAAAGAATGGGTATATAGGTGCTTAAATATGATTTTATAATTTTATATAAAGTTTTATCATTTAAATTATTCCACAAAATTGAGTTATACATGAGCTGATAGCCAATGCGTAGCGCCGAGTCGGCTATAAGCTATATATGATGCGGTTGAGTGGAATAACTGTTTTTTTTTTTTGTTTTTTTTAATGCTATCCACATTCACTGGATTTTGAGAAATGGAGCATTTTTATTTTATGCAAATTCAATAAATAAAAACTGTATACAAAACATCTGGCAATCATTTCCGCTTAGAATGTAAACAAACTGGGGAAATAACAGTAGCAATTTGTAAAAAATACTATAATAATTCTTGAAAAATTCAAAAAGATACGTTTTTACCATCAAATATTCTATTCCATATTTTGTTGCTTTTTTTTTTGTATTTTTTGGGGTTGTCTTCTTTAGGGTCTTTTAGCAGTTGGCAAACCAACTTAAAGGTGTATTACTGCCACTGACTGGGCTGGAGTGTGGAACAGGAGATATTGGGGGGAGAGCAAACAAAAAACTGGATTCTTTTAGCTATTTCTGTTTCTTTTAAATACTTGAAAACAATTTTTGGGGTTTTGTTTTTGAGTAAAGTTTTTATTTCGTCCTCGGTTGGTTCAGCAACACTCTCTGCTGTTTTGTTTTTCTTTACTCATAGTATATGAGCTAATAGCCTAGTAGTAGAGTAGCCAATCAGAGCGTGCGATTGCTCATATCCAGTGAATGGGGATAGAATAAATAAATTTATATTTATGTATAGTCAAGTTCTGTCCTTCGTAATAATCCTTAAGAATCTGTGCAGTTTCTCCACTTGAAAGAGAGAGACCCATCTACTGAGTTTAACTGGATTTCACTCAATGACCAAACAGCTTTTCCTTTTTCTTCTTTTCTTTGCAGGTGCATAAATTAAGTTTGACAGTTTAATGTCATTTGTTGTAAGGAATTAACTGTATTTCATTAGTTCCGTTTGTCTCATTAGCCTCGTTAGGTGAAAAATTGGCTGCCACTCCAGTGTTTTGTAGATGTTCTGGCTCTGCACAGGCTCACCACATGGCACAAACAGGTGAGCAAATGGTCTTTTCCCCTGATGCCATGTCTGTCTTTTTTCTGGTTTGCTTTTCCAAGGACGCTGTGTGCTGCCTTTTTTTTATAGTCCATGCAACACAGCGTGACTGTAAACGGTTCCATCTGGCTCAACACCCTGTAGGTTCTTGACATTTTGTTCCTTTTTTTTTCCCCTTTTATCCATTTAAACAGTGTACATTCCTTTTTGTTGGAGTTTGATTTTCTCTTCCTCTCTTATTTCACTTTTTTCTCCAGTTTGACTTGACACCTCCCACTTGATCTTCTCATGGAAACACTGAGGAGATCCCTTGCATTAAAGGCAAACTTGGTGGTCAATTTTTAAGATTTACTACTGGCTTGACTCTCCCTCTTATAACCCATGCCTTCCTCCTCATCCTTAGCAGGATTCCGGCCACTCCATCATGAGCCTCATTGTGGGCCTCCTGAGCTAGCAGCATGGATACTCAGGTGTCATAATTTAGGATGGGAACACTAACTTTAGCTTCCTTGAAGATTTGCACTCGGCCCCCACAAATCAGCAGTCCAGAGTCTTGCTCTTTGTAGACTATCGGCTTGTCTGGAGTGGTGCTTGGAAAGGTTGCGTCCTCTTGTGCTGCCAGAAAAATGTATCTTAGAGCATCGTCTCGTTCCATTTCTGAGATGACTCTGGCTGAAGAGACTGCCTCCCACTTTGGGACTGTTCATGGCTTGACTTTGTCCGATTTAACTTTTTTGCTGCTCTCCAGATCCATGCAACTGTTTTGACCAGTCAGGTCAGAACGCTGAACTGCTTGACATCCACAAGGCTTCAGACTGTTGGTCCTGCAGGTGGTCTCCTTTGAACCTGATTCTGATTTTGTATTGATTCTTGTTTTGGTTCTTGTTTCTTTGCCTTGGCCCTTGTCAATGTAGCAAAAATGCCTTCTTTTGTAGCTTGTTGCTGCTCTCTCTGGCAGTGGCTGCAAGTTCTTTTGGCTGATGTGATCTCCACTGGCAAGCTCAGAAACCTTGGACCTTTTTGCCACTCTGTGTCCTCATCAAGGTCTTGAGGGCTGGCTCCTCTGTTGATTACATCTGCAATATTTTGTAGGCCAGGAATCCACCACCAGTCCTGGAACCTTGTGTTGTTCTGAATCTCTCCAATCCTATTGGCAAAGGATGTTCGATGACCTTAGCTTTCTTGTTGTATTTCACCAAGGACTGTATCAACAAAATGGTACTACCTCTCAACTTGGATTCAGCTGCGCAGCTCAAAGCACTTTCTCAGGTGTGAGGCAACCACTGCTACACACATCTCTACTTTGATAGCATCACCCTTTTGATCCAAGGGAGTTATTCTGGCTTTGGATTTCACCAGCCTGATGATCAGGCCCTGGTCTGAACTCCATCTTTGGTACATCACTACTCCATGAGCATGCTTGCTTCCATCAGAAAAGATGACTGCCAAGGGGCCGCCAGTGAAGCATGGGGAAGTCGGTGCTCTAGTAAACTTGACTTTGCCAAATTGAATGTACTCTTCAGAGAGAATTATTGCATCCTCCATGAGGTCATCTGAGAGTGCTGTTTCCCATATGTCTTTTACTGGACACCTTCTCTTCCCCCACCCCCCCTTTCACTTCTTGGAAGGCTCTACATACCAGGACAGCTCCCTTCTGCTTAGCCAGAGTTACCAGACCAACTGGATCATTCAGCCCTGATACTTGGCTGAGCAGTTCTTGTCATGTCATAGGTTTTGGTTTCTGGGCTCTGATTTGCTCCTGCAGAAGGTCTTGACCAAGATTCACCTATTGAGAAATTGACTGCAACCATGATGTGGAGCTTGTCCTCTTCTACTATGTAGCCCAGGCCAAGCGCTTTGTTGTTCTTGTCCCATATTTGGTTTGGTAAGACCATGGTCTTAGCCTTCTCTTACTTGTCACTGCACCCTTTCCTCCCACTTTGAACCCTTGAACCCTCCAGCCTTCAAGATCTGTTCCACATTTGCTGTGATAGTTTTCAGCTGGTCAAGGTCATTGTGGGATGTAAACATGTCATCACATGACAGTGCGGGTTTGGAGCAATGAGGTGACTCGCATACCATACTGGCCCATTCCAGTTTATGACTGTGTCTTTGGATAGCTTAATTGCAGCCCCTCGATCAACCATGTCATGCACTTGAGCAGCATGGGCAACTATCTATTCAGGTTTTTTGGCTAGTTGCTTTTCTGTTTTGAGGAATGTAGCCTTGACTATCTCCTTCTTGTTTGGAAGGGAGGCTGGATCTTCCACCTATGGATATCTGGTGTGCCAGTTGGGTTCATTTCTGCGATGTAGGTGAGACCTTGTCTTATGACTAAGTTCTCTCTCCTCAGCAAGAGTCATTTCCTTGCTGCTTGACTGGCAATTCCTAAAGTGGCAACCCCCACATTTTCACTTGCATGTTGCACCAATGCTGTCCCATCTCCACCACTCTAGGAAGTCTTAAAGGGAGGCTGAAGTACTTGCCTCCTGGAACTGGATGGTGACTTGTTTTACTTGTTTGTTTGCTGGAGGTTGCTCTGGGATCCTGCTGGTGAGCTCCTCATATTTTACAACAGCTGCTCTCATCGACCTTGCAAAATGTGTTTTGGACAGGTGGGCTGACACAGTAAGCTCCTCAAAGAGCTCAGGATGCATCCCTCTGACCGTCTTTCCCAGTGGTCCATCCCACAGCATGAGGTCTCCAATAGCTCTGATCCTCTGTGGTGTTAGCTGACCTTCTCTATGGCTTATGAGCAGACTTGTTTCTCTGGGCCTCACAAGTTCATCCAGCGATACATGTCTGGAGTGAATTTCTGGAGCTGCTTTGGTGTTGCATTTTTTTGGATATCCTCAATTCTACCAAGTCCGTAACAAACCAATTGTTATGGTTTGAGAGTGCCTTTAGGAGTCTTTACTCTGATCTTTAGGAGGTACAGTTTTGTTTCCATAGGAGTCTTCATCCCCCCAACTCTATGGACGACAAGTGTGATTCTCTCACTTCTGAGGTTCAGCCTGCTTGCAGCCTTGTGGGTTATATAATTGGTATCTGAAGCCAAATCAATGAATGTCTCAATTTTTTGTCCAACTTTAGCTGTAATTTTTGAGAAGCGTCATTATCACTGGCAGCTCGTGTAGTCCACTTTCCAATAAAAGTCTTGGCTGCTCTTTTGCAGTAATGAAGGCTCTGGATGCAATGTTGGAAAACGCATCTCAGCATTGTTTTGCCAATTCAGGTGAGAGTTTACTGAAAAATTCCTCTTGATCATCTGTGTATTTCCTCTTGCTTTTATCTTCCTCCAGACCAAATCTGCTCCTCTTCTGACCCATGCTGGCTTTTTTTTCTTTTCTTGCTTCAGGATTGGGGCAAAGAAAAGTAATGATGCTCTGGAGTATTCTCCTTGCAGTCTTGGTTTCTGCACAGGTAGCCAGGTTTGCAGTAGGAATTGTCGTCATAAATCTCCAGACATCTTTTACATGCTCCCAACTTGCTTACTGCAGCTTTTCTCTCTGACAGCTTTAGTGCTCAGAACTATTTGCAAAAATAGAGCTTCCTCTTGTGTTTCCCATCACCACAGGCTTATAAATGATCATTGCTTGACTTGGTTCTGGCATGCCTTGATTCCAGCCTGGTTTCTTTCCTGCTTGGTTCCTTCTCCCTCAGTTGCTCAAGCTGCTCATATATGCTCTCCTGCTCTTTGCAAGAGACCGTCGAACCGAATATCTCATGCCACAGCATTCCTCTTATCAGCTGCATAGACAAGCCATTCCTTCTTGAGGGTTTCTGGGAGTTTACTTTCAATGGATTTTGTTACAAGAGGATGTTCAATAGCACCTGTGTTTCTAAGGTCACTCAAGTCTTGAAGTGCCTTCTTCGCAGCTTGAATTAATTCCACGAATCTCCTTGGCTGATGACTTCTGACAGCTTGCATTTTCTGTAACTCCTCCACTATTTCAGTGGCAATGGACATTTGATTACCAAAGTGGTTTTCCAGAACACTGAAGATGTCATCTGCAGTACTGTAAGTAGTAAGCTGAAGATCTCTTGTGATTTTGATTTTTTTTTTTTAAATTGTCAAGACTGTCCAGGAGTTGAACCTTTTTTTTTTTTTTTTTCCCCCACCTCTTTTGAGCCAGTTGGCTCACCCTGTTTGATGCACTTCCCAGTCCTTTTTCCACCTGTGGAAATCATGTTTGTTGCCAGTAAATTTGGGGAGGGCTGTTGGTTTTAATTTGATGGTTAGTATGGGACAATTGGAGATGATCACCATGCGGTTGTCATTTCAGCATCATCTTTTATCCTTGCCTGGATGAAGTCAGCCTTTTTGGAAACCAACCTGGGGATGTGGAGTTCGAGCCCTCTTAGTACTCTCTGAAGGTCCTCTTGAACATGTGGAGGGACCCACCATTTCCATTGGACTTGTACCTCTTTTGCAGTCTTTACCAGTCCTTGCAGATGGTTGAGCATGAATTCATATGCCTCTTGGCCAACATTGGGTTTCACAACAGCGACACGCTCACACACAGTCTCTGCTGCCTGTAGTGCTGTAGACAATTCAACATTTCTGAAGTTGGCCCAAAGAGTTTCCTGGATCAGACTTTTGACCACCTTCAATTTCAGCTCACACTCACACTTTGCAGTTTTTGCCAGATCAGCTTTTTGCTGTTCAGTCAACACAACTTCCTCATCTGTGTCCAGCCCTGCCTCCAGCTCTGCCACAAAGCCAGCCTCCAGAGCTTCCATTCACCTTCATGACTTTCTTGGCTTCTATTGCAAGCTTATTGAAACTGTCTCCAAGATCCTTTTCAGCCATGTCTTTACATGTCCTGGTTATAAATAATCTTTTTGTCTCTCTCTCTCTCTCTCTCTCTCTCTCTCTCTCTCTCTGTCTGTGTGTGTGTGTGTGTGTGTGTGTGTGTGTGTGT
>JANZLB010000022.1:29764105-29775927 GCA_026167865.1 Notarius quadriscutis
TTTTTCTCCAGTAACTGTAATATATTACTGTTACATTTATTTTGTAATTAAATTACGTAACGCCGTTACATGTATCTTGTTACTCCCCAACACTGGTCCTGAGCCAGTCTTTTAGTCCACTCCCCAGTTTTCTGAGCCTACCCCTCGCTGCAGCCAGCACACCTGTCTTTCATCAGCTTATCTCCTGCTCTATATTATACCGCTCAGTGATGCTCTCCGTGTGAGATTGTCTTTACCTCATGCTAGGTTATTTTACCTGCCCCCCAGCTTTGCTTTGGATTCTTACTTTGCTGTACACTTTGGGATTACTCTGCCCCCTTTTGGATTACTTTTCACTTTTGGTTTTTGGGATTGCGAGTGCATCTCATCCATCATGAGAGTGCTCTGGACTCATTACTTTTGTTTTGCACTGTGAGCTATTTTTCTGCAGCAGGGTTGTGTTCAGGACTTAGTGACTTTTTTTCCCTGATTTCACGCTCATCTGGGACTTCTACTCTTCCATTTTGGTGCTAGCGCCTGTTCCCCTAATTTTCCATTCTGAATTTTTCGCTAGCTGCTGCTCTCCTCTTCCTGGGCTTCACACTTCAAGGATTAGAAACATTTTCTACTTCACTCCCATGCACGAGTCTGCTTTTAGGTTTAGTCAGCAGCTATGGCCATTTGGCCCATGACACAAAATACTGATGCTGTATAACTCACTAAAGGATTTATTATTTATTGTTTAAATATAGTTTGCACTTTAAAAATCTACCTCTTCCCTTTGTTCATTACACATATTTTGTATTCACTGTCTGTGCACTACTGTCTTTTGTTTTGTTATATTGTACAGCCCTTGTGTTGGTAAAATTAAAAAAAAAAAATGTACTTCACAAGTTCTGTGTGTTTAGAGAATCCTTATAAGCGCACACAATGATTGCACTCTAATCCAGAACAGGTACATGGTAGTTAGTCCTTGTGGCATGCACTCTGCCCTCATAGTGCCAATGCACATGGATGTGATACAACAGCAACAACAATCATGTTTATATAGTGCTTTACTCACACCCAATGTTGCTCGACAATTAGATGAAAAAAAAAATCCTGAAATTGTTTTTAAAGAATTACTGCAATGTCCTTGTTCAAATGAATATTATTCTGTTGTCTAATATTTTTTGAAATAAAATAAAAAATAAATAAATAAAATGCATCTGTACAGTTCAAATGAAGATGTTGTTAATGTTTTGTCCCATTACAGGCACTGTGTCTCACTGCTGGAAATGAAAAGCTCTTAATCCTGAAAGTCAATTAAACAATGTTCATCTCTTGAAGGAGAAGCAACAATGAATCAGATGATCAAAAGGAATGCTGAGTGATTCATCACATCGGTTTTGGCCATGACATTTTTTCTTTTGTATTTGTATATCAGTACATTTTTATGACAGCTTTCATGAATCAGACAAAAATTGATTCATGAATCAAATGTCATGCTGGATAAAACCTATATATCTGTATCATATATTTAGTAAGGAAAAAAAATCCCCACACTATTATACTAGCAGCAGCATGGATATATGTCACAACAGAAATTAAGATTCATCAGATCAGGCAACATTTCCCAAATGTCAGCTATCCAGTTTCAATGAGTCCATTCCCACTGTAGCCTCGCATTCCTGTTCTTGGCTGACAGAGAGGAGTGGAACCTAATTTGATTGTAGCTCGTGCACCTCATTTAGTTTGCTGTACTGCATGATCAAAGATGCTTTTCTGCTCACCATAGCTGTAAAAAAAATTATCATTACTGTCGACTTGTTTCCATCATTGTGTGTAAACTCAAGAGATGACTGTGTGTGAAAATCCCAGATCAGCCTTTAGAAATTTTCAAACCAGCTAATCTGGCACCAACAACCATACCATCATCATTGAGATCACAGAGATAACACTTTTCACCATTCTGATGTTTGATGCGAATACTAACTGAAGTTCTGATCTGCATCTGCATGATTTTATCCATTGTGCTGCTGCCACATGAATGAGCTTAGCTCTTTTTCCAATTCATCCTACAGAAGCAAATAATATGTGGCACTCCAGGAGCTTTGAGAAACCTAATGCAAAATCCATGCAAAATATTATTTTACCAAAAAAAAAGTGCCAAAACCCCTGAATTTGGATTCAAGGCACTTTACACAGTGTAACAACCACCAAGACAACCTCTGACATTACCATTTAATTACATATGCTTGAACAGCATATTAAAACATATATTAACAAGTAATAATAATAATAATAATAATAATAATAATAATAATAATAGGGCTGTCAATGGATTAAAATATTTAATCATGATTAATCTCATTATTGCCCATAGTTGACTCACAATTAATTGCAATTAATCACAAATTAATCACACATTTTTATCTGTTTTAAATGTACCTTGAAGGGATATTTTTCCAAGTTTTTGGGGAGTGAGAGTGGACAAATATACTTGCTTTATGCAAATGTTGTCAGGAATAGCACCGAAAATCTGAGTTCAGTGCAGCCTCTAAACTTGGCTGCTCCAGACTACATTTCCCACAGGCCACAGCACCCTTCATCTGCTGAATACTCGGAAGTGCACCTGTTTCCCATTATCCCAGTAATTATCCCTCTATATAAGCTCACTTGAGTTGCAAAGTATTGTTCTATGTCCTCGTGCCTGATCATACCAAGCCTTGTTTATTGTTTCTGACTCCTGCTGACTTTGAACCAGCTTTCCATTGTTCATCTGACTTTGTATTCTTGCATGATCTCTGAAATACTGTTTGCATATTGACCAACCCTTGCCCAAGCCTGACTACATCTTTAGTTTACCAATTTGGATTTGATTTCCAGTTTGCGACACACCCGCTCTCCACTGCGCCTGCATCCATAAGTGCCTGCACCCTGACAGGTTACTTGGGCATTATGGATGCAGCAGAGGAGGCAAAGCAGACTGCTCTCAATGTTCAGCAAGCCTCAACACCAGGCATTGCCTGAATGCCTAATTTGCCCGACCAAGATGTTCGGGCAGAAATATTTTACCTAGTTAGGCCCGTTCGGGCATACTGTACCTATGGTCGGCTTCTTTAACCACAAAAATTATTTTCGAGCGAGTACTTTACAAAAAACAAGACATATTCACCAGGATCGCCTCCCTCGTAATCACCCTTTTGTTTTTTTCTTCTGATTTGTAACGGCAGTTCTGATTAGCTTCCTTCAGGCACGCATGCACATTTGTGCTTTTCATCACTATGAGTGGTCTGAAGCCAAGTGAAGATGTCCAGTGTCTGTTGCTGTTGTTCAAAGAAAACTACAGCTAAAAAAGCTCTACTACCGGTTTACTTGGATAATCGTAGTCAGAAAGAAGCGCAGGATAGATATATGCAGAAATTAGAGTTTATTAGCAGTTATGATCCATAGAAAATTACTCAAAACAACTGGAGTGATGGTGTAGATTAGTGGCCTAGCATTAACATTAGCTACATGTTGGAATATACCTCCTTTTTCCCAAAGAGTCCCGACACGGAAGAACAGTTAAAAAAAAACTTCAAAAGCAAGAAAACCTTTGTGTAAAGACTTTTCCCCCCAACATCAGCTTTTGGGAATAGAATGCTGTGAAAGCTAAAACATTTATTATCAAAAGACTCCGATCTGAACTGTGGGCTGGATCTTATTCCTGCCCCTCCATGTCTCAGCAACCCCAAGGACATGCTACAGAGCTATCTGCACTGTATCATTTATGCATTGATGTTTTTTATTGTTAAAAGAATATATGAAGTGTTCTTTGTAAAATAACAAATATCTTGCTCTAGATTTTCAAACAATGTTGTAAGAATTTATTTTAATTTTATCTAATAGTGGATGGTACAATAATTACAAAAGCTAACAGAATCAGCACATTCCAGTTGTAGCTATAGTCATACAGTAACTATAATCACCCCTGTAATAATAAAAGCTAGTGGTAAGTACAGTCAATGAATGTACATGCTTTCATGTCTGAAATAGTAAACCACACCCTCTACAGTAAATATATAGAATTTACATTGTGAATATTCCTATAGATAAATCTATCTTACCCCATTTATCATTTGACATTGGCCCATCATGCATGTGAAGATGAGAAGGACAGGTTGTTTAATTTCCTCCTAAATGCAATGGCTAACTGAATGATAAAACAGTACTGAAGTACAGACTCCTGTTTTATAATGTTTTTAGTTTTATAATTAATCTTTGCAATATTTCTAGTCATTGTTATAGGCAAAACAAAGTGTGTTTTGTGTTCTAAACTCTATATAAAAAGATGTATTACGTACTAGTACCGTATGTAAGTCTTACATATAAAATATTGATTTATGTTTCATGTTTTCAGGGCTTGTCTTGTTCTTCTGTTGCAGAAATAAATGTTTTTTAAAAATAAATGGTTTTTTTTTTAAATGTACTTTTGTCTAAATAACTTAATTATCCCCCTAGAAACATATCAGTATTGCCTTGAACTGTGTACTTGAAAACTTGCAGAACTACCGCAAAATTTTAGGGCAAAAGGAAGTTCAAAGGGGGCAAAATTTTTTTGAGGCCATTTGTCCTGTAGGGTAAAAGATGTCAAAAGTTAACGTTGAAGCCTGTTCATGGATGATTGTTAAGAGAACACCAACAGATGTTAAGTGAATTAAACACCAGACTGTCAGAACTAACAGCTGTTGTCTCACAGGCCCTCCTGACACGCTCCTTGTCCTCTGTTAGTGTGGCCACGATGGTGCCTTGACCAGAGAAGTACCCTGGGGAGGTTTCTGAGTGCAAGAGTTTCCTTCTATAGTGTTCGTTATACTTCACGACCCTTACAGGAGCTATAGAGGAGCAGAAAATCCACAGTTCATCAATCTCCTCACACACAAGGCTATGAAGTGGGCTAGCGCTGTTTGGGAGCATGGTGGTGAGCATACTTCTTCTTATGATCATTTCATTAAACTTTTTAAGCAAGTATTTGATCATCAACCTGAGGGTGTCAATGTAGGTGAGAGACTACTCACAATCTGCCAGGGGAATAGGAGAGTGGCTGAGTGCACCCTGGAGTTCTGCACGCGAGCGGCTGGAAGTGGGTGGAATGAATCCACTCTGAAGGTGAGCTTCTGACAGGGATTACGCCCTGAAGTTCTCACAGAGCTGGCAGCCCACAGTGAGCAGCTCACCCTCGACTCCCTTATTGACTCGGCTATCTGACTGGATCATCTGCTTAACAACAGACCCTCATTACAGCACTCTCCAGTCAGTCCACAACCCCCAGAGTCCCCAACTTCTATGGAGAGCTCCCATACTCACTTGCAATGCTCTGAAAGGGACAGGAGGCACAGTGAGGGGTTGTGCTTCTACTGCGGTGAACAAGGCTATCTTCCAGCTCATTGCCCAGTCCATCCACCTAATCTCAGAAGGGAGGGTCTCCCCAGGAGAGAATCCAGTCCCTCCAGCCTGGTGAGTCCTAGTGAGTTCCAGGGAGTTCCACATCACACTCACTAAAGCTTCAAGTACTGTTAAAGCTCCCAGATGTGACCCATGTTCTCTCTGCCCTCATAGCCTCAGGGGCAGAAGGCAATTTCATCAACCTCGAAGTTGTCCAGAGGTACAATCTGCCCACAGAGGAGCTCCAATGAACTGTAAATCTCAAAGCAATTGACGGAGGTCCCATTGGTGAAGGGCTCATCATGACCTGCACTTTACCACTTGAAATCCAGTTTGGAGCCCTTAACATAAAACATTACCTTGTTAGTCACCTGCACATCACAGCATGCCATAGTTTTAGGTATTCCTTTGCTTCTGCTCCATGACCCCCTCATCTTCTGGCAACACAGAGAAATTCTACAATGGTCACCCTCTTGCTTCCAGAACTGTTTACAACTCCTGCAAGTCACCTTAGCCTCCACATTCATCGAGAGTCCCTTACCAGGAGGTATTAAACAGATTCCCGCTTGTTATCATGAACTTAAGGAAGTATTCAGTAATGGAAGGGCCAGTGGCCTGCCCTTCATCGACTCTATGATTGTGCCACTGATCTTCTCTCAGGCACGACCCTTCCTTGCAATCACATATATCCACTGTCCATCATCGAACAAGCTACCATGGAATAATATGTGCAGGAAGTGCTACAACAGGGGTATATCTGACCATCTACATCCCCAGCCTCAACAAACTTTGTTTTTGTGGAAAAGAAGGGGGTAGGGTTTCACCCATACACCTCGGAAACAGGAACGGGAGGGGTATTATCACATGCTTTGGAGAAAAACTCAAATTACACCCCGTGGCATTTTTTTTTCTAAAAAACTTGCCCAGCCAAGCAAAACTATGACATTGGGAACCAGGAACTTCTTGCCATCAAACTAGCGCTCAAAGAGTAGAGACATTGGCTTGAGGGAGCTACACATCCTTTCGTGACCCTCACAGATCATAAAAACCTTGAATAACCGAAAACAGCTCAATGACTGAATCCCCGTCAGGCTAGGTGAGCACTCTTCTTTACCTGGTTCCAGTTCACCATTTCATATTGTCCAGTCTCCAGAAACACAAGGGCCGATGCTCTCTCCAGAATCCACACTATCTCTAGCAACAGTCCAGAGCCCACTCTTATCCTGTCACCTGAATGCTTTGCTCATGCCATTACATGGGAGGTGGACAAGGAGACAACACAAGCCCAGCTTCACAATCCTCCTGAAACCTGTCCTCCTGGTCTCATGTATGTGCCTCCCTGATTCCAAGGTCAACTCATCATCTGGGCTCATGCATCCCCGGCCACAGAGCACCCTAGCAGTCAACATACATATCAACTCATTTGAAATAAGTATTGGTGGGATAACATGGTCTTGGAGGTCAATTACTTTGTTTCTTCTTGTTCCACATGTGCCCAAGCCAAGGTACCCTGAGCTCCACCCACTGGAAAGCTCTGCCCACTCCTGATACCCCAAAGACCCTGATCACATATTACCATCAAATTTATCACTGACCTGCCCAAGTTTCAGGGCAATACCATCATCCTAGTAGTTTTCAATTGCTTCTCCCAAGCATTAAAGCTAATTCTCCTGCCTGGCCTGCCCACAGACTTTGAGACTGCTGAACTCCTATTCACTCATGTTTTCAGATACTATGGAATCCCAGAGAACACTGTTAGGGACCGGGGTCATCAGTTCACATCTAGAGCTTGGACCAAGTTTGTGGACAAGTTGGGGGTTTCCATAAGCTTAACCTCAGGGTATCCTCAGTCTAATGGCCAAGTAGAACAAGCCAACCAGGAGGTCGGGTGTTTCCTCAAAGTATACTACATAGAAAACCAGAAGGATTGGGTGTAGTAGCTTCCCTGGGTGGAATATGCCCAGAACTCCCTGAAACACTCGGCCACTCAGCTAACACCCTTTCAGTGCATCCTTGATTTTCACCTACCTCTATTTCTGTGGGAGGACTCACCTACTCAGGTCTTGGCAGTAGATTCCTGGTATAGGAGGAGTGAACAAGTGTGGGAAGGAGTTCATCAGAGGTTGAAACTGATAGCAGGCAAATATAAGCAAAATGCAGATAAACACAGAGGGGAAGCACCTGAATACTCCCCAGGTGACAGAGTATGGGTGTCTACAAAGGACCTGTGAGACCCAAACTCATGCTGAAAGCTTCAGGCCCAATACATTGGTCTATTCCAAGTCCTCCACAGAATCAATGAAGTGTCATACAAATTAGAGCTCCCACCACACTGCCGGATGTCACCCACATTCCATGTATCATGCCTTAAGCCTGCCATTCAAGGTCCCTTGGCAACAAACACACCCACCAGCAAACCGCCTTCCCCCCGAGAAGCTGAGGAAGACCCAATATACCAGGTGCACAAGATCCTTAACTCCTGACGTAGACAAGCTCAGTTGGAGTATCTGGTGTACTAGGAGGTATATGGCCCGGAGGAACACAGCTGGGTTAAAATCCATGTTCGGAGTAGCCTCCAAACATGGCCACTCCAGACTACATTTCCCAAGTGCCACAGTGCCCTTCATCTCCTGAATACAAGGAAGTGCACCTGTTTCCCATTATCCCAGTAATCACCTCTCTACATAAGCTGAGCAAACACTCACTCTAGTTGCGAAGTATTGTTCTGTGTCCTTGTGCCTGATCATACCAAGCCTTGTTTATTGTTTCTGACTCCTGGTGACTTTGACCCTTCCATTGTTCATTTGACTTTGTATTCTCACCTGACCTCTGAAATACAGTTTGCACATTGACTGACCCTTGCTCAACTCTGACTACATTTTTAGTTTGCTGACTTGGATTTGGTTTCCAGTTTGTGACGCACCTGCTCTCCACTGCACCTGCATTCGTAAGTGCCTGCACCCTGACAGGTTACTTTGCGCTTAGACACACACCACACACACGGATTGATGGATGCAATTGCAGGAAGCATGTTTACTGAAAACAGGCACAAACAGTTGAAAAATATGAGACAGAGTCAGGGTGGTAAATGTTACAGGCTTGGTAATGTGAGACACTAGGTACTGCACTCACACTTCGTAAAGTCCATGTGTTTAGAGAATCCTTATCAGCGTGCACAGTGTGCACTCTAATGTGGAACAGGTGCATGATAATAAGTCCTTGCTATGTGCACTGCACCCTCATAGTACCAATGCACATGAACATGACACAACAACAACAATCAGGTTTATATAGTGCTTTCCTCACATCCAATGTTGCTGTACAATTATGAGAAAAATATCACTGAAATTGTTTTTGAAGAATTACTGCAATATCCTTGTTCCTTGTTCTAATAAATATTATTCTGTTGTCTCATAATATTTTTGAGAACAATTTCCTCTTAAAATAAAATGCATCTGCGCACTTTAAACAATTCAAATGGAAATGCTATTCGTGTTTTGTCCCATTACAGAGACTGTGTCTCACTGCTGGAAGTGAAAATCTCTTAATTCTGAAAGTCAATTAAACAATGTTCATCTCTTGAAGGAGAAGCAACAATGACTCAGAGGACCAAGTGGAATACTGGGTGATTCATGACATTGGTTTTGGCCATGACATTTTTCTTTTGCTTTTGTGGAACAGTACATTTTTAGAACAGTTTCCATGAATCAGATATACATTCATTCATGAAACAAATGTCCTGCTGGATAAAACCTATACATCTGTTTGTTGTCTTCATATATGTCTTTTTTAAACTTTGTTACAGGCTGTCATCTTAAGCAAACTTATTTGCATTTGTAAAACACAAAGTGCATTTGCCTTTTAAATAAATTACTTAATCTTTTGGCGAAACAACCAGTGGACAGCTCAGAGTCTAAAAGGGTCAAAGAGATTACATTGTGACTTACTTCGAGTAAGAAAGAAAAGATTCCCCACACTATTATACCAGCAGCAGCAGCAGCCTGGATACATGTCACAACAGAAATTAAGATTCGTTAGATCAGGCAACATTTTCCCAAATGTCAGCTGTTCGGTTTCAATGAGTCCATTCCCACTGTAGCCTCACATTCCTGTTCTTGGCTGACAGAGAGGAGTGGAACGTAATTTGATTGTAGCTCATGCACCTCATTTGGTTTGCTGTATTGCATGATCAAAGATGCTTTTCTGCTCACCACAGCTGTAAAGAATTATCTTTACTGTAGCCTTTCCGTCAGCTTTTCCCCCCCATCATTGTGTGTAAACTCAAGAGATTGCTGTGTGTGAAAATCCCAGATCAGCCTCTAGCAATTTTCAAACCAGTTCATCTGGCACCAACAACCATACCATTATCACTGAGATCACATTTTTCACCATTCTGATGTTTGATGTGAATACTAACTGAAGTTCTTATCTGCATCTGCATGATTTTATCCATTGAGTTGCTGCCACATGAATGAGCTTAGTTCTTTTTCCAATTCATCCTACAGAAGCAAATAAGATACGGCACTCCAGGAGGTTTGAGAAACCTAATGCAAAATTTATGCTAAATAATATTTTCCTAAAATAGAGGCCAAAACCCCTGAAATTGGATTCAAGGCACTTTACACAGTGTTACAACCACTGAATATATGAAAATATATATTTAAAAAGTAAGAAAAAATATTATTATTATTGTTAATCACTCTGGCTGTCAATCGATTAAAATATTTAATCATGATTCATCATATTATCGCCCATAGTTAAATTGCGATTAACTCTGATTAATTACAAATTAATCACACATTTTTATCTGTTTTAAATGTACTTTAAAGGGGTATTTTTCAAGTTTTAAGGGAGTAGGAGTAGACAAATATGCTTGCTTTCTCCAAATATATGTGGCCAGGTCAGGAAGCTAGACACAGCAACAATTATTTTTGTGGGTATTTTATTCCCCCACTGCATTAAAAAAAAATAAAGCTGCATTAACTTTATAATTTTGAGGGTTTAGCACAATTCAGTGTGAACAAATCAATATTGCATTTTCCTCTAGTCTTGTAACTTAACTTCCAACCTCAAACTATGCAAGCAAATAAACTAAAACTCAGTGATGTGGACTCTGGACAACAGTAGTGGTGATCTTTAAATAAAGAAAATAAAAAATACAAAACCCAAATAAATCCATTTGTTCAGCCACACAGCTCATATCGACATTTTCCAGTAAAATGCAATAACTCACTGGTAAATATCCTGTACATTCATGAGCAAAAACTGCATTTATAAACACTTTTACAGAACTCACAAATTTCTCAGAATTAAAAAATTCTCTCACTTTCACTCCAGTGTGCAGCCTGCACGCTCACACACACACACACACACACACACACACACAGGTGCACGTGGATCTTAACACGTCTTCTTTTCTCCCCTCTGGACAATCAAAAGCATGTAAAAAAATATACACATTTTATGTAAACAGTCTGAATGCAACAATATAAGTTGATTCTGTACATAAGAGCACTTGATCATGACTTCCGCTGACATCGCTCACTTTTGCTATGTCACTTCCTGATTTCCCAAACGATGGGGGAGGGGCACAGACTGTGCATGCGTTAATCATGCATCAAAAAAATTTGTGGCGTTAAAAGGAATTTGTGTTAACACGTTATCGCGTTAACTTCAACGGCAATAATAATAATAATAATAATAATAATAATAATAATAATAATAATAATGTACTCAGTGCAATATGTATAATGTTCCTACTTATTCAGGTGACATTGAGCATACCTAACAACCTGTGTTTTCACCATGCCATGTAGAGGTGTTGCTGATGGGTGCAGCAACATGACAGAAGGTGGATTTACATTGCATTCATGGCCCAAGAATGTTCAAACCGCAAAGATTTGGATGTGTTTTGCGAGACATTCACGGGCTCATTGGGCGCCTACAAAGTGGTCCTACAAAGGGCTAAAACCTGGGATGGAATGGGACATATTATTGCCCTGGCAGTGACCTCACCATGGCTGCTGCTAAAACTGGTGATGTCCCATCCCTTCCCGGGTTTTAGTAATTGCCTGAGCTGAGCAGTAATGGCGGAGTACTCAGTATGGATAAAATGGAGAATGAGTGGACCAGCCATCTGATTTCTCCACTGGATCTGCTTGCCTCAGCAGCAATATCTTGCCCTTACTGTACATGGAAGAAGCAAATGAATGGAGAACTGAATGAACAACTGAAAGTCAGATTGTTTCAAAACATTTGGCCATAAGATCGGCCTTCAAGAAGCGAGAACACAGACGGGTAAGAAGTGACTCTCATTTGGATACAAAACAACAAAAACAACAACACTCATTGTTTACTTGCATTTAGATTAATACATGTAACTTGTATTGTGTGTTTAAGTTACCGGTATAAGATTATTTAATTTGCTTCAGAAT
>JANZLB010000022.1:29861566-29872886 GCA_026167865.1 Notarius quadriscutis
GAGGGCCTTTCTGTGTGGAGTTTGCATGTTCTCCCCGTGTCTGCGTGGGTTTCCTCCGGGTGCTCCGGTTTCCCCCAGAGCCCAAAGGCATGCAGGTTAGGCTAAGTGGTGGCTCTAAATTGACCGTGGGTGTGTGTGGTTGTCTGTGTCTATGTGTCAGCCCTGCAATGACCTGGTGACTTGTCCAGGGTGTACCCCGCCTTTCGCCCATAGTCAGCTGGGATAGGATCCAGCTTGCCCGCAACCCTGTAGGACAGGGTAAGCGGCTACAGATAATGGATGGATGGATGGATGAAAGTCTCGGCCTGAAGTTCAGCATCAAGAAGACCAAAGTGCTTTTTCAACCGCCCCCAAAGGTAGCTACAGAAGACCCACACCTTGCAATCAGTGGTATAGTCTTGGAAAATGTCACCCACTTTCCTTACCTTGGAAGTCATCTCTCCACAGCTGCAGATACCAATGTTGAAATACATCAGCTAAGCTGTGCTTGTGCTGCCTTTGGACAGTTCAGAGACAGAGTGTTTGAATACAAGGACCTTCGCTCTGAAACCAAAATCCGTGTCTACAAGGCAGTCATAATTCCAATGCTGCTATATGCAAGTGAGACCTGGACAACTTATAGACATCACCTAAACTGCCTGGAAAAATATAATCAACATTGTCTTGGCAAGATTTTGGGTATCAGTTGGCAAGATAAACAGACAAACCTAAGTATTCTGGAAGAGGCAAACTGTTCAAGTATCAAAACTATGATTATCTGCAACCAGCTGTGCTGGGCAGGACATGTCCTATGGATGCATAATCATCATTTGCCTAAGCAGCTTCTGTATTCCCAATTGCAAGATGGCCAAAGAACACAGGGTGGTCAGTGCAAGCATTTTAAAAACAATTTTAAATCTAATATCAAGAGATGTGACATTGACATTGACAGTTGGGAACATCTGGCCTTAGACTGTCCTGGTTGGAGGCGCCTAGTGGCAGTTGGCACCCAAGACCATGAAGTAAGCCTTGTGCCGAGAAGCAGCTAAGAAGAGGGAGAGAAGGAAGTAACGGCAGAGCAGCAACAGCGCTTTCCTTCCTCCAGGGACCACTACAACCTGTCCACATTGTCACAGGACTTGCAAGTCTAGGATTGGCCTCTTAAGTCATCTGCAGGTCCATAAACAACAGTAGAACCATCCTACTCATTTGAGTGATAGCCAATGATGATGATGATGATGATGATTGTAACCAGCCGATGTACTGATTAAATTATGGAATTGATCCAAATATGGTCAAGGTCACAGCAAGATTAAATGCCTGACGTTGTTTTTCTTCATGCCTGAAGTATATTTTGATTGCATTTTAGGCATACAAATTAACAAGAAAGAATAGACTTGGTGGTGGGGGAGGCATTCCCATTGTCATTGGTAGTGTTTGACTTGTTTTACTTATACTGTATTGGAAAATGATGACATCCTCTTCTTCGAGAAAGATGTGTGGCAGTCTGCGAAAACCCTTTGGAAGTCGCTGTGGATCAGTTCTTGACCTGGACAAAAAGGACAAGAAGTCGTTTTGACCAACAGTTAGTTTTTCTGCCAGTAATATATTTTGATATGTCTATTTTAAGAACACATAAATATATTTTACCAAAACAATGTGGATTAAAAAAAGGCTACTTTCTAACCTTGGTTTGGCAGTTAGTATGTCTAAAAATGTCTCAAACCTTGCTATTCATGCTAAGTGTGATGTTGAGATAGGCCTGGAATTAAATCTTTAAATGCGATTTTTTCACTTTTCACTTTTGGAGGGAACCAGACTTTAAAATACTAGATTTTTTTCTTTTTCTTTTTATTGAGTTACATTAAAACCCTTATTACAGTTCAGGAAATCTGTTGTTTTGAGAAGTATAAATGCCAAACTTTGACCATGCAAAACTTTTTCTCAGTCTGACACACATGTACTTTAACAAATCAGTACACCGTAGTGGACACAAATGTTTGGACCCTTCTTATGTTCAGTTTAATCTGTTATTTTGTTAATCAAACTACAGTATAGGAAAACCAGGACTCTCTTTACTTACCCTTACAGTAAGGGTTATAACAGTCAGCTAGATTTCTACATGGCCACATGGCGTATTGTTCTATTCTAACTGTACTAAGATGTGTAGCTAGTAATCTGATCAGTTCAGACCAAAACATGAAACAAGACAAAACAAACTATGTTTATAATATGCTGTGCCTTGCTATTTAGGCCACTTTTTAGCCTCCATAATGCCCTCATCTTTCTGTCCCTCTCCTTTTACTTTCTTTCCTACCACTTTCCACTTAGAATTTGTTTTTTTTCCTCTCTTCCCACTCGTTCTTGGCCTTGCATAAAACACTCAGTTCCTGGCCCGTTTTCCCTAGTCATCCCTCATTTTTTTTCCACCCCCTTTTTCCCCGTTGCTCGTTTTCTGACCTGCCCGCCAAGACTCGGCTAGAACTCCATACTTTTTTTTTTTTTTCAGAAAATGTCTCACTGTAATTATTGTCAGATGATTTTTGAGGGAGAGGAAGAGATGAATAACAGCAGAGGAGAGTGAGGAGCTAAGGGAAGTGGGGAGAAGTAAAAATAATAAAAGAGGAAGAAACATTGGAAAAAGAGAGAAAACATTTTGAGTTGCTGTGACAACTGTGCCGTCATGAAATAAAAGAATAGCCACACATTGCACGATGGCTAGACTGCAGGTGTTTTCTGAAAATTTTATGTGGGTGGTGTGTGTGCATGTGTGTGTTTATGTTTTGATGAGAGGGTTTAAAGGTCAGTGTAACTGTTTGAAAGAACACAACAACCATTTGGTCTCCAGGAAGTTTTTGACAGCCCCTGGAACACACAACAGGAAATTGTGTCTGTGTGTGAGACGAACAAGCTGCCATCATTTTCTTTCTTTCAGTGCGAATGGTATCTGTAATATTTAAGATAACATGAAGCATTTTGTTCATATACATACTAGTAATATTTTTATCTTCTTTTTCTCATTTGTTTTATCCCAGGGTTCAGAGGCGGTGGAGGACTGTGTGCAAGGGGCGCTCTCCTCCCTATATCCCCCATTTGAGAGCACTGCACCCCCTCTTCTATCCCAGGTCAGTGGTTTTCTCAGGGATTCCATGGTTGTGGAAATCCCAGAAAAGTCTAGTAAAGTAGCGGGAAAAAAATGTTAAGAGAAAAAAAAGTGTTGGAAAATGAATGGATTTTTCTTTTCCTGAGACCCAGTATTATCAACACACTTTAAATTATAGTTAGTTTTGGTATAACATCAAATTGAACTGCAGGAGTTGGTTAAGTGTACAAATGTGCAAGATGGGGTTCCAAGGAATTAATCCAATACTACTGCTCTAAATCATGCAGTGTTTTACATTTTACATCTTCTTTTCTTATTCCTGGTAGCATTTTTATGACATCAGTTGTCTGTCTGTCTGTGTGTGCAGGTTTTTTCTGTCTTGGAGTCCACGTATCAGCATGACAGTTTAAGGTATCTACTGGATTTCTTCATCCCGGCCAAACATCTTCTGCACAGACTCCAGCAGCATGCTTGTGTAAGTATGCACACTCAGCCACCAGCAGTGAAGTGTTTCATTCATATAGCACAGAGGTGCTCAGAGTCAGTTTTAGTGGAAGGAGTCTCCACATGTTTTCCACCACAGGACAGGCCTGAATTTCCCAAAAGCATCGCAGCACAAAGATCATCGTTACATGGTAGAGCGAGCAGCACAATGAATGCTCTCTCTCTCTCCTAGTTAAGATGCTCTTAGCATGAAGAGAAACCCACTGCAGAGGACTTGCTGGCTTTTCTGTAACGTGTAACAAGCTGCATTTTTTGTCTAAGATAATGTAAGAAAAAAAAAGTCTGAAGAGGGAACGACTGTTTATAGCTGCATGACATAAGTGATAACAGGAACTATTTTGTCTTGTGGACATTTCGCAATATTAAATGCAACTATATACAGATAACAAAAAGTAGAACAAGTTATTTGTTAATAAATAACAAATCTATTGATTGACAAATTTCTGTGGTATAAGAGGGATAAAACACTTTGGGGTGTTGTAAGAATATGATCAATAACCATCCAATTTTATTCTTTACTCATACTGTCTCATTCACAAACTCACTTATTCGCTCAGTGAATCCTGATGTGGTTTTCTTGTATGCCACATATGCTTTCTTCTCTCTGTCTGTACTTTCATGAGGCTATTGAGTACTTGAGTATCACTTTACCTTGCTATTCAGACATTTACTCTGCTATCATTCATCATAATGTTTGAAACAGTGTGCCTTACTGAAAAACACACATACTGATATACATTCTTACAGTAAACATACACAAATTCTTCCTTGTGTCTTTACACAGACATACACATACACCACTGTTTGATAACGTCTGGGTCTCTCATTCATTTTTACGCCAAAATTCCCTCACACACATTTTCTGTTGGCTCTGTTTTCATTGTCACTATGAGGAACCGACTGGGACGAGAGCTATGAGTCATGACTATAATTCTTACCATGTGTGTATCGGGGGGGGCTTGGCGGCTACTTGTGTGAGAAAGAAGTTAAGAAAGGGAATAGGGAGCAGAGAGAGAGAGAGAGAGAGAGACTGATGATAGAGGATTTATTGAGAAACCGGGGGAGGGATAAAGTAACAGAATACTAAGGCACACATTGAGAAAGTGGAAAGTGGGACTGAGGCACTGAGGCAGATAGAGAGTGGAGTAGAGGAAACTTAATAGATGGATTCAAATAAAATGATGAGAGAAGTTGAAAGTTTCCACTGAGTATGTTTTTATATCTCACAAAATGGCTACGAAGGATTGAATTAAAATGTAGATCTAAAGAGAAGAGTGGAGCAGGACAGATGTAGAAAGAGGGAAGAGTAAACGAAAATGGAGCTGTATGTGTTCCATAATATAATTTATAAATAGACAGAACTTAGATTGCTTATAATGAGTGAAGAGAAAGATCTTTAACAGGAAACAAGAAGGGAGAAAAGGTGAACGGTGGCTCATGATGTTAATGGTAATGATGCTGAGTGAATTTGGCTTGTGGGTTGGGACACAAGAGCTTGTGTTATTTATTTATTTATTTATTTGGTTATTTGGTTGGTTGGTTACTTATTTTTGAATGCTGGCTTCTCACTTTGAAAATGTTTCTCCTGGTAAACTGGTTGAAAGCAAATTTACTGGAAAGAAAGCTGGACCAAAGGAGAAAAAAAGCCAAGGAAGCACAAAAAAGTGTTTAAATTACTAAATGTGTTTATTAAACATGCGTTGATGTTTCTGGTGGCTCTAGAACCACATTTCTCCTAACTTATATTTCTCAAATATGATTATATCATTTTCCCTGGTGTCAAAAGGTCAGATTTACTGAAATAGTATAGTAAATATGGTATAAATAGTATAGTAATAATAATAGTACAAACAAACAAACAAACAAACAAAAAATAGGAGTTCTTCATAATGGACATTTGGAAGCCAGTTTTGTTATAGCACTGTCTCTTTTTCAGTCTCAATATTTGGGCTGTTTGTTCCTGCACTCGGGTTGGCCCCTGTGTTTGGGCGAGAAGGTGGTGGTCCAGCTTTCTACTCTTGACTGGAGGCTCTTGCGAAGCAATGACTTCTACCTGCAAGTGGTGCCATTCTCCACACGCTGTCCCCGCCTGGCCCTCAAGTGTCTAGCTCTTGGTGGCCGCAATGTCCAGGAGGTCCTGGTTCCTGAATCCCAACACCCTCTGGTGTTTACAGCAGAGTGGCTGCACTGCATCAACAAGGAACGTGGCTGCAAGAGAGAAGGTGAACTTGGTAGCTTGATATTTGTATAGTTACATCAGGTTACAACATGCATACATGCTGTACATGCAAGGTTAAACATTTGCTCTCATTATATTTTTTTAATATGAATTAATTATTACTTTTCATTTGAATCTAAAACAACTCATCTCCGTCACCTATTTAAACTGAATTAAAAACTTAATTTACTTGAACTTATTACTGTATTCTGTGTACATTAAAGCTGTGAAATTATTTTGAAGTTAATATTCATATTGGAATTACTTAAATCATGTTCTCAAACACAGATTGGCCGCAGGCCACAAAATATTTAACAGGCCAATAGGAGGAATGGGGGTGTTGGTGCAGCATATAAAACCACATAAGGTAAAAACAAGCAAACAAACAGCTGATTCTACAACTTGGAAATGGGTAGAAAATACTCTGGAAGTAGAAAAAATTATGCACAGTTCCTTGCTATTCCTGTTCAGTGGACTGCTAGTGCACTTTTCCTGTCTACAGCCACCTAGTGTACAGATATCACTGGTACACTAGTTGAATTTTCTCTCAGGCTATTTATATTTTTAAGTGTTTACCCCTATCTGGTGTATGCACGTGGGCATAAATGGTATTTCCTGTTTACATATGGGTATACATAGTATAAACAGTCACTTTGAGCCCCCATGAACCCTGTATTAATGCAGGATTTTTAAACAGTTGCTGATAAGGGACAGTGAGTTCATGGTTGTGACCATTTGAAGGGGTCCCCTATCTGGTCTGCAACTTGCAACCAAGTAGGCTGTTACGCAGGGATACCAAAGAACAGCCATGAGTGTATGGATAGCTGCAGTTCAGTACTTGCATTTTCCTCTAAGTGATGTTTCTGAATGTGTGGCATCAGTCAATCAGTTACTCAGTCAATTTTATATTGGTAACTATTTGGGAGATGAGGCTAAAGGGTTAAAGCATTGTGTTTTGGTTTCTCTTCTTTCAAGAAAGTGAATCATTTGATTAAAAATTTTTAGATGTTAATCACCTCATTTTCTTTTTCTTTTTTCAGGTGGAGGTGTTTTAGATACTTGTCTAGTTAGTACTTCTGATGGAGTGGTACGTATTCCATGGGATGAGGTTGTTTACCCAAAATTGCTACACAACCCCACTGACCTGGATCTTGCTTCCACACATCCCCCTGACCTTGACTACCTTTCTCCAAACATGGGGAGTCTAGGATGGTGCTCTTCCTCTGGAGATCCTGACACCTGGTCCTGGGATGAAGAAGACGATCTTCCTCCAGATGGCAATGAGACTGATGTTGACTCTACTCTGCGGCACCTCAGACAGGCTAGTGATGGATGTGGGGATTATGTGGAGCTCCTGGAACCTCGAGGAGGTCCGGATGGTGGCACTGATTCTAAGCAACGCTACTTGGAGATGCATGGGATCTGCAAGACCAAAACTTTGCCACTGTGCAGGCGAAGCAAGGCCATTCGAATTCGGCGGGGTAAGGCCTGGGGGTATGCAAAGACCGAGATCAGTGGAAGAACAGGGAGCTTACGTAGGAAGGACAGTAACAGCAGTGGAAAGAATAGTGGAGGTGTGCGCAAGGATTTGGTCAACTCTAGACCCCCACCTAGAGTCATTGATTTGGTCCGAGAGAGACAGCCATCCCCTCAGTGTGTTCAAGACTCAGATGAAGGTGGTGGAGATGCAGTAGTGTTGGATAACCGGGACCTGTATTTAGAGGATCCATCCAAGGAGAGAAGGCCTGGTGTGGGTGAGGAGAGGACAGGAGCTGGAAGCACACTACCCTGGGAAGAGCGCCATACAGGAAAGGCCAGGAGTAGTGAGCTGAGCTCTAGAAGTAAATATATCAGTGAAATAGACACTCATACTACAGGAAATGTAGGGGCCGACCAATCGGATCAGGATCAAGGATTCCACTCAGACTGTGTTTTTGAAGATGATAAGTCATTGGCTGAAGGTGAAATGTTGGCTAATGCAACAGCAGGCATGAATATTGTGTCTGATGTTACCAGACATTTGGCTAACAGGTCAAAAGCAAAGCTTAACACGCAACCAGATTCATCTCTAAACATGGAATTAAACTGTTCCTACAATGATCAAAACATAACCAAAAACTCAGGAAACTCCAAAGGACAAAAAGGAAAATGTAATGAACATAGGAAACCAGAAAAAAATCTTTCTCAACCAGGTACTGACAACATTGCTGGTGAAAGGCAAGTTGGGAAATTGGAGGAACGTGTGTGCCCCAGGGGAAAGGATGTCAAAGTGGGAGGATTTCGTGCACCCAGGTATAACATCACCAGAGGTGGGTAGAGTAGGCAAAATATACTTGAGTAAAAGTATACTTGAGTAAAATGACGATATCCTTCATTACCAACCAAAGTATGAGAAAAAGTGTCAAAAATATATATTTGATTTGTTTAAAAGTACTTAATTGACTGAGTTGACATTTTACATTACAGCTCGTACAGTATGAAGTGATACTCTATGAATCCACTTTTTTCTTTTTGAAAATTAATGGGCTACTGTAAAATTTGATTGTTAAAAAAGTATACATTGATAGCAAAGTTATCAGGATTTTTGTTATAGAACATGCTAAATATAATATAAAATGTAATATATATTTTTTAAAAATACGTTACTAGAAGTAGGTAATACAAACAAAACAAACTTGATCAGCCAAAACATGACAACTCTATTAAAGGTTTAACTTTTCATAGGCTAGTTACTACCCACCTCTGAACATTCCACAAACATGGGTCCCCTACAATGTATTGTATTTCATTATTATTATTATTATTATTATTATTATTATTATTATTATTATTATAGTCACATAGGTCTATGCCACTTTTTTCCCCTGTTTTCTAACTTTATGTGTCAGTTGTGTGTCTTTTTTTACTCCAATTTTAAGAAGTACACGTGTATAGCCCAAAGCTGGGCAGTGAGGCCTGGGGTGCTGTTGGCATTCCAGTTCATCCCAAAGGTGTTCAATGGGGTTGAGGTCAGGGCTCTGTGAAGGCCACTTGAGTTCTTCCACTCCAGCCTTGGCAAACCATGTCTTCATGGACCATGCCTTTGTGCACAGGGGCACTGTCTTGCTGGAACATGTTTTGGAAGCTTAGTTCCAGTGAAGGGAAATTTTAATGCTACAAAATACAAAGACATATTATATAATTGTCTGCTTCCAATTTGTGGTAGTAGTTTGGGGAAAACAGACTTTTTTCCATACAGTATATATATAGCAGTATAGCATTGTGTAATTATTGAATAATTTTGTTTTTCATTTGCTTATAGGAGAAGGAGGAAAGCTAAAGGAGGAAAAGGGAAGGGAAAATCTGGTGGCCGTGGCAACCCAAAAAACAAAGAAGATCCCAGTTCCTCAAAGGGTCAGAAGAAAGCAAGCCAGCTAGTTGAAACATCTGATTCAATGGCTAAATTACCTCCCTTCAAAGATCGCCATTCTGATGAGGGTAAAAATACAGTAAAGCAGCTAGTGAATGGTCATGAAGCAAACCCTAAATCTGCTGATGTGACTGGAGGTTTGTCGGAGTCCAATAACTCACAAGGTTGTTGTCATCAATTTGTGCTTGCAGTACATCATATTTTGTCTTTTAATTGGCAGAAAAACAACCAGAAATCTTCCCAGATGGTAAGTCTCAATTAGATACAGCTTCACCCGACCATTCACCAGAAGAGACAGTATCATCAACACCTTCTGATCAGTCAAAGGCACCATCTCCAAAAGCCTCTCCTCTGCTGAGAGATTTGAATGAAGATCTGCTCCAGTCAGGAAAGTTCATAGTCACAGGTAAAATGGACAACATATATAAAATATGATCTAGTTTCCAATCTGCTGTCTTTGATGTTAAACTCCCATCTTTTATTATCTGTGTGAAGGTACTGTGGATAGACTGGGACGTGGGTTGGTTATTACAGAAACACACGTACCTGAGGAGGGTCATCATCTCAATGGCATTGTGCAGCTGTTATCCTGTTATTATACAATTACCAGGTAACTTACAATATACAGTACCAGAGAAAAGTTTTGATACCCCTTCCAACTCAATGTTTTTTCATTATTTTTATTAATTAAAAGACACTTCATATCTTGATGGATGTCGTTAATCTTTACTTAGTTGAGCGGTTCTATGGATTACCACAGTTGTGGAATAGGGCTATTTACTGTATTTTTATTATTTACTATTTACCCTTTGATCTCAAACGCATTAAGAAGGCAAAAAAAATTGCGATAATTAACTTTTGATGAGGCACACCTGTTAATTGAAAAGCGTTCCAGGTGACTACCTCATGAAGCTGGTGAAGATAATGCCAATAGTGTGTAAAGCATCATCAAGCTAAACGGTGGGTTCTTTGAAGAGTCTAAAATATCAAACATGTTTCGTTTAACACTTTTAGTTTACCACATAGTTCCATATATGTTCCGTATGTTATTTCATAGTTTTGATGTCTTCAGTATTGTTCTACAGTGTAGAAAATGGTCAGAATACAGAAAAACCTATGAATGAGTAGGTGTGGTCAAACATTTGACTGGTACAGTATGTGGCATTCAAATACCTTTGAAAGGAAAAGGTAAAAATTATTAGTATTTGGATATTAGTATCCACAAATACTAATATCGCTGATGATGAATGAAAATTAGTGAAGTTATATTTGACATACTCACAATTTTCTTTGGTTACACCATAATACAATGGGAATCCAGTCTGCTGTAAACTCATGACAAATTATAAAAGAAATACAAACATACAACCAAAAAGTGTAATTTACACAATTTTCTTATTTTAACCTACATATAATTGACAAGGTAAAACATGTTTTGTGACCATAGTTGCCACTTTATTTTTGCACTGGAGCTATGAATGTATTGTAACCAACAAGCAAGTCACTCCTAAAATCCTGCCTACACAGTGGAAATATACGGCTCTAACCACAAGCACTCCTTCAGTAATGTCATGCAGACCTGCCAAAATGATTTAGGACACTGTTTGACTTACCATAATGTATACTGCCTGTCCAAAAATTAAAGTCACGATTTGGATTTAAATAAGCAAATACTTAAAAAAGCCTTTGGTTGGATAATAACTGGAGTAATTAATACACTTCAGCTGGCAACAATTCTTTTAACCCTAACTGATGCAGTGAGTAGCTTCTCATTTCTTAAAGGAGATACACAGAACCTTTATTTTTAAATAGATTTCTGAGTGAATAGTATCTCCATCCTTGACTCTTGTATGCTGCATAAATGGGAATAAAATATATATCTATATTTGAGAGTTAAAATCGACTGCAAAGTTGGCATTCGAGCTGCCCCACTGAGCCAGCCAGCCCTAAGTGCGTCACATCACAGCAGTAACCGGTTTTAAGGCCGAGGCCTTTGACAGCTATAGACCAAAGTCATATAAATAAAAATGTATGGTGAAAGTAAGAAATACCGTTACCGACTTGCTCAACTAAGACTGATTTGACTTCATTGATTGTGGGTTGACTC
>JANZLB010000022.1:29917619-29927864 GCA_026167865.1 Notarius quadriscutis
TAACTGGGTTCTCTTTATCTACTTTTAGGACTTGTGTGAAAATCTGATGATGTTTAGGTCATATTTATGCAGAAATAGAGAAAATTCTAAAGGGTTCACAAACTTTCAAGCACCACTGTATGCATGAGTAGGTGTGTTGAAACTTTTGACTGGATATGTACATATACATATGATAATCAAGCCACTTTTTCTCTTTCTCTTCCTTCTAAACAGTCTTAACTCTTCAGTGGAAATTTGCTGGATTAGAAATTCAACTGGACAAATGTTTAAGTAACAAGGATTTGAAGATGACTCAGCAACATTACAGCATAATATGGTATACTGAAGTTTTGTAAGCCATGCTACATTTCACAGGGCCATCTTGGCTCGGTCTCTCGCAGTTGCTCTGTATGCAACTAATCGCCAGGTACTGGAGCGTGTAGCAGGGTAATGCGTTTCAGGCTTTCATGCACTGCTGCATCCAACTGATTTGCTGCTTGCCAAGAACGATTTCAATATTATACCATAAGTTACTGTGTGTTTTTTCCTTTCTTACTCCATCAATACTTGCTTTATGTCTCCCATTTTAACCAAAGAATGTTATAAATTATAACCCTTGTGTATATGCGTAATGTTACCATTATGTGTAGAGTTGATATTACATGTTGATTCCCTATTATTAGTATTTTTTAGCGACAACAGCTATATTAGTACAAGCTGAAAGATAATGCAAATCCCGGTTCACAGGCTGTAAATTCTAAAAACAATTTACAGATACCATTTTCCAATCATATTTTCTGTAGCCATGCCCTATATCAACAAAGCAAAATATTTCACAGCAAAGCCCTATTTGCTGTCTCGTAAAATCAGTCGATTGTCATTGCAGCCATTGAATAACTTCCCTTTTCACTGAAGAATATTCACTTTCTTCCATAAGTGCATATCCCATTATGTATATCAGTCTTATTTTAAGGGAACAATAATTTTAAAGTGCTTCAATGACACGGAAGGCTATGATGTCAATTCCTATGCAACATTTCCTTCTATTACCTAATCAAACTACAATTAAAAACAAATTAACAGAATAGAATGACCATGATCTCGAAGCATGGTTCTCAAAGTGAGTTCTGTGAAGCATATCCCAGGGGTCCATGTTTTTTTTTTAATGTATTTATTTATTTTTATTTTTATACAGTGGGGGAAGTTAACATTCCCAGCCTTAACATTATTGTGTTCCTTGAGTTATTAGTTTCTTTGCCTGGTTGCTTGAATTGAATGAGTTAATTGCAAACCTCATTAACTCGTTAAAGCTAGAAAGGCACATGGTAGAGTGCATGCCTCCACCAAGCCACATAAACTACAACCTCACTATAACAAATTCTTTGGGGGACGTCCAAATAGATCGTAATACTGAAATTGACCTACTTATCACACCAAACACTCACGTTATATGCAAAATTTTAGGCACTTTCTCCTTATCACGAATTTCTCCTTACGAGTCACTGTTGCAGTTCATTAACTGTGTTAAGGGATCACGAATGGAGGCTATGATTTTATCGTGTGTTACGGAAATGACAGAGGTTACCGGTGTATCGTTGTCATTGTCCACCCACTGACTCGCTATGTTTTCTAAATCTTCACTATTCGGTTCATTTATGTGTTGCAAAGCACTGAGATGTCATTTATGTCATGCCACGCGAATGGGCGGGGGGTATAAAAATGCCACTGGTGTGCTTTAACTATGTGTTAGGTTTAGCACTGTCAGCAGTCATTTCATCCTTTTATCGATCCTTTGATCACCATTCTAGATAATGGTTAGTGATCGACATTTAAGTGAGGCTTGGAAGCCTTTGTTTTGTGGCGTTAACAAATATTGTGAACTTGACTGCAGACTTGATTACTTATTTTTGTCTCTGGTGGGAGGAGGAACGCATGGCTCAGTGTGTTGTGTAAGCAGGCGAATGACGGATGTAATTGCAGGAAGAGTTTATTGACAAACAAGCAGACAAACAGTTCAAAAACGTAAGACAAAGGCAGGGTCGTGAAGTGGGCAATGGTCAAACCAAGCACAAACAGAATGGTGGAGGAAAAGATGAAAGTCAAAACCAGAAAGGCAAGACACAGATACAAGGCTTGGTAATGTCAGACACTACGTACAGCACATATACTTCACCAAGTCTGTGTGTTTTGAGAGTCCTTATAAGTGCGTGCTGTGATTGCACTCTATTCCGGAACAGGTGCATAGTAATGTAATTAGTCCTAATGGCACTCAGAGCGTGCAGCACCGAAATGCTTGGACGTAACACAGTGATGTTTTTTTTTTTTTTGAAAGCTCTGATTCATTGTTGTTAAAGGCAGGGAACACAAACTTTGTTATATGCAAAAGCTTGTAGTAAAAGAGTTTGTTATAGTGGGGTTGCAGTGTACTATCGACATCAAAATCAAATCACATGATCTTCGGATAATATTAAAGCTGTCCACCAAATTTCATCAAAATCTGTTCACTATTTTTTGAGTTGCACTGGGTATATATCTGGATCTGGGTATATATCTGGATTTACATCAAAATCTAATCAATTGTTCCTTGGCCCGTGGCCCACCTTTCCTCAAAATTTCATCAAAATCCGTTCACTACTTTTTAAGTTACATTGGGAAAAGGCAAGCAAATGGAGGCGAAAGCATAACCTCCTACAACAAAGTTGGCGGAGGTAAAAAGTCAGCCTATAAACAATGTCAAATTGGACTGAATATGTTCTGTCATAGAAAGTTCAGTAATAAACCTCTATAGCCCTAATTAATAAGCCAGTATATTATGGTACACATTGAAATAATGAAGCTTATATTGGAATAGTTGGATTATATTCAGAAGGCGTCTACTGATTTTTTTTTTTCTTTTTAGCATTTAAAAGTGTCCCTAGCTGCAAAATGTTTGAGAGCCCTTGGTTTAGGCTATTTATAGTGCACATGACATGGCTATGAATGGATGGAACAAATTGGAGTTAAGACTACTCAAAGAGTTTTATCCTGCTATAATATAATTCTGATCAAACAAAGGCGATGAACATTTGTTTTTAATTTGTCCTTTTACGAAATCTTTCAGGGCTGCAAAAAGGTTCTTGAATCCTTTTTTTTTGGTTTTTTACCTGAGCCCAAACCCTAAATCATATTTTGTCCAATAGGTGGTGTTAATGAGCAACTGCAGCTTGGAAACAATGTGTCGTCTATTTTTGAAGGCCAAAAGGCTATTTGCAGGACAGTGAATAGCTGCTCATTTGTGGTGATGCTGTGCACATTTTGGATCAATAGCACTTTTACTCTCTTCATTAACGGGCAAAAACTTTGCTGGAAAGCATTCATATATTGGGCTGAACAACATGATGTAAATGTTGACGGAATTGCCACGTTGGCCTTTTTCCCCCCCAGTACTTCAAATAATGGAGCGTGTTAGAGTTGAATAAACTCTCAAGAGCTGAACAGATTTCTCTACACAGCTCTGATTGTTATTGTTACTAGTTCCATATTTAGCACCATATGAATCCGCATAGCTCCCATATGAATTTACATACCCACCACCTCTCACTCAGTTTCTCCCACTGTGTGAAAAGAGTCGATTTTTCCTTTGTCTGTTTATGAGTTGCATTATGTTCCAGCTGGCTTTGATTGTCATGGCAGCTCCACCAGCCAAATCCAAAGATTGCTTGCATAAGAGGAAATGCTACGAGTTTCTGCTTTAATCTTTGAGTTATGTAATTGGTGCACCCCACCCTCCTATATTCTATTATATTCTACTCGACCTTACACAATCTTAATCTTGTATAGTCACTGGATTCCAGGACTCTCCATAAAGAGTTTGAATCCCGCTTTGTTAGAGCTGACATTAACCGAGTACTCATAATCCATTTTGGAACAGTAGAGCTCAAAAGAAAGAAGAAAAAAAAACTTGATCTAGAGAATTATTAAGTTGTTTTATATAAGAGGTGGTATGAGGGTGCATGTGAGCTTCATGAGGAATGAAGCTAAACCCACAGCCAGACTTAATCCAAATATACTTTGCACAGTGGGAAATGTGTTCATTTCAGTGCTTTTAAAGCAGGTCTCTTCATAACTATAAATACCCTTGGCATGATTCATCCTTCTCACTGTAAATACGAGCATTAACCAAAGAAACAAGGTGCCTTTTATAAGCTTCTCAGTATGACTATTATTATATTGATGTTTACAATTTTTTTGGTTATGCAAAACCTTGTATTAGTTTTAATGATTTAATAATTGCATGCTATGTGGCTATGTATTTTGCACTTGATCGGTGTGATTTTTTTTTTTTCCTTTTTCAAGAATTAAAACTGGACATGAACAAGAGTGTTGTGTGTTGCAGCCATTTTAGTGTGTTGGGTAATGACATTTAGCACATATTGCGGAACAAAGCCATCAACCATTATGGGACGTATAGTGGAGAACATTAGTGACACAGTGAAAATGGCAGCGGTTGAGTGGTCAATAGAGGGGATACGATATTTAAGGGAGAAAGAGATAGCAAGTGAAAAGGAGGGGAGGAATGTAGGGAGGGAGAGCACAGTGAGAAACAGGAAGGGGTTTAGAGAGGACGGGGCAAAAGACAGTAGATGGGATGATGGGTAATGACGGGGTGAGAGGGCTCAGACAGAGAGGCACAGAGAGGGGAGACGGAGAACAAGAGTGAAAGAATGAGTGAAAGACAGAGAGGGGGATGCTGTACATGGAGGAATGGTTGAGAGCAGGGAAGTTTTTTTGTCTCGCTAGAAATCTGAAGAGTGGGCAAGTAAGAGACTGAATGTTGTAGAGAGCAAAGGTTATGGACAAAGAAGTTTGGGAGAGAAAGAGTAAGAGAAAAAAGGATAGTTTGTGGGGTTAGAGAGAGAGAGAGAGAGAATGTAGTAGAGAAGAGATAGTCAAAGATTGGTGAAGATAGCGAGGGAAAGGAATGGAGAGTGAGGGATAGACGGGCTATGTTGACAAAGCAGCGAGACTCGGCAGAACAAAGGGGAACGTGGAGAGAATGAGCTGGGTGAAACATCAAAGGGATTTTTCGGCCCCCGTTACCGGGACAACAGGCATTTGCATGCGATTAGTTTTTTACATCATATTAAGGAGGGAAGGGGCGCGGGGAGGGTACTATAGATCATACTGGGAGAAAGGGGTGGCCACTCACACTGACTTCCAGGCTGACAAGTGACTGTTTGTATCTTTGAGAGCATGCACAGTGCTGAAAACTATGAAGTATGTGTATCATAAAAGTGATGAATGAAACAGTATGAGGATATAGCATGCAGTTAAGCAGGTACATTCTCAGAAACAAAGGTACTACACTGTACCTTTCCTTGTCATTGGAGTGGTATACATTTTGTATCTTTACCTAGAAAGGTGCATGCAGTGTACCTTTATAGCTTTAATATCATTACAGTCCATTTATGTACCTTAGATAATTATATCCATGTTTCCAGGTGTACCTTGATTGTGGGTACCAGCCCAGCGACAATATAGTACTATTTTTTTTCTGAGAGTGCATGCCTGAATATAGTCCAATCAGATTTCACGCCCTTACCATATCAGCAGTACAACAGAAATGGGGAACTGGAATTCAATCATATATGTTGTGGGAATGTGTGCCTAGAGTATGACTGCTTCTGACAAGTATTATATATCTGTCCCTAAAATCTCAGACATGCACCTGCTCCCCCCCCCCCCCAAATCTCTCTCAATGACTCTCAGCTATATGTGATGCCTCAGTGCCCTCAGTTTTGTGGCCACATTGTGCTCCCCGGAGTCATCATGGCCGTCGCCGTGGTGCTATTGTCATGGCAATACTACAGTATCAATACCCCTGACACTGCGACAAAGAGACAGCAGTCCAATGCCACATCACTCCACCCCTTCACCATCCGCTCATCTCTCTCTCCCTCCTCGCCCCGTCCTCTCCCCCAGTCCCTATTGATCCCTCCATCTCCCACTAAATATGTACATATTGATCCCCTCACATTACCCCGTCCTTCTCTCTTTCCATCCCTTTCTCTTTTCTACATCTTTTCCATAGACCAACTCTTACCATTTCCACACCTCACTCCATCACTCTTTCCCTTTCACGCCTTGTTCTTCATCATCTCTCATTTCATCTTCCCTTACCATCCGTGCCTCTTCTTTCTCCCCATGCCCTCCCTCCCTTGCATGTATATTTTTTTCTGTTTGTCTCTGTCTCACTCACTCTCTGCATATTAATTGGTGCATTTTTGCTGCGGAGTAAAAAAAAAAAATGGTGGTGGTGGTGGTGGGGGGGGCACAATCAAAGCTGTCAGGGGCGGGTGGCCATGCTACTGTATCACACACACACACACACACAACAGACAAGCAACAATATACATAAACCCTGTTCGTGCACATATTAATAGGCTATAAGATTAGGCAGATGGCATCTCCTACCTCCTAAACAGTAATGAATGATAATGGGTATGTGTCCCCATATGAGATGGCCATTTTCCTATTTGTCCTATTTGGAATTGGGCTGATTAATCAGGTGGCCATTTTGGAATGTCATGTCAAGTGTTGCAAGGTGGGCTGAGTAAAATGGCACAGAGGAAACTGTTTAAGAATGAAACCAATGCTTTGACAACCAAGTTTCATGCCACAGACTTACAATATAAGATATATTTTTCATAAATATCCAGACTTTTTAGATTGATTTAAAAACAAAAAAAAAAACATTTTGGACGTGTTTAGTTTTATTGCTGATTATTTTTAAGCTCAGTAAAGGAATGCATTTATGCAACAAACAAACAAAGGAATGTCTTTCATCTGTATAACTTTGACAACAAATATCCATCGTTTTGAAAAACAACAAAGGGTTGTTTGTTTGTTGTTTTTTCCCCCCCTTAGGACTGAAATGAGTGCCTTTAAATCCTTCTGTGCAGTTATCCTGAATAATAACGTGTATAAATAATATAAAAAAGAATAATAAATGCACGGTTTTAAAAGAAGTGGACACAGGTTAGAGTGGACCGGACAGAGAAGCTACTGCACCTGCGCAGAATCACGTGACATGGGACTCTAACCTCCTACCTTAGGGACGCTGCTCAAAAGAAAAGGGGAGGAAAAAAAAAAAAAACACTTCTATCCCAAAACTTCCCGCAGGAAGCAGCTCCATGTGAACTACTGAGTTGAATAAGTTGTACTGATTATGGCATCCACACGCTTTTTGGAGCAGCTAAGGGAAAATAAACTGTCATAAAATAAAGTGTTTCCTCCTTGACATGAAAGTCCTGAGCAGATGCACAAGACTTGGAATTTCGCTTTACATTCTTTTGGACTGATCTGTTATGTGGGACGAGGATGAATTGACACGAAAGAGATGTTTTGGCTTCTTTTATTCTGCAGTCGTGCTTGTGTTTAAATTCTATCCACAAATGCATATGGTCTGAAAGGAAACCTCATATTCGTCAGTTCAGGAATGGAATGAATGAACTTTTACTTTGAAGCACGAGCCTACAAGGAAAAACAAAACAGAAAGCCAGATTGTTTACAATTACCTTAAAACAAACAAACAAACAAACAAACAAACAAACATTTTTTTTACTTTCCTGGTAATAATTGTAGGTTATTCATGTATGATAGATAGATAGATAGATAGATAGATAGATGGATGAATTAATTAACCTGCACATGGTATATGGTGCGCACGAGAACACGGATGCGCTCCACGTGAGCACACTTTTTAAAATGGAAACCTCTTCTATTTATACTTGCGTTTGCAACCTTCATCAACACTCACACTGTCTCACTCACTCACTCACGACTAGACAATAAATGGATCTTTAAAAAAAATGCAAGAGAGAGAAGGAGGAGAAGAGAGAGAGAGAGAGAGAGAGAGGGAGGGGGAAGAACGGCGTAAGCTTGTATACAACTACCTCGATTTCCATTTCCCCCCCAACTCGTAATGTATTTAATTCAAGCGAAACGTAATCATGACGTGTCTTGTCATTAATCTCCTCGCCGCCTCTCCCGTAAGTACATTGAGTCTCACTTTCATCACAAAATATCTTATAAATTACAAACTATTCGCTAATTTGCACTGCGCGCGCACTTAGAAATCATTACATGATCATGTGTTTGTCAGTGTTCTGCATGTATTTTCCCTTTTTATTTTCGGATACGGATTTGCTATGGGCTTCAGAAAAACAACAAATAACCGACGACGACTTTTTCTTTTTTTTTTGGGGTGCTTAAAAAAAAAAAAAAAAACCCACCCAGGTTTTGAGCTCGCGCTTTTTTAAAAACGGTTTGATATGTGAAGTGTTCGGGTTGATTGGCGGCTCGCGCATCCCTACAGGGCACATCATACATGTAACCGCGCGAGGCAACAATTCAGCAGTGGAGCATGGAGTGTGTCATGTATGTGCGCCTTGCCCTTGCCATCAGAATAGGCAGCTTCATGTGTACAGTCTGTGATCTGGGTTAACCTATATATAAATATATAGGTTATATATATATATGTATAAATGCACAAAGGTTAAAAAAAAAAAACTTTGGAAAAATTTCTAATATCTAAGGCGAGTCTTGCATGCAACATTTTTTTTTTTTTTTGAATGTCCTCTTCTCTAAGAAAAAAAACTTGGTGGAATAAAAGTGTCCTGAAGTAATCCTGAACTGGATGATGGATAGAAAATAAGCAAGAACTTTTCTTAAGTTTTAGCCTCTACTACTAATTATTATGATTATAAATCCAACCTAAGTTTTCAGTCATGATTTGTTCCATTCTGTACAACGTGCACACTTATATTTAGGACAGCATGCCTCAGATAGGCTAACTGATTGAAGAGGTCGGATAATAATCATCCCTGCTTAATGAATAGCTGACCTGAAGGACTCCATGTTGAGTCAAATTACAGACTAACTGTTGATGTTTTACGTGATGCAATTTTGAACTTAAGTGTTATTACACGCAGTTCCAGCAGGACCCACTTGTCCTGTGTGTATAGTAGCTGAGACAAGCCAGTGAGCTCCGGCTGCTGCATGCTCCTGCTGCGCTTTGCTCAATAAGTAGCCATAAGTGCTGTTTCGAAATGCATGCTACTATCTGAGGTAAAAGATAACACGGCTGCATGAGACTACCTTCTTTTCCGAAATCGAGCAAAAGTTCTAAAAGTGCCTGTTGGTCGAGCCTACAAGGCACAGCATGGCTTTTGGTTGTGCTTTTTGGAGCCGATATTGGCAGCGAAATTCAAGATGAAACCCGTGATGGCACTTTTCAGCTGCTCCTTCTTCGCACTCGCGTGTCCCTTTCCTCCCCCTCCTCCTCCTCCTTCTGTTATCTTTTGTCGAAAGAAAATCAGGAAGAAGGCGAAGAAGAAGAAAAATGTCGGGTCAGGCGCGTGCAGCCAGCATCAACCCCCAAATCACTACGTTTTGTGGTTTGGTTAAACCCGATGCTCGCGCGCGCACACTTGTTTGTTCGCGAGCCATTATTTATTTAATTAATGAGCCTTGTTTTCTCTCTCTCTCTCTCTCTCCTTAAAAATTGAGATGGCCGCGAGAGGGAAGGGCGAAAGCCACTGAAAATGGTTGCGCCTTATTGACGCCCAAAGACCGTAGTGGAAATTCCTCTCCAGATAAGCGAGCGGACGTGTCATCAAATGTCGCCCTCAGCTCCTTAAAGTACAAGACAATCCCAAAGCCAAAGCCGCCTTTCCAGCTTTCCCTTAGTCTAAACCATGGCTTTTCCCCCCTCTTCCCTCCTGTTTTCTTATTAACTTTCGAAAGTGACACAATCTAGGTAGTCATGAGAGGGTATTATTTTCCCCCTTGAGGCTTCCAGCTAACCTTTTAAAACTGAGGTGACAAATAAGCTTGAAAATCTCAGACTAAAAAGGCACTTGGAATTCAAATAAAGGCTCTTTCATCAACCATTCATGTTTCAAACAAAATCAAAACAAGGTTCCTGTAGGCACCTTTTAAAGATAGACTGCCTCTTAGATTTTTCAAGTTTAGGTTAGAAAAAGAATTTTCCCTGACACCTGGTTATTTTTGTTTAGTGGAGCGAAAGCTACTGAACTCGAATCACAGACTTCCACATTTATTCTTTTTTTAAAATAGAACAATTCATGAATTTAGCAGGCGGAACGGTGGTGTAGTGGTTAGCGCTGTCACCTCACAGCAAGAAGGTTCTGGGTTTCCCCCACAGTCCAAAGACATGCAGGTTAGGTTAACTGGTGACTCTAAATTGACCGTAGGTGTGAATGT
>JANZLB010000022.1:29936179-29947896 GCA_026167865.1 Notarius quadriscutis
ATAAATGACCAAGTATAATATTTTTGTCTCATTTGTTTAACTGGGTTCTCTTTATCTACTTTTAGGACTTGTGTGAATATCTGATGATGTTGTTGGTCATATTTATGCAGAAATATAGAAAATTCTAAAGGGTTCACAAACTTTCAAGCACCACTGTATAAACCATCAATACTGGCAATTTATTGAGTGTAATACAACTGCCATTTGCACAGATTTACTCTCACAAGCTGTGAGAAGTTGTACTAAGCAGCCGCATGTCTATTCACTGCAAAACACAAAGCTATGTCAAGTAGCAACAGGTAGCAGATCTTTTCAAAACTAGGTCTTATAAATATAGCAAAGTAATAAATGTTTCTGCATAACTAGATTTTGAAAGAAATTACAGAAATAGTGTTTTCAGAGATTAGACTGCATATCTACAATGGCTTCTACTCCTATGGCATTGGCCTTGGTCCCTGGCTTAAAGGTTGAGCGATAAATGAGGCCCATTGTAAGAGCTCCTTTAATGCTTGTTGTCAGATGAAATAAAACCACCAACTATCAAAATAAGAGGTAGGAGTATTAAAAGTAAGCACACGGGCACCCTGAGACAGATTGCATGAAAGGGAGCGGCTGAGGTGCAGAAACTGAGTGGGAGAGAAAAGAAAACCGATGTGTATATTTCAAAGTCACTGCTATGTGCATGTTATGCAAGTGCATCAGAAAAAGAGTGAGGGGTAAGCAAAGCCTTAAGTTAAGGTCAAGGTTTATTTATTTATTTATTTTCCCCCATTTTAAAGGAAATGGATTGTGTTTATGTATAAGCTTGCCCTGTGGATATAGGTGAATCCTGCAAGTCCAAGTCTCACACACACACACACACACACACACACACACACACACACACACACACACACACACACACACACACACACGGAGCCAACAAAATGAACATAGTATAACCCATACCCACAGATTTTGGTACAGGCAGAGACACAGACACACTGAGGCACATCAACATACCCACAAAGACACGCAAGCACACACACCCTTTTCACATAAATTTTCTCAAGGGCATCTGTTACACACTGCATGAATAGCCACTTGTTCATCCTTTAGATATATTACATGGTTACAGAGTGTACAGATTTTACAACAGCGATTCGAATCCTGTAAATTTGTGACCTAATAAGCTTGGAATGCATCCATTTTTATCTTAACATTTCTGGACTCATGAACATTTCTAATGTTAATGTTCATTTCTGGATCTGAATCAACTGTCTATACTGTCTGCTTTCAAGTTGAAGTCAACAAATATGACTATTCACCTGGTAGTATATAGTATAGTATAGTATAGTATAGTATAGTATAGTATAGTATAGTATAGTATATAGGTAGTATTCACTCAAGTATATAGTTTTTAAAATATTATTAATAAACAGAGCCCTATTCATGATTTTAAGGTCACAATAAAGTTTCAATGTTTCTCACAGCTAGAATGGTTTAAGCAAGTTTAATGTCAGTTGTTTGTTTTTTTTCCCCAATGTATGTCTATCTTTTAACATATAAGAATTAAGAAGGGTGACAGTGGACAATTAACTCTGCCATGTTACTGTTGCTTAATTATATCTATTATAGTTGTTATTATAGTCATTATAGTTGTTACACAAGGAAGAACTTCAGTCTGTTCTTTGAAAAGAACATTCAGTAGTATATAATAAGCCTTGATTTGTGTGACTGGCAGTGTCTGGTAAGATATCTATTTGCAAGATTGAGGTCTGGAGGATGTGATGATTAAGTTTAACTCCTTAGAGCAAAACAAAGCCGAGGATGTTCAGTTTACTAGAGATGTAACGCAATGTCAATCTGTGTTTGCCAATAGTGTTGCGTGTATCTTTAGTCGAATTTGAACCTGAAGTGAGCATGGCCTACATACTATCTTAATTTACACTGTACCAAAACCCCAAGAATCTGGAGCTTAATTTATTTATACATTTATTTTTGCAAGAATCTGGAGCATATCTGGAGATTTTTTTTCACATTGCAATGATTGGAGAGTACCCAACATGGATTTCATGATATATGGGTCATAGTTTGAAATATCCAGGCAAAACCATCTCGGGATTCTAGGGAATTTTGCGCAGTATTAGTTTTTTTTTTCTTTCTTTTTTAGTAGTAGTTGACAAAAACTATGTTGTTCCAGTGTAATGTATCATGTGGCCATTCGGACAAGGGTGTTTAGCATGTATGAATCATCTGGTGACTTGCTGCCATATTGTATGTGTGTGTGCGTTATTTGTGCATGGTGCTTTATCACTCTCCTGCCGTCATCTTTCCCCTCCCCCCTCTGTCTAGCACCTTATCACTCCTTCTTTCCAAATTTGCAAAAAACAAAAAACAACCCTTTATTAGAATGATGACAGGCCTGGTCAAACACAAACATAATCTGTCGTGGTGGAACAATGCATTGGCACAAACAATATTCATATGAAAATAATACCATCAGACCAAAGAGGTTCAGCATCCTCTACTCTAGAGCTGGGAATGCTTCATGCCCCCTTTTTCATGAGAAAATTACCACTCAAATATGGCTCATTCAGATGTGAGTCTCTCCTCTAACCCCCCTCTCTCCCTTTCTCCGTCTGTCTCGCTCCCTTCTTTCTCTTCTCCCTTCGCCATGTTATGAGGCCCCAATCTACCAGCTGATAGCAGCATTCCCTGGCATAGTGCCAACTGGCAGCAATGCAAGAGAGAGAGAGTGAGAGAGAGAATGAAAGAAAATTAGTGAGTAATAGAGGGAGGAGGAGTGAAAGAGAGAGAAAAGGAGAGGGGGATGGGAGTCTATCGAGGTGAAAAGATGGAAAGAAAAGAATGAACAATAATGGTGTATTAAAGAGAAGAAAAGGAGGACAGGAGAGAGTGCTATTGATATTGTAGTGACAGAGACATGACTGAACTAAAATGTCAGCTGGTCATGTTTATCTCATATGCACACAAACCAATCGCATTTACACAATTCCCAATATTCATATACACTCCGTCTGTGCAAAAATAGAAACATGCTGTCATCAACACAGAAAAACACAAACTGTCACAAACTGTGACTCACACATACAGAAACACAGATGCACCCACACATGTTCCTCTATTCAGCAGATTTTTGCCACAATTATCAATGAGCTCAATTTTCTTTCAGCATTTTTTTTCATGCTATGTCTGGACATGTCCTCATACAGAGACGATTTCTTATTCGTGTGTGTGTGTGTGTGTGTATGTAAAGGAAGGTGTGATTGTGACGTTAAACAATTACCTCTGACTTGGTTGTGGGATTGGGAAGATTATAATTTTTTTTCTTATTTAAACAGCTACATATGTGTGTGTGCAGGAAGGGTGTGTGGGGAAATCAAAACATCTCGCGCCCATCCTGTTTAGGATAGTTTGTGTCCTGCTGTACCCTTAGCTTTTACATACTATTCAGGCATGCATACTCATGCATACAATACTCACAACACACACTAAGATCAATGGTCAATAGTCTACACTATTATGTAGACTATTGACCAAAATGGCAGTACAATAATTTTCTCATAATCAAATCATGATCCCAGTGCAAGTGCATACACAATTGTTTCTGTTTTGTAGGTGGTGTCAGAGACCATTTCGGACTTCCATCCTCTCTCAATTAAGGAAGAAAATGATGGAATCCACACACTACTAGTGAGTACCCATTCTTCTACATAAGAGAAGCATGGACATATTTATACATGTGGGCATGCCACCTTTTTCATACTTCTGACCGCTGTTACTCTCTCTCTCTCTCTGGCACAGAATATGGATTCTCCTAGAGAATGTGTGATTGGCCTCTCCTCTGATGTACCCCTGTCCCCTCCCTCAATGCCCTCACTAGATGACAGTCCTCACACCTTACCCCAAAGCCCTCACTCTGCCCAATCTAGCCCTCTAACTAACCCATATACACAACTGTCACCATTTGCTGATGTCAACCAGCAAGATGAAGAGGAGGATGAGGAGCTGTCAGGTCCACCATCTCCCACTACAGCTGTTGCACTGTTTCCAGAGGAAGAGCAGTTGTGTACTCCCTCTTCAGGGAGTAGTCCTCCAGCTACTCCATCTGCACCACCACCTGGGTTTGGAGCACTGGAGCAGGTTCTTTCATCTGGGGACAATGCCACCTGCAACGATGAACTAGACCTGCAGCTTTTCAATAACGAAGGTGCGACTGTCCAAGGAGGTTCTATCAGTGGCCCTGCCCTCAGGTTCCCTTGCCATATTTGTGGGAAAAGGTTCCGCTTTCAAAGCATTCTCTCCCTGCATGCGCGAGCTCATAGTTTGGACAGGGAACGCCAGCCCACTGCCCTGTACAAAACTGCACATTTTAAACCACAAAAAAATCATTTGAATGATACTGTTATCCAAAAACACAGGAAGCTCAATCTGAATTCAATATACAAGTCATTTCACCAGAATCAGAGAGAAGAGACTGTACCAGAGGATCCTTGTCAAACAGTCAGTAGTCCTCAGTTCGAAATTGATGAACCCACACCACTGACTCCACCTCTAACAGAAGAAGTACCAGTCTCTTCAACCTTTTCTCCATTAGGGTCTGCCCTCCTGGAAGATCCAACCCCTTCTGTGGCAGCACTTGCCTTCCGCTGCCATGCATGTAAGGGTAAATTCCGCACAGCCTCTGAGTTAGCTCGTCATGTGCGGATCCTCCATAACCCATACAAATGTACACTGTGCCCCTTCTCAGCCAATGAAGAGGAACACCTTGCTGTTCACCTACAGGAAAGCCACCCGCCTGAAGAACCTGTGCCACATCCTGTCTTCCCTTCCCGCCCAATCACATTGCAACCACAAGCACCTTCATCCCAAGCACCTGCTGTTCCAGCCTTCCGTTGTGAGACTTGTGGTCAGCGGTTTACTCAGTCCTGGTTCCTGAAGGGTCATATGCGCAAACACAAGGCCTCTCTTGACCACAAGTGCCAGGTGTGTGGCCGTGGTTTTAAGGAGCCCTGGTTCCTCAAGAACCATATGAAAGTGCACCTCAACAAACTGGGCCTGAAGGCTGGTCTTGGAGATCTGGGACCTTCAGGTTCTGAACATTCCAAAGGTCCTGCTGGGAACCATGCTTTAGGGGCTCTTTATTCTAATGTGCTCCTGGCACACAGTGTGGCAGGTGGAAGTGGAAAGACAGGGAATCGGCCAGAGAGGTCAGAATTCAGTGAAGGATCAAGCAGATCTTCACTATGGGGTTACCTCAGGTTGCCAAATGACAGCAGTGGTGCTAGTTGCATGGAACGCCTTCAGGCAGTGGCGCAGGTCGCAGAGATAGGTAACGGTGGAGATCGAGGAGGAGCAGAGGTGTTGGAAGGACGAGAGCAGGCAGCTATTTGGGAACTGGTTGCACATAGACTGGCAGCAGTGCAGCAGAGCCAACAGCAGCAAAAATCCCAGACACAACACCAATACCCTTCCGCACAGGGCACAGTTGTTGGGGAAACTGAGCAGATGCATGCTTACTTGGGTAGCCTTGGTTTCAAAGAGGACCTGGAAGCCTCTAGGGCCCCTTGGGAGTGTCCTGACTGTGGGAAGCTTTTCCAGAATCTTCAACAGGTAGTGGCTCATGCTCGTGTTCATTCTCAGAGACCCCGGAAATATCGAAGTGTACATGGGAGTGTTAGAAAAGAAGAGAATGGTGTACAAAAAACTGCAAGACTCCAAGCAGGAGAAGGACGAGGTCACAGAAATGAAGGCAGACAAGAATCTCAACAGCTCCAATCAGGAGTTGGGGCACATGGAGGTTTCCATTCTTCTGTAGCACATCTCTCTGGTAAGGATAATCTAGTAAAATATATTTAAAAAGCCAGTTTATTGATTTCATTAAGATGCTTTTGTTTTTGTTGTATGTTGTGAGTTTTGCAAAATCTATTACTCTCTCAGCGATTCTAGCAGTTTGTTCATGATGTTTTTTAACCAAGTACCTAAATTTAATGAGACCCCAAATGCTTTCTGTTGATGCCACTGATATTTCCTTTCCTTTGTGGTCCAAAAATAGTCTTAATATAAGGAAAGGGTCTAAGTCAACAATGAATTTGGTAAATTCTGTTTTACTTTTGTATTTATAACATTAAATCTTTTAATTTCTAATCCAGGGGACAATGGTCTGAGAGGAACATCATTTGGACCTTCAAGAGAGAGGGTGCGAGGTACAGGAATGAAGGATTGCCCCTACTGTGGTAAATCTTTCCGTTCTTCCCATCACCTTAAAGTACACTTACGTGTGCACACAGGTAAGGTTGCTATAAGAAATTAAGTCATACATGTAATGCATACACTATACAACAATGTATTCATTCTCTTCTCTGAGGTACCCCTACTGCAGTAGTCACTTAAATGTTAATATTTACCAAGAAATTCAGACTGTCAAAAATGACAAAGAGTGCCATCTTCTGTTATTGATTAAAACTGCAAATTCAGTTTTTGTAATGGTTCTTTTGATGCATATTCTCTTTTAGGTGAGAGACCATACAAATGTCCCCACTGTGACTATGCTGGCACTCAATCTGGCTCTCTTAAATATCATCTACAACGGCATCATCGTGAAAGAAATGCCATGGCAAACTCTCCTAGTTCCTCATCTTCAAGCCTCCCTCCCTCACTGACTGGCTCTCCACGAGAGAAACAACATCGACTCTCAACTGCAAACCAGGGCTCATTCCCCACATTCAGACACAGCCAGACCTTGGCCCCTGGATCCACAGAACAGAAAGAGAGTCATCTGAAGTCCAGAGAAGCTCAAAAGGAAAGAAATTTGGAGAGTCAGTATCATTTTCTGTCTGGGATGATGCAGGAACTGTATCCAGGAGGACTAGAAGGGGGATGGAGAGTTGAGACACCTCCTCCAAAAATACCCAAAATATCCAGACGTAAGCCACTTGTTACAAGTCGTATGATGCCAGCTAATGGATATCAGAGCAGCATGAACTCTAGTGCTTCCCAAGAATGTGGACCCCTAGACCTCTCTCGCCGCCCTGTGTCTAATGTAGGTGCAGTGGAACAAGCTGAAGGAGCAGTAAGCAGCTCTGATAGTCCAGCAAGGGGAACAAAAGGAGATGGAGATACTCTAAATCAGTGTGTGTTTTGTCCATTTCGAACCTCTTCTTCTGAGCTGATGGCAATGCATCTTCAAGTCAATCACACCAGCAAGTCCCGCCGTAAAAAGGGGGGCCCCGTAACAAGTGACAACCACTCTTCCAGGCTGACCCTGTATGGAATGAACCATGACCCATTGGCACTGTGGAAGTTCCTCAGTGAAGGGGATGAACTCATGGCCATGGATGACTGGATCAAATACAGGTCAAGGTCTGAAAATGGGGTCAGCTTGGAAGATGGAAACCTAGAGATGGAACCCACAAAACAAGGGCTTAAACTAGGAGATGGCAAACTGGAGAACACAGATGACCATGAAACAAAAGAAATAGAGGATGACCTGGAAAAAAACAGCAACCTTGAAGATAGCTCTCATCAACAGTGCATGCGAAAGGATCTATCAGATATGATACAGGAGGAGTTGCTTGAGGATGGGGAAAAGCTTGTGAAGAACTAAAGTGCCCCAGAGGAACACAGAGCTAGAATCAAGGATCTATTGGCAAAATTAGACACAGAAAAATAAAATGAGGCTGATCATGTTCTTTCCGACACAAGGACATCATGTCCTAGTTTCATACATAGTCCCAGACTTGCACACAGACAAATGTATATCCAGTATTCTATGCTAGTCTTAGCCTTCAGGAGTCTCGAGGCCTTCTTGACTGCTGTTTCTTTATATTTTTTTCCCTTAATTTTTGTCATTTAAGATAATTGCCAAGTTATAATTCTTTCTACTGTGAGACATTCCCATGTCAAAAGCTTCTGGAAATGGTAATCATTAGAACAGGAAAAGGAAAAAAAAGAGAAAAAAAGAAACTTTAAACTGTATCATAATGAGATATTTTTTGTACTAATGTAATATCTTGTGTTAAATGAAGAAAAGCCTGGCTTAACTTAAAAGCCAGATGTAGTCTACAATGTCCATTTGCATTTTGTATTTTGGCAACACTTGCACCATTAATGAAATGGATGGCATAATTTCTTACCATACATTTTCCAGGCTGTATGCACAGTATTCTGTGATGACTAAATGGTACTGATGATGGCCATTTTTAACAATAACCAACAGAGCAAATAATATTTTCTCCACATATCCTGTCTGCTAGGTCTGGCAGTCTTCTATTGAACAAGATTTCTTCTACTTCATTCTGTCTCAGTGCCTGGTGCTGTATTTATTTTTCGGGGAATCGTATGACACAGGAAATTATATTTCATATATACAGTATACTCCAATTTATGGTTAAAAACTCTAAAGGTAAGATGGTTCTGGAACATTGTGGCAGCAATTTCTGTGACCTGTCTGTTGCGCCCAGAGGAATGGAACATTTGACTTGAAACATGAGAACAGATGGCCAGCTGACAGAGAACAAATTGCAGTGTTTACATCAGAAATACCACTATGATTTTTTTTTTTTTTTGATGAAACTGGATCATGATCACCGAGGAAACGTTAAGAAGTATTGAGGCCTAGTTTTCATATATGGAATGAAACGTTTCGACAACATTGAGTTCAACTCCAAAAGACTGAGTCTCAACCAGTCGTTCCTACTTTTTCTTTTCTCTCTCATCTGTAAATCACCCAAGAGAGAGACGAGAAAGATATGGGTCCCTAAGCATCAGGGCAAATCCAACAGCAAAATAATAATAATAATAATAATGATGATAATAATAATAACAATAATAATAATAATAACAACTATGACATCTTTAAGATCAATAGTTTTTTAAAGAAACAATAAGAAACATTATGAATAAAATCACTAACACCTTCATAGACATCCCAATAGAAATGTGTAGCTTTTATAAACATAAAAAAGAGGGGAAAATCTTTTTTAAATGTTTATTTTATTTTATTTTATCTTAAGAAGAGTTCATAAAGAATAAAAAATGATATCAATATCAGTAATAATAATGGTTGTGGTAGAATACTGGTTTGGAATGTCTTAAAAACACTGTGCAACTTTCATTGTTTTCCCAAAGTAGATTTTAATTTGCCTTTTGAATAGAGACCAAACTTTTTTTTTCATACTTATTGTTTATATTGAGTCACTTTCATTTGAAGTAATACTTCAGATTCAAATCTCTGTTCCTAATTATACTATAAAATTGTCAATCAATGAATCATGAAAAAAAAGTTGATGAAATCAACTAATCAACGATTAATCTAATCAGGCATGCAATCAAAAATCTAGTTTTCAGCACTAAAGTGTTGGGACCATAATGTATTTGATAACTTATTTATTAATTATTGCAAAAAGTGTGTCAAGGACATGTCACTTTGTTGTCAGTTTGACTGACTTGAACTATAAGGGACTGACTCCCTGCTTTCTATACTATTAATGTTTATGGCATTCTCACACATTACTACCCCCAAATCAGATTGTGTGATTGAATGAGCTGTACCTTACTCCTGCCTCTTGTGCAACTGACTGATAGAGATGGGTACTGATTGTTACTGCTGGCCTTACTATGTAAATGTGCATGTGATGTTTTGTGTGTAGAGCACCTTATGAGTTTGGTAGCTCCTGACGTGGTGGTCGTTAAAGATTACGCTCCAAGCCACTGTGCCTTCTGTCCTGCACACTTCCTCAAGTACTTTGTATTCTCACCAAAAGCACCTACAGTAACCCACACCGTATCTTCTTTCCACGTCTACCCGTCTTTTAAATGTGGTCACTTCGAAAGTCCTCTCATTCTGTTTACTTGTCTCATCTCTCTCTCTCTCTCTCTCTCTCTCTCTCTCAGCACACAACACTATCAGACATTTTGGCATTATTCTGTGTACTCACTTCATTCAGTTCTGGGTCTTTCTGAACTGCTCCTCTTTTCCAACAAACACCACTGGAAGGTGACATACTGTTTAGCATTGTGGCCTTTTTTTTAGATGTTATTTTAATTTTTGTGATGTTCATTTGCCAATGAGATGAGATCAAGCTCTTCTTATAATAATTAATGTTCATTTGTTTTTTAGTATGAAAAAAAAGAAAACTGTGTTTGATGTACAGATAGAGTTAGAGATGTGTTTCTAATGAGAGCTCCAACCACAGTGCCAACTCTACATCTCTTTTAATAATCTTACCTGTATGGACTGTCTGGAAACTTAATGTATCGCTCAGGGCAATATGACTGTCAGAGCATAATGTCTTGGCATGTTAAGTTCCAACAATGACTGACTAATAATTAATCTAATAACAAAAGCATGGCTGATGCAATCAGTGAGCATACAACATTCAAAAATGTTGTGCATTCTTGTCTTATTCCTCCTTCCAAATTCATGTCAATCATCAACATTTAAATATTATGATGCCCAAAGTGACATTTAAAATTCCAGAAATCACATCATTTTATAAGTACTTTCGTGGGGAATTTGCAGTAGAGGAGAGTTGGAGGGAAGGTCTGGGTTTGAGCTCTTAAGTAGTTGACTGCTATTGCAGTGAAGGGGAAACTGGTCTAACATAGTAGTGACTAATATGAAAATGTGGACTGAGAAAAAAAAATAGTAGAGAAGATTCAATAAAATATAAGAAAAATAAGCTAACTCTTTTGGTCTCTATATGTGTGCTTCACTGTAGAAGAACTTATTTATTTATTTATCCACCCAAAAGCATACGATAAATTTAAATATGAATATAACAACTTCCTTATGATGCATTTCATTTTCAACTGTACAGACAGAGATATTCACGGACAACGAGAAGCAACTTTTAGCTGCCCTGAGACATGGATTTCTATACAAAAGGGTTTGTGGGAGCCATGGTTACCATGGTTACCATTGACCCCTTTTGCCTGAACTTAGCAGGTGAGACATTTAAAAAAAAAAAAAGGAAAGACAAAGCATAAGATCAAACAGCTGTGCTTTGTGGTAATTGGACTTTGATTTATGCTTACGTGTCTGCAAACTACAAATGAAAATATAATAATGTCCATTGATCATTTGTTGAAATTTGTGGGAAGATTCAGAAATGTTTCAAGTGACTTAGTTTTGAAAGTGATGTATGTGAACTCTGTTACTGTCATTGCAATAGTAAAATATCAGCTGGTTAACCTTGTGCACAGTTTTTGAATTTGCCATGATTAACTGCAGAAATGGCAAACAGTTTTGGCTACAGGTGAACAGTACTGTCCTCTAGTGGAAAAGAATCAGACAGAATCATTCAAATCCATATGCTTGTAATATATTTTGCCACCACCAATTATCTTTGAGGGTAAATATTAGTATTTTAATTTCTTCCTTACTAAGGAGCCAAGGAGAAAAGTGACTAAGAAGTAGCTGTGAATGTACTACTACTACTACTACAACTACTACTACTACTAATAATAATAATAATGATTATGATAAATATAAAATTATATTTATGTACTGTGTGCACACAAATGCACATACACACATTCTTGTCCTTCTATCTTCATGGGGATTCTCATTGACATCCAGTGGTGCTTGAAAGTTTGTGAACCCTTTAGAATTTTCTATATTTCTGCATAAATATTACCTAAAACAACATCAGATTTTCACACAAGTCCTAAAAGTAGATAAAGAGAACCCAGTTAAACAAATGAGACAAAAA
>JANZLB010000022.1:30266380-30280730 GCA_026167865.1 Notarius quadriscutis
AAAACCGAAAACATAATTGAATAACACGTTAATTAAGAAATAAAGCAAGTTTAAAAATGACTTCGGTTCTCCTTTAATATGTTTTTTTTTGTGGAGTTTTCCTTTAATTACTTGTAATTTCACATAATGAAACTCTCTTACAGAGATCTTTTGGACTGAAACTACAGTGGCTGCCAATTCAGGTGTTCATTTAAAAAAAAAGTTCTCACCTCATTCCCTTTTTTTTTTTGCAGATCATGTCGGAATACAGCTCTTTGCTGAGCGATCTGTGCGAGAACATCACGAATGAGGATCTGGAGCAGCTGAAGTCAGCCTGCAAGGAGGACATCCCTGAAGACCAGAGCAACTCAATCACCTCCTCCAAAGAGTGGTTCAGTTACCTGGAAAAAAATGATAAGCTTGCTCAGGGTGAGAGAACAGACATGTGGGAAGAACAGCCTTTAGTTTTCGAGGTGTTAGATACTGTAATGTCTTTTTCTTTCCATTTCAGATAATTTAATGTTTCGTTGTTTGTACATATCACAAATGCGTTTTGTGCTCTCTTCATTGTGTCTGCAGATAACCTGTCCTACATTGAGCGCATCTTTGAGATCTCACGACGGCCTGATCTTTTGACCCGGGTCATCGAATACCGTACGACAGTGCTGAAGATCTCAGAAGACGATGAAATTGACACCAAGCTCACACGAATCCCGTCAGCCAAGAAGTACAAGGGTACCAACATTTTTATATTGTTAATTTAAACCCTTATAAGAAATAACCACCTTTTTTTTTTCAATGTATGGCTTTCCAAACACTGTAATGCAAGAAATAAGTGTCCAGTGTGGAGGAGTGCCCTTACTGGTACATTAGGTATAAATTAAGGCAGGCACTGGATGATGCTTATGGGTGTAATGATATGTCACCATGTCAGAATAGTCACAAAATAGAATGTTACAAAAAAACAAACAGTTATTTAGAGGTGCTTGAACTGTGCTGCACTTTAAAGAATAATAATAAAGCATCATGAGAAAAAAGCCATTATTGAAAAAAATGCAGAGAGATACAGTATGTGGAAAAATGTTCTCTATTTTGATGAGACCAACATTTTCTTTTTTGGCCTTGGAATAAAGTGATACGTTTAGCAGAAATCCAACACTGCTCCTCATATTGAAGTATAGTGGTTGTAGCTCTATCCCCATATTGAAGCATGGTGGTTGTAGCATCATGCTGTGGGGATGCTATTCATCAGTAGGGACTGGCCAGGGTTAAGAGCAAGATGAAGTCAGTGGAGCTACAAAAAAAAATTGTATGTCACACTGCATACAGCATACTCTAAGCATAGACTCTAGTTAAAAAACAAAACAAAAAACCTGACTACAGTGGTAGAACCTAGACAAAAATGATTGATTACAAATTGTACACAAAGACTGAAAAGCATAATTGGATTGTGCCACACTGTGAATTTTTTACTCCATTTTAAACAAATGTCACTAACTTTTTTTTTTGGTGTAACAATTCAAAATCTTTCTCATTGTTGCAGATATCATTCGCCAGCCTTCAGAAGATGAGATCATCAAGTTGGCCCCTCCCCCTAAGAAAGTCTGAGGTTGAAGTTCATGACCTTTCTTCTTTGTCCATGGCACTCCACCTTGTCAAATTGTCTTCAGCTCCCATATCTAAACCCCGCCTTGTCCCACTCGCTCACCACAAGCCGCCACCCGAACAGCTAAACAACCAATTGGATTGACCGATGCTTCAAAGCCACATTCTGAACCCTGGAGGCTCGGGAAGTTTTGAAATCCAGAAGAAGGTAAAAGAAGGAGTAAAAGAAGGAAAGATGGAACGGACCAATAGTTAGTGTTTGCCGTGAGTGTTTCTGAGATTGTGTTTCCTGCTATGGGGAATTGTTTTCAGCGAATGAGTAAGCTCATGTGATTTAGAAGCGATCGCGTGTGTGAATGGAAGAGAATTTTTATTTTGACTATAGAAATGTTGAATGCAACAGTGTAGTCCAAGAAGCCAGTGTAACCGAGACCTCTTCACGTATCTAATATAGTGATAAATCTTCCAGCCTGTTTCTTTAACTCTGTGCTACTCTGGGTAATAGTGTAACTACACTTCACTTGGTTGTAGATTCCCTTTAAAATTCACAAGTTAACAACCTGCAAAAATCTTTAGAATTCAGTGTCGAGCCTCATTTGATAACTGCAAAGCCAACATTTGCCTTCCATAGAGACACATTATTTGTGTACATGATTAGATCTGTTGAAATTTAAATTATTTTTTATTATTTCTTCTGTTTATTTATCCTAAGCATTGTAATGAATCATTTTATGAAGTATGATGAATAGCTTATTTCGCATATCAAACATATCATGAGAATCACATGTTTTCAAGAGTGGGCTTCGTTGATATTGATAAGAATGCCCATATTAAAGATGTACTTCATTAGCATATATTTTGGGTTTAAATACCTCAAACATAAATAGTGTTTGTGATCGGGGATTAAACAGTGACTGAAAAGACATCATTCCATGTGATTTTATTGGCTTCATGCTCATAAAATGACAACTTTTGCACAAGCACATGGCTTGTTAGGGCTTAATATACCGTTGAGTTTGTATATTATTTTCAATCATAAACTGTGAATGAATTATTTGTGCTTCTTAGTATACTATACATTTACATTACAATGTCATATGATGCATAATTAGAAATCTGAGAAGTGATGTACATTAGCATTACAGTTAATGTGATTATTCAGTACAGTATTATATAATTATCTTACTGCAATAAACAAGCATCGACTCCAGTTGGGGTAACAGGGGTGGACAGGTTACAAATGTATTAGTTAGTCCACCAATGACGTGGAAGAGCTAATATGATGCCCAGACCCATGTTTCCATGTTTTTGGTAAACTTAACTGACTAGGCTAAAAAGTGGCTGTTAACGTAATGTAATAACAAATGGCCAGCAAGTTAAGTGCATTAATACAGACTAAGGCAATGAGTTGAGTATAATGATTGAAACTGTAGCAGGCAATGAGTTGAGTATAATGATTGAAACTGTAGCCATAACCCTTATCCTCTGATAATGTTGTGTTGGTGACCATCAGCAAGTAATTTGCGAATGTTTTCTGTAATATGTAGTGTGGATTTGAGTTTGACATCTTTATTTTCTCTCAATACGTGTAGCTGTGAGGTGACTGTTGTCAACCAGATTGCCTCAGCTAATGTGTGTAGTGTAGTAGACGGTGGGATTCAAGATGTTGCATGAAAATCAAATGAGAATTTTTGTTTTGCGAAAGTCAGTAAGTGATCTGGTTTTATTTTCATTCTTTGGTTGTTTAACCTACTTGTCTGCTGGGAAACTTCAGGAAGAAAAACAAAAAGCTCAAACGCAAAATCTGCTTGCCCTGGGTTAGTGATTCGTCCACCCCTGTTTAATATGGTTGCTAATGAATTATAGCTAATATGTTACATCAGTAATATCATCAATGTCGTCATCAACAATAATAAATCAAAAAATCCCTAACAAAAATAATAGGGTTCCAGCACTGTTGGTGCTTGGACTCCTAATCAACTGTCAGATAGATTACAGGAAGCTGAAATGAATTGGTGTTACTGAATTACTGTACTTATATCAAAAACATTTCCAAGTGCATCATCATCATCCTCCAAGCCATCATATGATGTGTATAACCCAGTTGCAGAAAGACTGTTGATTTAAAATCCAATATTAGCTAGATCACTGTGTCTCTTTTGCCCAGCCTCAACAGACTGTTGCTTTTGCTATGCTAATTACCAGTATGCATTCATATGACATTAAGTGCTAGAATAATTGCTGAGTAAATAATGTGTTTTTGTGTGGATGCGTTTGTGATGTTCTTTTTACGGCTAGTGTTAAATGTCAGCACTTGCAGGGTATATGTGTTCCTTGAAAAACCCTGGACCTAAACTAAGTTTGTGTAACAACAACAGTCCAATTTATACCCATCATCTCCTCTCATTGTGCCAACAAACAACAATGTTTTTCAGATTAGGTTATTTGTAGTAAACCTTTGTGTTTTGGTTTATATCGCTAGCTATTTTCATGTGATGTCTAACAAATTGTAGGTGTCATAAGAAGTTGAATTTCACCTTGAGACTTCTCCAGTTCAAATGTGATGATAAACTTGAGCCGAAATAGCTTCGATGTTGGACGTCAGTTGGTTATGTAATATTAAGCATTGTTGAAAGTAGCGTAATTGTTTCTATGAAGTACTTTGGGTCATATTGTGTGTATCCTTGCTAAGTCAGGTGGAGTAAGAGAAATGTTTAACAGGTGGAGTAAGAGAAATGTTTAAAGATCCATGGCTTGATGCCTTCTGATAAATGCCTGGGAGATCTGTGAATACGTGTTACGATATATCAGGAATATTCAACTAAAATTTGAAGGACCACTTGTATAAAATTCCTTCTTTATAAAGGTCTGGATAAACACCTCATGTGTCTGAATTCCATGAACAATTACATTTTAATGCTTAACCATTAATGGTAATTTCATGGATTAAAAAAAAAAATAATAACATGTTTGTTTCATAGTGGTGCAACAAACCATAGTGGTTTGATATTGCCACTTTTGACGAGTGCCATAGACTCTGAACAGATGAGATACATCAGCTTGGAAGTATGTGTTTATTCTTCTTGCATCAAATTCAAAATAGATGCTTATCCAGACCTTTTATAAGCAAGAATTTTTTTAACATTGGATTTGATTGAGGATAAGCTTTTTTTCCTTTTTTTTTTTAAGGATTGTGAAGAATTGTCTGCATTAAAAATGACCAAGAAAATAGGTACCAAGTTCAGTCTGAGCTTTGGAGGTTTTAGTTGTTTTACTGTTTTCCAACTGTGTATGCAAGATTCAGTGTTGATAGTTTTCGCTGTTTAATCTTCAGTTGGGTTTCAAGTCTGAATATTTGCACATATAAGCCAATTCGCATAATGTTGTGCACTGCCAATTTAATATTATTCATTTGGTTTATTTGCTTTAAACACGGTGTAATGTTCTGTTTATTATATTACCCAGTGTAAAAGTAAAACAACTTTGTCCTACGTGGTTAGTCATCTTTTGGCTGCCGCAAGCTAATCAACCCTATTTCATGCAAAATGTTTAAGAAGTACAACAAGCGAGGTCAATTTTATTGTATATCCCATAAATTAGACATGGCCCAACTATAAAACTTACAAATTTACAATTAATCACGATATTACAGCTGACACCAGACCAATGAAAAAGGCCATGAAATGCCCTCACTTTATTTTTATATATCTTGTCAGTCTGTGGGCAGTTCACAGTAACAGCTTGAATCATTGGTCACGCTACTCAGGCTCAGATTGCACATGTAAATCCCAGCTTGTACCTGGCACTGTAGCTCTGACTTGCCAAGACACTGACGAATAAGTTAGTAACCCTTTTTGGAAGATCATGGGCAGAATTTCAATACTATTTTTAACACACCAGCAACTTCCCTGTTGCCATCTGAAAGGAAAAGTTCACCCTGTAACACATTAAAAATGAAATGTATTGAAATATTTGATGGGTTTAGTGATTCTTGTGCTAACTTGTTGGTTAATACTGTATTTTTGTTATTCCTATGAGCTAGTGCAGTTATAATGGTATTTTAATAGGAGAAAAAATTCATAATCTCAAACATAAAGGATAACAGTTAGCTTTCCCTGTTAGCTCCTCAAAAACAAAAGATCAATGATGTCTTTCCCTGCTCACCAATTTTCAGCAACGTTCAACATCCTATTAAAGAGAAATCCAACATAGAAGTTACAGAATGTGATGCAGCTCTACAATGCAGTTTTGCTGAGTACAGCAGAGTCTTGGTTCAGCTAGCGAGCAGTCTGAGATGATGAGTGTGATGGCATTGACTGGTATTAGCATGAAAGCTTTGAAGCTTTGGAAGCTGATCTGTTTGAATTGAGTGTACAGATGGGAATGTGAGGGAACTGGACTGACAAAGCTCTGCTGCATTGCTCCCTTTAGGTAGAGATAAAGCAAGAGCTAATTGCACTGGCTCCACTATCAGTGGGTTGTGTGATGGTATTGTGGGTAATGTGGGGAAACTGTTAAAGCAAAAATAGACCAATATGTCAGTGAACGAAAAGTTTAAACTAAAAAAGTTCATTATAAATAGCAACACGTAAGTCATTTGTAGTGGATTTTTCCTTTAGGAGCCATGCCAGTACTGTATTCGTTCAGTGCCAATAAGTGTGTTAGGTGAGCACACTTATTGACATGTAGACAAGCTACTCGATCTACACAATACAGTAATGTATTGCTTTATTCTACTAGCTAGATAGGAAGTTAGCGAATTAACACAGCCAACAAACCAGCTAGTTTGCAAACTGCATGCATTGGAAGAAATGTAAATAATGGGAAGTTATATGTTCTTCATTCACATGGGAGGTCAACAAGGGTGTGTTAAAAACAGTACTGGAAGGCAAGGATAATTACATGACTAAGGATAATCAGGTTTTAGTCCCTATATGATCATTGTGCATGAATACAAATCATTTTAATGCAACACAAACCAATCGCTTTGCCTGGTTTGCATTATGAAATTAGTTGGTACTTCGCTGAATATTTCCCAAGCTCTATGCAGATAATACATAGCAATGGCACTGTGCATATTTGTTACATATGTTCCTAGCATTTCTTGGTTATTGTACCTCAACATGCAAGAAATTAAAGAACTTAGTATTTGTGTTTAGGCATATAATTGACCAATAGTCTAAAAAAAATAGATTTTCACATATCCCTTGTATAATGGACAACATCTTAAAAGTAAGTGCTTGAAAAGGTCCTATTGTCAAAATGTCTGTCAAATTGGATTTCATGATATTAAGAACATATCGACTTTAACAATGCTGCAAAAAATAACATATGATGGTTAAAAATGAGCCACTATCAGCTTAACTGGCCCACAAGGTGTTTCATTCTAGCTTTAGATTTATTACAGAAAAAAAAAAAGTCTTAGAGGAAACAAAAATATAACTATAATCTAACGATAATAACCTTTAAAAATTATTTTTCAATTATGATTTAAACTTTCAAAGTATTTTTATTAATCGAAAGATTTTTCCAATTCTGGCTGATGTTTTCAACTTTAGGTAAGTTGTAAATATATATTGTGACTTTATAGCAGTGTGTTTTATTATTGATTTATTTATTTAATGCAAATGTATTTTTGGTTTTTACGTACTGAAATTTGCTTACTAACTGGAAAATATGAGAATGTGTGTCTGTTAAACAGTTGCAATGAATCTGTCGTGTAATGAGCCTGATTTTGCTATTATTTCAGTTGGGGGGGAAAAAAAGGTTTTTATTTGGGATTCTTGCCTCAGGATTCTTTTGCTATCTGGCAGTAATGCTTTCTCTTTTGATACTCCTGTTTGATCTAATTTATTATTTTCATCCTGTGATTGCTAGGAAATTTGAATTTAATTTTAAAACTGAATCAGACTCTATAATTGGCAATGTGTAGCAATCTAACGTGGGAAAAGCATAGCTACTTTTATTTTCTCACCACTTCAGTTGTGAATCCATAAATATATTTTGGTTTCTCTTCTACCTTCAGTTTAAGATACGTATTTGAATTTGTCTTGGACAATTTTTCTTTATTTTTGTATTTTTGGTACAGTGATGTCAAATCATTTGTAGTTGATCACTTCTATGTTTGTTTGCTAATGCGACAGGATTCAAACGTGATTCTGCTTGACATGCCTTTGACGTGTAGATAAATGCTAACACATTTGATAATAGTCTAGGAAGCTGTATGGTGGTTGTGTATGTTATTAACAGGGTAAATATAGAAAACATGGAGGGCTGATCTAAGTGTAAGCCTGAACTAACAGGACAGTGGTGCTCATATTAAAAAAAAAAAAAAAGATTGGAAAATGAGCCAATAACTTTTGCACATAAAGTGCTCCAATGAGGTCTGAATGTGTCAAGAGTGAACTCCTGTTTGCGTGTTTGTGAATGTTTTGGGATAGGCATTTTGAAAGCTAGTCCTTTTAATATAGTGATTTTTAGAAAGGAGCCAGAATTGAATTACGTATGACCCTTTAGGAGATCTAGTTGGGTAGATTGAGCATTTTCTTGTGCTGATATATAATTTCTTGCATAAATATTCCCCCCGACCACCTTTGAACTTTTCCCACGTTTTATACTGTTACAACCTGGAGTTAAAGTGGGCTTAATTAGGATTTTTACCTTTCCATTGACACAACATGTCTACATTACAGGCATTTAGCAGACGCTCTTATCCAGAGCGACAGACAACATACCCAGAGCAGCCTGGGGGCGCAGTTGGGGGTTAAGTGCCTTGCTCAAGGGCACTTCAGCCATTCCTGATAGTCCAGGGAATCAAACCAGTGACCTTTTGGTCCCAAAGCTGCTTCTCTAATCATTAGGCCATGGCTTATAATAATAATACTAATAATAATAATAAGAAGACTAATAATAATTATTATTATTATTATTATTATTATTAGCCATAAAGGATTTTTATGTCTAACATTTGAAAGTACAAGAGATATTTCTGTAACACAGGTTAATTAAACAAACAAAACACTGACATTTGTTGGTTGCATAAGTATTCACCCCCGGATCAATTATAGCTTGGAGTCTGTTGGGATATACTTTTGGGTCTTGAAATATTTGCAAAATTGCTCAAGCTCTGTCAGACTGGATGGTGAACAACTTTCAAGTCTTGCCACAGATCATTAATGGGCTTTGCCTGGGCCATTCTAACAGATTCAGGTTCTTGGTTTTGAACCATTCCAGTGTTGCTTTTACAGTATGCTTGAGATGATTGTCTTGTTGGAAGGTGAACCTCAGTCCCAGTCTTGGGCTCTTTCAGACTGGAGGTTTTCTTCTAAGATTGCCCAGGATTTGCCTCCTTCCATTTTTTTTTGATATTCGTGATGCTGTTTGTTCTCTGGGGCCTTCCAGAATTTGTATTGTATTTATATTGAGACTGTCCCTGTGTCCAAAATCGCTCACTCATTCACTACTCCCTATTCACTATATAGGGAATTACTATATAGAGGACTATATCGTGAGCTCATTGGTAAAATGAAAATCCGCTTTTGGACACTTGTCCATCGCGCTGGTATTTACGTCATTACTGTTGCACCATTAAAACGTGCCAGATCAGGCGGCTGGGTTTTCAAAATAATAAATACATATTATACTGAGCGTATTTCCCACATTAATAAATACAAAGTACCTGCATTTTTCAGTTCTTTTAAATCAAGGCTGAATATTTTCTTCTTTGCCACTGCCTTTTATGAAATCAAATTTGAGACTTTGATTTCTTTCAGCATTACCGCAATGCAATATATTGCTTGGTTAGTGATCATCGGTGGTACACTACTTTTCATGATGCATTGTGGGATACTTTGAGTGCACTACATAGGGTGCAATAATCCTCACCATCATTTTGGACAACACTACAAAATGGCGTCCTTACTACATAGTGAGTAGGGAGTGATTTCGGACACAGGGCATATGACACTTTAATTGCACTTAGTTGTCAACTCCATTCAACTAATTACGACTTTCCTTTGGGACCTGATTACACCATAACTAATTTAGGGGATTCACAGCAATGGGGTTAACTGGTGACTCTAAATTGACCGTAAGTGCGAATGTGAGCGTGTGGTTGTTTGTCTCCATGTGTCAGCTATGCAATGATCTGGCGACTTGGTTAGGGTGTACCCCGCCTCTCGCCCACAGTCAGCTGGGATAGGCTGCAGCTTGCACACGACCCTGCACAGAATAAGTGGCTATGGATGATGGATGGATAGCAATAGGATGAATGCTTACAAAATCACTAATTTTTTCCCCCCTTCATTCCAGTATGGTGTGCTATTTTGAGTAGATTCATGACTTATCCCAATTAAAACACATGGAAAAGGTAATGGGGTGGATGGGTGATATTTATGCAAGACACTCTAAGTTAACTAAATTTTTCCTCAGTAACAAGAAATAAATATATTATTATTAGAAACCATAAAGGATTTTTAAATGTTGTGTATTTCAAGAGATATAAAGGTTACGTTGGCTTCTCCTGCTTTGGTATTGTATCAAATTAGTCTGCCTAGAGACTGTAAAGAAACACTTGATCATAAATCATGCTGTAAATACAGCATATATTAAACAGAACCTTAAAGACTAGATTGCCGCAGAGTGTGTGTGTGTGTTTTGAGGTGATAAGTGCAGTGCTTAGCCCACGTGAGTGGAAATGAGTGTGAGATTGTTACTGGCCATGCTGATTAGAAGTTATAATAGATGTGCAGTAGGCTTAGGTATTGGCTTTCCAATAAGTTCTGGCACACATTATTAACATGGAATTGTTCCTGGTAATACATGCTTATGGTATGATATTTATATTGGGTTTGTAGTACATTTTCATTTTCTCCAGGAGTCTTTTAGAAAAAATACATTGATGGAGGCTCAAATTGCATGTAAGGTTGTTCATGAAAGCAACGATTCAAGATCATGGCTACAAAGGTCTGTGAATTGCATCATCCAGCTCTGACTGCTGGCAATCAAATTATCTGCTCTCCAGCATGAACTCATTTCCTTCAACGACAGATCTCAACATTGGCTTGACAACTTTATAAATTCTAAGATATTTTATTTTTATTCTGCCAGGATCTTATTGGAAGTCCCAGTAGACAATTGGACAGAGTTTTAAGAATTTCCTGAAGGATCCTGTTGCACATGACTTGATCAGTTAGTATTTTTTTTCTTATGCTGATTATTTTGATAGGCATCTCTGAATAGTTTATAATTTTCTTGACATCAAACTGCGTAACGTTTTTACAGGATGTATGCTGTTTTTTTTTTTTCCTTAAGAAAATTAGATAGCTATTTTGCAATTATAATAAAATACATAGTATGAAAAATGAATAAATTTAAGATGAATTAAACTGAAATGCCGTTATGTCATTGTGCTGAAATCTGTATAAATATTAAATTATACATTATATTAAAATACATTTGCTAACCTATAGATGTGGGAGTTTTATTGTGTGTGTGTGTGTGTGTGTGTGTGTGTGTGTGTGTGTGAGAGAGAGAGAAAAAGGTCAAGTCAGTTTTTGTATAGCGCTTTTAACAGACATTTTTGCAAAGCAGCTTTACAGAAAAATAGACTTTTAAAACATCTCTCTCACTCATAGCAGCCTCAGCTGAGTCGCACACCTGGAGCCCCAATCCTGTCGATCAGCCATGCAGTTGGCTAGCTCAGTCGTACTGGCTGTGCTCACATCCCTTTTCAGGGCGTCACTGAAGGTGTGTGGGGGACGGCCTCGACTTCTGCAACCGTGGAGAGGCTCCCACAGCACAAGCTCACCAGCAGGCAGATTCTAGTGCCTGAAGCAGGGGCCTGCAAGCCCAAGTCGCCGTCAGGCCACCTTGTCAGAAATTCTGGGGAGGGTACCATATAAATCTTCATTTGGTACATAGCTCTGCCAGCTGATGTTCAGACCCACACATTCGAGTTTAGGAGCCATCAAGAGATCTTTCTAAGGTAGAGGTAAGGGACCAGCATTCTCATCCGTACAGGAGGACAGACTCAACGGTGGCCACAAAGAGCCTACACTTCAGCTTGCGAGAGACACTTGATTGTAACAACTGTCTGTCATTGAGAAACATGGGAACTGGGAGCAGGCTTCAGAACAGGTGTATTCTTTTTATTGTGCACACTTTTCAGTGACTATTCACGATACACAAACACATGCCACACACATGCGCGATAGGGTGTCACAGCTCTCTCTCTCATTACTGGCTGTCTGAAAGATACACAGAGACACAGGTTAATAGACAGCCAGTAATTAGACACAGGTGCACCTCATCACATGTAACCTACTGGTTCATCCTGACTCCTCACCATTCACAACCTACGCTTGACCATGCCCCCACTGCCACATACCCCCACTGCCCAACTCAGGCCAGGGAGCTGTCCAGCCTGCAGCTGACTGTCCCCCCTGGTGGGAGAGGTAATCTGCCACCACCCTCTGTGCCCTTGGCCTGTGGACCACCTCCAACTTAAAGAGCTGCAGGGCCAGATACCAACGAGTGATCCGTGCGTTGGCATCCTTCATGCGGTGGAGCCACTGGAGTGGGGCATGGTCAGAACAGAGGGTAAATGGGTGTCCTAGCAGGTAGTACTAGAGAGTGAGGACAGTCCACTTGATGGTCAGACACTCCTTTTCTCTGGTACTGTACTTTGACTCTTGAATGGAAAGCTTGCGGCTGATGTACAGCACCGGATGCTCCTCCCCCTCCAGCACCTAGGGAAAAAAAAACTATCTGTCTGGCATGTCGGTCTGCAAAACAAAAGGGAGAAAAAAGATAGGAGAATGCAACAGCAGGCCCCCACACAAAACCACATTTACCTGAGCAAAAGCTCATTCGTATGGTTCTGTTCACTGGACCGGATCTTGAGCCCCTTTTTAGTGATGTCAGTCAGCAGGCTGGTGATGTCCAAAAAGTTAGGCATGAACCACCTATAATAGCCAGCCAACCTCAGGAACTGCCTCATCCCCTTTTTGGTTTTAGGTCTCGGGCAGGCCACAATCACTGCAGTCTTATAAATTTGTGGACGCACCTGCCCATGACCCAAGTGGAAGTCCAGATACTGTACATCCACCCATCCAATTGCACACTTTTTCAGGTTTGCTGTGAGCCCAGCATGCCTCAGCGACTTCAGGACCATCCTAAGATATTGTAGATGCCACTCCCAGTCATTACTATAAATGATTATGTCATCTAAGTCAGCCATTGCATATGCATTGTCGGGACAGAGAATTTGGTCCATGAGATGGTGAAACATCGCTGGAGCCCCAAACAACCCGAAAGGAAGCATGATAAATTGGTGTCACCTAAATGGAGTGGAAAAGGCCATTTTCTCATGGGATAATGGAGTCAAGGGGATCTGCCAATATCCCTTTATTAAATCCAGTGTTGACTAAAATGCAGTAAAATGAGAATTTTATTTCACAGTGCAAATTCCCTTAGCCATGTCCCTCTGTTGTACAGGCGGGATTGACATTCTTGGGCTTGTAGCAAATTCTCCTGGGTTATGTGACTCAGGAATTTTGCTCTCAGGTCAAGAAAATATTGAATGCACTGCTTCCGGATATTGCATTGTATAATCCACTATGACTAATACAAAGCAATACCCACATGCAGATCGATCTAATGTCCCAATGAGATCCATGCCAATTCTTTCAAAGGGCATCTCAATTAATGGTAATGGGCACAATGGCACTTTTGATGTGGCTGCTGGATTTACCAGCTGGCATTCATGACAAGCCACACACCACCTGTGGACATTGATACAAATCCCTGGCCAATAGAAATGGGCCATCAGACAATTTAGTGTTTTATCTTGCCCCAAATGCCCAGAATTATGATGAGCTGCATGAAATAAAAGTTCCCTACGGCTCTTCAGGACCAACAACTGTGTCAACTCTAGTTTGAGTGTCCTGCATCACTCTATATAGGCTATCTTTAATGATACAAACATATGGGAAGGAGAATGCAACATTTGTTTGGAGGATTTGGCCATCAATTACTTTCACCTGGTCAAAAGTGTGTCTCAGAGACTCACCATGTGCCTGCTCCAATGGGAAATCCCCTGTGGATTCCCCAGAGAGGGAGGAGAGCTCTGCCCCCTCTCCATGTCATCATGAAGTGGACCTGACGCAGACAGTCCTGGGACTGCTTCCCCAGCTAATGTTGAGACAGGCATCCCCATGACGTGCTATTGCAGGACCCATCCACTACTAATGGTTTAATTAATGTTTTAAACCATGGCCAAGTTCCCAGGATCAGTGGGTGGGTGAGGGTCGGGCTCACCACCACCTCCACATTATGCTTTTCTCCCCAGAAGTGAATGGTGATGGGCATTAGTGGATATTTGTGAATGTCCCCATGCACATATTTGACCTTCACCAATCATGTATTTCCCAGTGACCTGCATTGAATCAGGCTTTGGTGCATGGAGGTCTGATTACAACCAGAATCCACCAAAGCCTATTGTGTTTGCCCTTGAATACTCACAACTATCCTGTACGTTCCTGCTCAAGCAAGGGAAGCCTGTGGTACATCAGGGATGTGTATCAGTAGCCCCACCTCCTCTTAGAAGTGATGATTCCCCACCTTCCCTCCACACTGACAGACCTGCCCGGGCTCACTCTCGGTTATGGTGGGTATGAATGAATTCAAGTCCTGTGATGACCTGGCGACTTGTCCAGGGTGTACCCCACCTTTCGCCTGTAGTCAGCTGGGATAGGCTCCAGCTTGC
>JANZLB010000022.1:30295340-30306133 GCA_026167865.1 Notarius quadriscutis
GTTTGCTGAACATACAGAAGCACTGCCCAGATCTGAATCACACCAAAGATACTCATACAATATTTTCTAAAGCATCTTTGATCACACACGACAGCGGTGTTTGTTTGCCGCCTTAGCTCCGCCTGCTCATGATGCGTTTAGAGGCAGCTCGGAAAAACACGTTTCCACATGTTAAAAATGGATTGAGTGGTTGTAATGGCTGTAAAAAGTGCGGGGGACAGAGGGCACAAATACGCGAAGTGCCGGGGACATGTCCCCCGCGTCCGCTACGCCCATGTCAGAAGAAACCGTGTGTGTGTGTGTGTGTGTGTGTGTGTGTGTGTGAGAGAGAGAGAGAGATGCAGCTTCCTGGTGGAGAGGTCGGTTTCAGATTTAATCAGATTTCAGTAATGGACTGTGGCCTGAGACATACTCATATATCAGAGCATCATCTCATCTGCACACAGACATACAAAATACAATTACATTCTCTATTTCCACTCCACTGCCACTCCCTGTGTGTGTAATTGAATATGTGTATGCTGTGTCGTGACTTAATTGTGTGTCAGCTTTATACTAGGGGTCTTAAACATGCAGACACACACACACCTTTATGTTCCTGTTGGTATTTCTAGCAGCAGGGGCATGTGTGTAGTCTCTCTGACACTCAGTCTGGCGTTCACGTTAGATTGTGCGTATCTTGGAGTGAGTCACACTAGCATGCTCTCGTATGGTGCGTTCCATTTACCTTGGAAGTCGGAGTTGGGAATGATGTGACACCCGAGTTGACCACATTCCAGTCAAGTCAAAGTACTTACCGCACCATTCATGGCGCGTTTGGCGGCGCCGATCTCCATTTAGTAGCCCTCAGCCTCTAGGGTTACAGTGGGGGGGCTAGTCCTCTGGTAACCATGAGAGTTTGACTTGCCACTCGCATCTGTATTGCAGTGTGCCTCGCCAGATGGCAGTAGGCACCATTTTTATGGTGGTCCTGACCATGAGTAGAACTCATGATCTCCTGATCGAGAGGTGGACACGCTAACTACCAGGCCACTCGCCGGTTTCCAGTACAAGTTGGAAAACCGCTACCAGCAATTAGCAGTACCAGTTGATAAAGCACATTACGTAGTGTTTTGCGCATACACAAACTGTAGCAATGTCCACAGATAGAAATCGGACAGTCCTGTGTGTATGACTGATTTAATGAGACACAAATACGACAGAAGTGTTAATAAACAGTTAATTACTACAGCTTTCACTACTGTTGATGTGTGGAGCAGCCATCTTGGATCTTGAAGTTGGGGTTGGTGAGGTTCCTCTGACATTTTGACTTAGAAATCTGACTTCAGGTAACGTTTCTGACAGGGAACTCGGAAATCCCGACTTCCCAGTACAAATGGAACACATTATACCTATCAGGCATGTTAACATGGGTCACTTGCTCACCTCTGACATATTTAAACTGCAGCACAGTTTACTGTCAGAGGAAGAAAAAAACAACAAAAAAAAGACTAAACCTAGTTGTAGTATGTTTGTTTTTCAGGTTTTGCATTAGGTTTTTTTTGTTCTTTAAGTCGTTAATATTTTTGTTCTTCAGCATCATTCTCGTGTGTGTGTGTGTGTGTGTGTGTGTGTGTGTGTGTGTGTGTGTTTTAATGACACTAATGTGGGAAGAGTTTCAGGAGGTAAATGTGTGATATAAGTGGATTTAAATCTGTTTCAAAAGTGTGTTGGAGTCTTGCAGTGCATTATGGGTTGTACAGGATTTGTAAGTATGAATGAATCATCTGCACACTAGAACCCGACCCTAAAAGGTAAAGTTTGAGGATGTTACATGAGCTCTTCCTCATGAACACTGTTCTACTGAGAACAAACTCCATTAAAATGATCAGCGGCTAATGCTAACGCTAATAGTAATGGAGAATATGTAAGCTGTGAGACTGGAGCTGTTCAGTGCTGAATCAAATGAACCAAACTGGCAATTCAAACAAATCAAATCACTAAAGTGAGCTGTGATGAACATTGCTAATTCCAGGAAATGGCATTTATGCCCCACCCTCTCTTTAGTCTTGGCTAGGTTAAAGATGTATGACTCAGCAGTCAGTCTCTCTCTCTCTCTCTCTCTCTCTGTCTGTTACTGACTATTTCACTTGTCTTTTTATTTATTCATGTGCGTTTAAAGCTTCTGAATTTTATTGATGCTAATGCAGATGACCTCTATAATATCATTTTTGTTAATGTCGCAGCCACCCTTATCCACAACTTACAGAAGTGCTTCATAGTTTCCATCACAATCATCTCCTCAGAGTACTCATGCAGTGAGGTCAAGTAGTTAGACATGATTCTTTACCATTTCTGTTGACTTTACATATAAGCATGAACAAGAAAAAGTGTGAATTTGTAAGCCGTTAAACAAGATATGTTTAAAAGATAACATTTAATAGGGAAAAACACATTTGAACACCACAAATTACCAACATTAGTTTTATTACAAACTCATTTTCCAGAAAAGTTGAGATCTTTTCCAAAATACAATAAAAACAAAAATCTGTGATTTATTAATTCATGTGAATGTTGATTTAACTGACAGAAATACAAAGAAAAGATTTTCAAGTTTTAGTGACCAACTTTAATTGTACTTTGTAAATATAAATGAAGTTAGAATTTGATGCCTGCAATGCACACAAAAAAGCTGGGACAGAGGCATTGTTGCCATTGTATTACATCTTTCCTTTGATGCATTTTAATTGTATGGGATCTGAGGATACTAATTGTTGCAGTTTTGCAATTGGAATTTTTGTCCATTCTTGCATGATGCAAGACTTCAGCTGCTCAGCAGTCTGTGGTCACTGTTGTCTGATTCTCCTCTTCATGATGCGCCATACATTCTCAGTAGGAGACAGATCTGGACTGGCAGCAGGCCAGTCAAGCACACACACTCTGTGTCTGCAATGCCATGCTGTTGTCACCCGTGCAGAATAAGGCCTGGCATTGTCCATCAGCATGGACTTCCCAGGAAGAGACATCGCCTTGATGGCAACTTGTCTAAAATCCCAGTATATGCCTCCATGTCAGTGGTACCTTCAAACACATGCAACTCACCCATGCTGTGGGCACTGATGCCCTCATACCATCACAGATACTGGCTTTTGCACCTTTCTCTGATAACAAACCGGATGGTCGTGTTCACCTTTGGCACTGAGAACTCGATGTCCGGTTTTCCCGAAAACAAGCTGAAATGTGGACTCGTCTGACCACAGCACACATTTCCACTGTCTTTTGGTTCATCTGACATGAATTTGGGCCCAGAGAAATTGATGGTGTTTCTGTATAGAATTGATGAATGGCTTCCTCCTTGCGTAATACAGTTTCAGGTTGCATTTCTGGATGCTGCGGCAGACTGGGGTAAGTGACAACAGTTTTCCAAAGTACTCACGAGCCCATATGGCTATACAGTATTTGTCACATTAGCATGATGATTTCTCAGGCAGTGCCGCCTGAGGGTTCGAAGGTCACCCCCATTCAACAGTGGTTTCCGACCTTGCCCTTTACGCACTGAGATGTCTCAGAATTCCCTGAATCTTTTCACAATATTATGTTTTGTAGATTTTGAAAGACCTAAATTCTCTGCAGTCTTGTTGCAAAATGTTCTTTTTGAATTGACTAGCAATTCTGTCATGAATTTTGGCACAAAGGGGTGAGCCACGCCCCATCCTTGCTTGCAAAGACTGAGCCTTTGGTGCATGCTCCTTTTATACTCAATCATGTTACCAATTAACCTGCATATTGTGGAATCTTCTGAAATGGTGTTACTTGAATATCCAATAAACTTTTCAGTCTTATTTTGCTTCTGTCTCAACTTTTTTTGAGTGTGTTGCAGGCATCAAATTCTATTAGTTTATATTTATAAAATACAATTAAGTTGGTCAGTAAAACTATTGAACATATTTTCTTTGTACTTTTGCTAGTTCAGTAAAGGTTCTCATGAATTAACAAATCACACAGATGTTTGTTTTTACTGCATTTTGGAAAATAGCCCAACTTTTCTGGAAATGGGATTTGTAGTAGCTATTGTTTAGCTAGTACAGTTTCAAGATGTCTACATAAGATGGCGTAAAACATCATCTCCAATTCAATTCAAGTTTTGTAGTACTTTTTTAACGATGGACGTGGTCACGAAACAGCTTTTAAAAATCTGGAACTGATTTAGACTTGGATCCCAAATAAGTAAGCCAGAGGTTATAATAGCAGGGAAAAACTCCATGAGGTGACATGAGGAAGAAACCTTGAGAAGAATCAGACTCCTAAGGGAACCCGCGCTCATCTAGAAAAACTGAATAGTGCCATCTGTCCATCCATTATACATAACTGCTTGGACTGTGGGGGAAACCAGAGCACCTTGAGGAAACCCACGCAGACACGGGGAGAACATGCAAACTCCACACAGAAAGGCCCCTGTTGGCCACTGGGCTCAAACCCGGACCTTCTTGCTGTGAGGCAACAGTCCTAACCACTACACCACCATGCTACCTACATGGTGGGGGATAGTGCAAATGATTTCCCTTCTATAACTGTATACTGCAGAGTCAAAAAGAGCAATTGTGTAAACAGGAACTTATGAGCTTATGAGCAACTTATGAGTATTAGCATCAGAGTCATTTCTGAATTAATTATAGTTTTAGTTTGAAGTCTATTGCACTGAAGTTATCAACTGTTCAATGATGGAGACTTGAGTGCAAAACTGTTTGCTGCAACTGTAGTCCTCAGGCTATCCAAGATAGAACAACCACTGCCATCTTTATAATTTCTATGTGGTACCATTAGTTTTAGTCTTTGATTAGAACAAATCTAATCAGCAAATTTATTCTTACTTGTTATCTAGATAACTAGCCTGGCTATTAAAGTATTTTTGGAGGGCAATTGTCAGCAACCACAAAGCATTCTAATTTTACCAATTGCCTATAAAATTGTTGTAATCTCTGATTTCAATAAAGGCATGATCCAAAAAGGTGCACATCTGAATCATGAATGAGTTCAAGCTCTTTACAGATGTGGCAAATTAAATAGTGAGGTGGTTATGTGAGAGATGTTCAGGTTGACATTTTCCAATGCAGTCTGTCTGTACTGCTACTATTGGTCGCCTGGCCCTGCCTCCTCTCCACTCCTGCCCAGTCTACTCAAGACTACTGTCTTTCCTGGCTCCCCGTTGGTGGAATGACCTTCCCATTGAGGTCAGAAGTGCCAATTCCCTGACCACCTTCAAGCACAGACTGAAGACTCACCTCTTCATGCTGCACCTCTGCCCTGCTTCCCTGCCCACTGTGTAACTGCGTATCAGTCTAGACCAACCCAGGCTGTACTGTCTAGCCTGGGGTAGCCATTTGAGTTCTGTATTTAGTTGTACTTTGTATGGTTGGCTTGTTTCCTTGGCCGTTTGCTGAGTATTGTTACTTCAACAGAATATTACACAAAGTATTATTTTGTCACTTGTTCAGTTGGCACTAGAACTTTCTTGTCTAGAAGTTCAGCACTTCATGCACCTGACATTTGCACTCGTTGCACGTCGCTCTGGATAAGAGCATCTGCTAAATACCATGTAATGTAATGTTATGTAGTGTAATATAATGTGCTGAGACACTGGTTTTTATAACAGATTAAATGTGTTCTCTCATTGAATTTTGTTATATGTACTGTACAAGCTTATTCATATCTTGTCTCTCAGCTCTCAACTGTCTACTTTGGGGTTAGTTGAAAAATGTACTAGTTTAATCGGTGTGATAGGCTCTCACCTTAATTTTTTTGGAGGCTATGTTATTATTAATGTCATCCTGCCCAAACAAAATCTACACTCACTCCTGATCAGTCATGTGTTTTTCTGTATTTATGCTTGTGTTCACCAGTGGAAACAGTCACTTCAGATTAGAAACAGTCTGGTTCATTTTTAGGCAAATGTTTGTTTGCACTAAAATGTCTTACTTTTTTTTATGGTTAAGGTTAACAATGAGACTAAGAAGGCCTGCGATAGTGTCAAGAAACAATTACTGTCATCATCTTTAATCAGCAAAGCTCCAGTTTTCAGTTTGTCAGTAGAAACACTTTCTACTACTCATGTCTCAGTGAGGAATTAACTGGAAAAATAAATATATTAAGAGGACATTTGATGCTTTTGATACTTTTGTTTGTTAATAGCAATGCACCATTACAATATTATATTTAAAAGCATGCACTGTTTCAAAGAATATCGTAATTTACCTAAACACAAAGCAGAATCTGAAAATGAAGGGGAAAAATAATAATAAAATAAAACATCCACATAAGACCCTTTACCAACTCTTTACAAAGCTAATAGTACATAACTATCTGTTGAAATACAAATAAACTTCACATATTTCAGATGACAGTGCAAAAGCACAACAACAACAAGAAAGAAATATGTAGTACATACAATCACCTTATTTACAGCAAACCTGATTATTATCTCATTATCTAGAGACATTTTTGCTGGTCTGCCAAGCTGATTAGCTTAGAATAGTGATGTCTGGTTACAAAATGACTAACTCCCTAAATGTCTGTTTACAGGTACATCCAAGTTATTGATGTTAAACCATTTATGATTAATTGTGTGGATACGACGTGTGCTGGCTAAAGCTGTCATTGCTTTTACTATTATTGTATTAACATAAAAGAAGAAATTACACTGATGCTATGAATCTGCAGGAGATGAACGACAGAGTGTGCAGTGACATAATGAGGGAAGTATTCAGAGTTGAGTTATACGTGCAACAAACTTCAGCTGCATACCAAGGCAAAGTTTGCCAAAAACTGAAAGGGTCTCAGTTTCCATTGAATCTGACCTGGAATCATCTGGAGAGTGTGATGTAACCATAATGTACTGCATGTTTTAGGCTGTAAATCCACTCAAAAACTTGGGAATGTTATCTATTTTTCTATGTTGTCTCAAATCATGTGTAGATTAAAAATATTTCATGGTCATCCAAAAAAGAAAAGGAAATTAAGGAAATTAATAATAATATTATATCATGTACAATTGATTAAATTGCACATGATAAATACACCAGTAATGATATAGTTATTGGAAGTTTAGGATCCCTGTTTACTTTCATCCTTAATGGAGGTTACATAAAGTTTGCATTTGTTCAATCTCTGTGTATTCACTGAACCCAACTGTTCAATTTGAGCTTAAGTTTATATCTAATGTATTTATCTTTAGCTTCACTGCACATATCTAATGCTGTAAGCTACAGGTCCCTTGATGTTAAAGCCAAGATAGAAAGAAACCTTTCCTTGATCACGCAGGCTGGCCAACTGATAGGGAGAAACCTCAATGTTCTCAGACCCTTCTACAGCAAAAACTTTATAATTTCTCACCTCCCCTCTCACACGCAGTAGTTGTGGAATTTCATGTTCTTTAGTAAGCCAAAAACTTGAATTTTCATCTAGACATGATTTATGGACAAATCTCTGTAGTCCACGGCCTGCAGTGAGGAAGAAGAGAGGCACCAGGTAACGAGCTCGTAGGTAATGTTTGTATGTTCTTTCAAAGGCTTGATGCATATACCTAACACATTCAGATATGTCCAGACTGTTGTGTCTGCCCTGTTGTCCATCAGGCCAAAAGAGCAGAAGGACCAAGAGGTAGAACTCTGGACTTCTTTTATCTTTTTGTTTTGTCCAGAGATTGTATAGCATTGTCTGAAGTTCTTCCAGTGGTCTGAGTGCTGTAGATGTGTCATTTCTCTGATTTAACATGACATTTGCAACAATGTAGTTTTGGATAATCTGGGCATCATGAGGTGAATGCAAATAAATTTCTTTCCATTGTTCAACGATCAGTTCCAGTACAGTGTCTTGGGCCTCTGTGGACAGTAATCCTGCACATGTGCTGGCCTTTTGTTCCTTGAGGATCTGAAATGGTGATTTGTTATGTTGGCTTTGTGTTACAAATTGGCTGTAGCATTTATCAACTTCTGGCCAAAAGTAATCAGGTTCACTTTTGCCTACCTTTGGCTTCGAGTAAAGGAGATACCATTCAAAAAATTCAAACTTGTCCTCAACTTCATCTCTTAGACGTGTAATGAAACTCCTGTACCTTTCAAATTTGCCATTTCCATAAGAGTTGAGAAGATGGTGCGGGGATATTTCCTTTGTAAGTACCTTGGACCATTCACTGTTAAGGCTTATGAGATGGTCAAAAATTATGTTTGCCACTTGCATGTATCCAAAGATGCCCCGGTTGTTGAAGATGGTAGAAGTGCTTGCCATGCCATGCTCTTGCATCTCTGGTGCCTCCTCTTCCATAGCAACTTCTTCTTCAGCTTTAAAAACTGCAGTTGTTTGTTTTCCATGCCACAAGATGTTTCTAGCATGTTCTTCTGGGTTTTTAGAGGACGATTTTTCTTTCCGGATAATATTTCTTAACCAGTTTTTATGCACTTGTCCAAGGGTGTCTCTGATAAAAGAGTTTCTTTCATCCCTCATAATTGCCATTTCAGCCCAATGTTTAGCTCTTTCATAATCTTTCTTTTCAATGTAATAGAAACGGGCAAGAGCTTGTGGATAAAATGGATCCGTTGTAAATTTCTTCACGGCCATTTTCAACACTGCAACACACATAGATGACCCTTCTTCGGTGTTTATATCTAGGATCAGTTTGGAGAATTTTTCTAGGCTGACACTGTTGTTGTCCTCTTGGTCCAGTTCTTGCAGCCTAGATTCTCGCTTGGTGAGTAATTTTTTAATCATTTTCACCAAAAATAGAGGCATGTCACCTTTGCACAATTTTTGCAGTAGCTTCAATGTAGTGTCACCTCTGGTTACACCAGCTTCAGTTAACAAACTTAGACATTCATGAGCAATCATGGGATGTACCATTCGTACATGTCTGTCCTCTTTTCTGGCCTCTCCTTCCTTTGTTGAGTATATAACCAGAAAGTCTGTGAAGGGCTGCATATATTCCTTCAAAGAGAAATCATGAAGATTATTGCCTTCCTCATCAATGAACACCTGACAAAGATCATAGGGGAGATAAGAGCCAGGGACATATGAGTTAATCAGTGCCAAAAATGCCAGAAGTTGTTGCTTACGGGACCTCTTGTTTCTCTTTAATGGGTGAAGAGCTGTGCAGACCTCTTTAACATAAGCTAGATTGTAATTTCTCAGCATAATGTTAAAGGCATGAAGTTGAGTATGATTTTTTTCATATATTGTTGTGATGTCAAGCTGTTTTTTCATAAAATTCCCTTGCTCATTGTTTGAAAGGCTTGAGCACAGTTTCAAACATCCTGATCTTTCTGTCAAGTCTGTCTGGCGGAGACAATTTAAAACGATGACCACAGGGATTCTAGTAGTGATATTGTTTGCTTTAATTTCATCACAGAGGTTTTTTTCAAGGTTGTCTTGAAATGAAGTATCCTCACTTGTGTACTTGTTGTCCAGAAGAAGGAGAACAGTGTTTTGGTTTTCTGAACCACCTGCTCTAAATAATTGCAGCACTTGCTGTGCAATTGCTTTTGTGTCTGTTGTGGAATCTAATAATTTGGCACACCTAAGTTTTTTTCTCAGGTCCCATAGTATCTGCATGGCCAGGGTGGACCCTCCACTGCCTGGATCATGGAACAAGTTAATATGAGCAATGCACCGTCTTTCTCTTTTAGTTTCATTGATCTTTTTTTTTAGTACTTGATATAGATCCCTTTTGACAAAAGGGGAGTTCTGTCTTTCAGCCTGACAGAAGTTCAGCCATTGTGGTGGTGCACCTTTGTAAAACTCAAATTCCATCAGCATGGCATCTTCAGTGCTGATCATTTCACTCTCATACTTATTGGCCCACACAACATCAAGGGCTGATAGATGGTCTCTGTCCTGAGTCTGTAGTGGAATTTGCCCACCATGTTGAGAAGGAACAGTATAATTTGCCATCAGGCCTGAGTTCTGAGTTTGACTTTAATTCTCTGTCTTCCAAACTGCCTTCCTGGAGGGGGAAAAAAAGAAATCTTCAGTTGGATTTGGTTGGTTGTAAAATTAATTCTTTAGAATAGATAGATAGATAGATAGATAGATAGATAGATAGATAGATAGATAGATAGATAGATAGATAGATAAAAGTTGGACAATTTGGTAACACTTCACAATATGGTTCACTAGTAACCTAGGAACTATTCAAGAGCAACACAATCATTAATTCAGTGTAACAAGTTTTACACACACACACACACACACACACACACACACACACATATACATTCTTGCACATTTATTACATATGACAATGGTAGCACTGTTCAATATTTGGGTAAAGGTATGTACTTCTCTGACTAGCCATTGTTAGTCATCACAGTTATAATAGCCACTACTGATAAAAAGGCAGTATAATTAATCAAGTCAAAAATGAAAGTTAAATTGAATGCATTGAACATCACTGGTGAGCCTATTTTGCATTATTACACTCCAAAAAGTAATTATGGCCTTTTGTAGCTTTTACATATTGTCACATCTGCTCCAGAGTCCATCACAGACTCCATTTCCTAAGAACACTCACAGTGTACAATCAAAGTCGCCACAAACTCCAGCTCCCAGCATGCGTTGCAAACCCTCACAGCTCCAACTCTCCTTCTTACTGATCAGGTACACACATCTCATCACGGGCTATGCCAGAGACTATAATTATACTCGCCACACTCTCCATACACTCCACACAGGGCCTAAATAACAATTGAGTGGTCCTCACAAACTTCTATAAGCAAACAACTGCAGTTAACTGCAGAAATATCTATATATTTTTTTTGGAATCGGGG
>JANZLB010000022.1:30345870-30356211 GCA_026167865.1 Notarius quadriscutis
CACCTCGCTCAAGAATACAGCAGTGACTACCCTCTTGGTGCACAGTTTGTGATGAAGAATTTTTATGTTGATGATGGCGTTACTAGTGTAGTCAACTCAGAAGATGCAATCAGACTAGCGACAGAGGCGAAAATGCTCTGTGCGAAGGGTGGTCTTCGGCTGCATAAATTCATGTCCAATGACAGTGCTGTTATGGAAAGCCTCCCCGCATCAGAGTGAGCTGAGGTGAAGGATGTTGAATTTGCCTTCGATGATGTCCTATTAGAATGAACTCTAGGCATCCAGTGGCAAAGAGAATCTGACTGCTTCAAGTTCAGAATCCATGTTCAAGAGCAGCCTGCCACAAGACGTAACATACTGTCCACAGTAGCTTCTGTGTACGACCCCCTCGGGTTCATCGCATCTGTGCTGCTTAGTGGCAAACGAATCCTGCAAGAAATATGTAAACACGGCACGAATTGGGATGACCCCTTGCCTCCTGCACTTATGCCATGGTGGGAGCACTGGAAAAGGGATCTTGCCAACCTGAAAGATCTAAGTATATCCCGTTGCTAAATGCCCACTAGTTTTGGAGAAGTTTTCAGAGTAGAATTGCACCATTTCTCCGATGCAAGTACTGTAGAATATGGCCAATGCTCATATTTAAGACTCTGTAACAATAGGGGAAACATACACTGCATGCTAGTCATGGCAAAATCAAGAGTGGCCCCCCTGAAAGTGACCACAGTTCCCAGATTAGAGCTGACAGCTGCTGCCACCTCTATCAAAGCAAGCAGCGTGCTTAAGGCTGAATTAGAATATGAAATTGCAGGTGAATTTTTCTGTACAGACTCCAAAATCGTACTTGGATATGTCAATAATGACGCACGCCGCTTCCATGTGTTCGTTGTAAACAGAGTACAGAGAATACACCTTAGCTCAGAGCCACATCAATGGAAATACATCCCCACAGAAGAAAATCCAGCAGAACACGTGTCGAGTGGGTTGACGGTTGATGAGATGTCAGCCTCTAACTGGTTCACTGGACCCAAGTTTTTATGGGAAAAGCAGATTGATCTCTCTATGGAGATCTCACCAGAGCTGTCAGTAGGAGATCCAGAAGTAAAAGTAGCTCAAGTCCTTAACACAGAGAGTACAGATCAGCTGGGTCTAACAGACCGTTTGTCCAACTTTTCTTCTTGGTCCCGTGCTACCAGAACTGTCGCCCATGTCCTGAGATGGGTAAAGAAAGACAAATCAAACCATCTTGCCACTGTCACTGAAAGAAAGAAAGCAGAACGTGTCATTGTCAAGGGTCTACAAAGGGAGACATATAAGGATGAAATGAACACAATAAACAAAGGCAAAAATGTACCACAGAACAATGAGTTGTTTGCTCTTGACCCCTTCATGGGAGAAGATGGAGTGCTTAAGGTGGGAGGGAGGCTCGGCAACTCTGCATTGCCTTATGTAGTCATACCTAAGAGCCACCCCATAACCAGAATGATCATTGCAGACTGTCATGAAAAGGTCAAACACCAAGGCAAAGGATTCACAATGAATGAGGTAAGAGCAAACGGATTTTGGATACCAAGCATGAATAAGGTCGTGGTGTCCTACATTCGACAGTGCGTCATCTGCCGAGAACACAGGAGACCCACCGAGGAACAGAGAATGGCTGACCTGCTGTCAGAAAGTGTAGACCCTTCACCACCATTTAGCTATTGTGGAATGGACTGTTTTGGCCCTTATCTTGTTAAACAAGGGTGCAACACTCACAAAAGATATGGCCTTCTTTTCACGTGTTTCTGTTCTCGGGCAATCCACATTGAGATGCTGACTGACTTGTTGACAGATGCCTTTATCAACAGGCTGCGCTGCTTTATTGCTATATGTGGTACAGTTAGGCAAATGAAGTCAGATCAAGGGAGTAACTTCATTGGAGCCTGAAATGAATTGCGAGAGTCACTAAAGGAACTTGATCAAGAACGAATAGCTGCTTTACTGTCTGACAAACAGTGCAACTTCTTCATGAATGCTCCTCAATCAAGTCATGCTGGAGGAGTGTGGGAGCAACAAATAAGGACATTAAAGGCTGTACTGAACACCACATTCTCGCTCTCACTGGGAAGGATGAATGATTCTTCACTCTGTGCTTTCTTTTATGAAGCAATGGCAATAGTGAACAACAGGCCCCTCACTGTCACCAATTTAAGCGATCCAAATAGCCTAGAGCCCCTTACTCCAAACCACTTACTTACCCTTAAGTCCACAGTAGCATTGCCCCCACCAGGCAAGTTTACCAGTGAAGACCTATATACACGCAAGAGGTGGCATCATGTGCAGTTTCTAACTTAGCAGTTTTGGAGTCGCTGGTGCAAAGAGTATCTTGCCAATATTGCCATTAGACAACACTTGCATGTACCTAAGAGAAACTTTCAAATAGGTGACATAGTGATGGTTAAAGATGAGGACTTAACAAGAAATGAGTGGCAGCTCGGACGAGTCTTAGAGACTAATGCAAATAAGGATGGGCTTGTCAGAAAGGTTAAAATTAGGTTGGGGGACAGAAACCTGAATCACAAGGGTGAGCATGTATGCAAACCATCAATAGTTGAATGCCCCATACAGAAACTAGTCCTATTAATGGAGACCTAAAAATTAGCTTAGTATCTGCCACTAATTCTTTTTGCCTAAATGTGTAGGTTTGAAGACTCATGAGGTAAAATGGATCCATGGTTTAAAAGGTCACTTTATGATTTACAAGGTCATTTAATATGTTAAAACAGGTCATTTCATGATTTAAAGGAAGCTAATTGATGATCTAAAGGTATTTAATCTGCACTGTGTTAAAAATGTGTTTGAACAATTCATGATTTAAGATGTATGTATGGTGTATACTTTAAATGGGTTGTTTGATGTTACATTGTTATGGAATGCTTATCCAGGGTCATTTTCTATTGAAATCATTCATTCCTGTTGTGACATGAACTCCTGATTTGGTGGGAGTGTAGATGACCCTGTCAATCACACTTTTGAGTTTGTTCATTTGAACCTATAAGATATAGAAAAGGACTTTTATTGATGTATTGAAGAACATTCATGCACTTTCAAGAAGGACTTTTATTGATTTAACATGTAGTGCAACAGAGACTCTTATTTTCATACGTGCACTTCACAGGAAGAAAACGAGACTTGTCAGGGCAAAGCTGTGCATTAGCGCTCAACGTTCAAATGATAGCGCACCTTGCTGATAGGGTCACCAAGCTCTTATGGTGTTTGAAGGGTGTCCCAGTGTTTATGGTGCCAAAATGTAATGTATTTCTACAGTTTAAGGTTACTATAAAAGGTTTACAGCTCTCCAAAGACGCATTTTGTAACCGTATTTACCTTTGGACTGAATTTTCTAATAAACACCGCTTTTGACATCAGTTTTTGAGCCATCTATCAGCAGAGGTAGCCACAGTAAGAGCTTGAGCCTCACCGAGTTTCCAGCCACTGCAAAGACGATGACAAGCTAAGAAGACTGAGGGATACGACGGGCCTAATCATCCTACATGCTTCACATCGTCCACGACGCAGAGCTCCATCTCCTATATGGACAGAGACCGGCATAAGAGGCCTTCAAGCAATGGTTCATCGGTTTTCAGTCAACGGGGAGTGCTGTGATACCATGGGCAGCAAGTGGAGGAACTTGGTGGATGGTTAAGATATGGCTAACAGGTTTGAGTGAACTCAATGGATAACGGCAGACAGGTAAAAGTGAATACTGCAAATAGTTATGGACTGCTAAAATAATCGACGATAGTAAGGACTATCTGTTTCGGCACTGAACTAAACAAAGGCGGATGGAACTCAGTGCTCTGGAAGAAACTTTTCGCGCTAAGCTATAGACAAAGGAGAATATCTTGGCACTCTAACCACAGACTTGATTGCTGGTTCAGACTTCTGAAGATTTAAAACGAACTTTTCTTATATTCTAATGGACTCAACGCTACAGTGATTAAGATTAATAGCCTATACAGTTTGACTTTGATATTTAGCCTACCCTATGTTATTGAGTTTGGGCTTAGCCTATTGTTTGACATTTCGATATTGGCTTCTGGCCTACTGATTTCATTTAACAAGATAGCCTACTGAACGTTATTGAAATAGTTTGATTGTTTTGTCATGCAAGTTAAATAGACTACTTTCAAAATGTCACTGCCTGGGTCATTGCATTTAGTGTCAGGGTTAGAGGAAGACCAAACTCCCGAAATAGAAACTAATGAAGTTGACGGCACCTTAGAGGATGAAAGTAATGCATGTAAAGACCCAGAAGGGAGAAATCAAAATGAAGAACGCACACTAGCTAAGTTAAAAGAACCACTTCAACATGCCCAGACTGATAACCAAGGTCTATGCCGCTCTGAGTGCAGTCGTGTCCCTACTGAAAAGATGCTTGCCTATCAGAAAGAAGAGGCAAAGAGAAAGGAAGGAAAATTTCTAGGCGCTTATCAAAATTGGAAAGCTAAGGTTCGTAACACACGCGAACAACTAAAATCAGACATCTCTTCAACCCAACTAGCCATTCTTGTAGATGTGTTAGAACAAGCAAAGAATAACGTGCTAAAACTGTATGATGAAATAAGGCAACTTGTCACACATTCATCTGATGTAAGGCGATGAGTAGATGCTTGTGAGGCTGTGGCTGCTGACATTAACAAAATTGCCTATGAAAGATCAATGCAGGCATTGATGAGTTTGATGCTGTAAGGGAGAGAAACCGCCTTCGCACTCTACTTGAGTGTGATTATGCCCATGCTATCTATGGGTCCACTGTCTCTCGAGTAAGCCATGAACATAGCCAACACTCTGATGTGTCCTGCTTAGCAGCTAAACAAGCGGATGCTGCTGCAGATGTTGCAGCTAAAGAAGCAGCATGTGAAGTGATGTTGGAGGAAAGGAAGTATAAAGATAAAATACAGCATTTAGAAGAACAACACAAGAAAGCCCTGGAATCTCAAAAATCCAAATTAGAGCAGTTGCAGGCAGAGAAAGACTTAAAGGCAGCTCAGGCTAAATTAAAGGTCTACACCCAAGAAACAGAAAAAGAAATGAATGCCCTGCCCTTTAACTGCAATGTTGAAATTAAACCAAACCCATAATAAATTACAACTCAATGTAAACTTAGCTTTCAGGGCTCATTGTCAAATGAGGGTACACCCTCCTTCGCACAGGCCCTTCAGGATAGTATAGCCTTAAGTAGACTACCAACGCTGGAGCCTTCAGTGTTCACTGGAGACCCGATCCAGTTCATAGAGTGGAAATCATCCTTCATGGCACTTATTGATCAGAAAAACATTTCTGCTGTGGACAAACTCTTCTACCTAAAGAAATATGTGGGTGGTCCAGCCCATAAAACATTAGAGAGTGTCTTCTACAGAAATGATAAGGATGCTTATAGTGATGCCTGGAGCATACTAAACACGCGCTATGGACAGCCATTTATTTTACAAAGGCTTTCAGAGAGAGGCTTTCTAACTGGCCAAGAATCAATCTAAAGGATGCAGTCAGTCTGAGGGAATCTTCTGATTTTCTAAATGCTTGCCAAGATGCAATGCCTCATGTGAAAGGCCTACAGATCTTGAATGATTGTCAAGAAAACCAAAATTTAGTACCAAAACTACCCAATTGGGCTATATCTCGGTGGAATCGGCAAGTCACACAAACTTTGAGTCGAAATCATGAATTCCCACCATTCCAAGAGTTTGCTGCATTTGTGGCATTAGAAGCAGAAATTGCATGCAACCCTGTAACCTCCTTCTTTGCCCTTCGCTCATCAGAAATCCCTGTAGAGAAACTAAACTTAAAAGACAACAGTGGAGGAAAGGTTAGAGTGTTAAGCACACAAATAAACAATGATGAGCAGAACACAGAAAAAACACCTACAAAGCTGCCTTGTGCATTTTGCCAAGAAGATAAATATCAGTTGCCCAGTTGTGCCAAATTCATAGCTAAAGACTTAGAAGAGCGTAAGAGGTTTGTTCAAGAAAGAAAGCTTTGTTATGGGTGTCTGCGCACCGGACATATTGCAAAGGACTGCCGTCTCCAACATACATGCGGGACTTGCAAAGGCCGTCATCCGACTAGTCTACATGACAATAATTTTGTGAAGCAGACAAAGTCTACTCAAGTTAATCCAGAACATGCATCTGATGATGCAAGTGGCATGACTTTAAATGTAGCTACAGGTCAGACTATGAACACCTCCATGATTGTGCCAGTATGGGTGTCCACAAAGAGCAATCCAAGCAATGAAAGGCTGGTGTACGCATTACTCAACACACAGAGTGACACCACCTTCATTGATCAAGTAGTCAGCAATGCTCTTCAAGCAGAGTCCTGTCCTGTCAAACTAAAGCTGACCACCATGTTAGGCAAAGATACAGTCCTCCAGAGTTGTAGAGTCACAGGCCTTCAAGTGAGAAGCTATAGTTCAGCTAATTACATTGATCTCCCACCCGCCTACACAAGAGATTGTATACCAGTGAATTGCACCCACGTTCCTACATGTGACACTGCTAAGTGTTGGAATCACCTCGTAGCCATCACAAACGAAATACCACCCCTTCAGGACTGCGACATTGGTCTACTGATAGGCTATAATTGTTCAAGGGCAATGGCCCCTTGAAAGGTAATTGTAGGGGAAGATGAGGAACCTTATGACATACAGACAGACCTGGGATGGAGCATAGTGGGTCATTCACCAGCACGCTTTGATGTGCCCCAAGCAAGTGGTCTATGCCATCGCGTAACTGTTAAGGAGCTCCCCCCTGTCACTCCTATGGATGTCATTTGAATCTTGGAAAGTGACTTTAAAGACATCAGTGAAGATCGTAAGAAAGTTTCACAAGACGACATCCTGTTCCTAAACAAAATGAAAGGGCACATAAAGAAAAACAGTCAAGGCCACTATGAGATGCCCCTGCCATTTAAAGAAAGACCCATACTACCAGCCAACACACAGCTTGCCATGGTCAGACTCAATCATTTGAGACGAAGGTTATCCAGAGATCAAACACTACACAAACATTATACAGACTTTATGAGAGAGATCATAGACAGAGGAGATGCTGAAGAAACTAAGGAAGATGGCATTAAGGGAGAGACCTGGTACTTACCCCATCACAGCGTATATCACGCAAAGAAGCCAAGAAAACTGCATGTAGTCTTTGACTGTTCAGCAAAATATGAGGGTACATGCCTAAATGACCACCTACTCCAAGGACCAGACTTGATTAATAATTTGAACGGCATTCTCAATATTCTCATAGTGCTCATAGCGCTGATGTGTGACATGGAGAAAATGTTCCACCAGTTCCACATTGATGAACCAGACAGAAATTATCTGCGCTTTCTTTGGTGGAAGGATGGCGACTTAGAAAGAAAACCAGACGTGTTCTGCATGAAAGTCCATCTATTTGGTGCCATGTCATCACCTGAATGCGTGAACTACGGATTGAAACACCTCGCTCAAGAATACAGCAGTGACTACCCTCTTGGTGCACAGTTTGTGATGAAGAGTTTTTATGTTGATGATGGCATTACTAGTGTAGTAAACTCAGAAGATGCAATCAGACTAGCGACAGAGGCAAGAATGCTCTGTGCAAAGGGTGGTCTTCGGCTGCATAAATTCATGTTAAATGACAGTGCTGTTATGGAAAGCCTCCCCACATCAGAGCGAGCTGAGGTGAAGGATGTTAAATTTGCCTTCGATAACGTCCTATTAGAACGAACTCTAGGCATCCACTGGCAAAGAGAATCTGACTGCTTCAAGTTCAGAATCCATGTTCAAGAGCAGTCTGCCACAAGACATAACATACTGTCCACAGTAGCTTCTGTGTATGACCCCCTCGGCTTCATCGCACCTGTGCTGCTTAGTGGCAAATGAATCCTACAAGAGATGTGTAAACACGGCATGAATTGGGATGACCCCTTGCCTCCTGCACTTATGTCATGGTGGGAGCACTGGAAAAGGGATCTCGCCAACCTGAAAGATCTAAGTATATCCCGCTGCTATATGCCCACTAGTTTTGGAGAAGTTGTCAGAGTAAAATTGCACCATTTCTCCGATGCAAGTACTATAGGATATGGCCAATGCTCATATTTAAGACTCTGTAACAATAGGGGAAACATCCACTGTGTGCTAGTCATGGCAAAATCGAGACTGGCCCCCCTGAAAGTGACCACAGTTCCCAGATTAGAGCTGACAGCTGCCGTCACCTCTATCAAAGCAAGAAGCGTGCTTAAGGCTGAGTTAGAATATGAAATTGCAGATGAATTTTTCTGGAAGTTGTACTTGGATATGTCGATAATGACACGCGCCACTTCCATGTGTTCATTGCGAACAGGGTACAGAGAATACACCTTAGCTCAGAGCCACATAAATGGAAATACATCCCCACAGAAGAAAATCCAGCAGATCACACATCAAGAGGGTTGACAGTTGATGAGATGTTGGCCTCTAACTGGCTCACAAGACCCAAGTTTTTATGGGAAAAGCAGATTGATCTCTCTATGGAGATCTCACCAGAATTGTCAGTAGGAGATCCAGAAGTAAAAGTAGCTCAAGTCCTTAACACAGAGAGTACAGATCAGCCGGGTCTAGCAGACCATTTGTCCAACTTTTCTTCTTGGTCCCGTGCTACCAGAGCTGTCGCCCGTCTCCTGAGATGGGTAAAGAAAGACAAATCAAACCACCTTGCCACTGTCACTGAAAGAAAGAAAGCAGAACGTGTCATTGTCAAGGCTCTACAAAGGGAGACATATAAGGATGAAATGAACACAATAAGCAAAGGCAAAAATGTACCACAGAACAATGAGTTGTTTGCTCTTGACCCCTTCATAGGAGAAGATGGAGTGCTTAAGGTGGGAGGGAGGCTCGGCAACTCTGCATTGCCTTATGCCTTCAGACACCCTATAGTCATACCTAAGAGCCACCCCATAACCAGAATGATCATTGCAGATTGTCATGAAAAGGTCAAACACCAAGGCAAAGGATTCACAATGAATGAGATAAGAGCAAATGGATTTTGGATACCAAGCATGAATAAGGTCGTGGCGTCTTACATTCGACAGTGCGTCATCTGCCGAAAACACAGGAGACCCACCGAGGAACAGAGAATGGCTGACCTGCCGTCAGAAAGAGTAGACCCCTCACCGCCATTTAGCTATTGTGGAATGGACTGTTTTGGCCCTTATCTTGTTAAACAAGGGCGCAACACTCACAAAAGATATGGCCTTCTTTTCATGTGTTTCTGTTCTCAGGCAATCCACATTGAGATGCTGACTGACTTGTCCACAGATGCCTTTATCAACAGGCTGTGCTGCTTTATTGCTATATGCAGTACAGTTAGGCAAATAAAGTCAGATCAAGGGAGTAACTTCATTGGAGCCCGAAATGAATTGCGAGAGCCACTAAAGGAACTTTATCAAGAATGAACAGCTGTTTTCCTGTCTGACAAACAGTGCGACCTCGTCATGAATGCTCCTCATTCAAGTCACACTGGAGGAGTGTGGGAGTGACAAATAAGGACATTAAAGGCTGTACTGAGCACCACACTCTTGCTCTCACCGGGAAGGATGGATGATTCTTCACTCCGTGCTTTCTTTTATGAAGCAATGGCAATAGTGAACAACAGGCCCCTCACTGTCACAAATTTAAGCTATCCAAATAGCCTAGAGCCCCTTACACCAAGCCACTTACTTACCCTTAAGTCCACAGTAGCATTGCCCCCACCAGGCAAGTTTACCAGTGAAGACCTATATACACACAAGAGGTGGCGTCATGTGCAGTTTCTAACTGAGCAATTTTGGAGTTGCTGGCGCAAACAGTATATTGCCAATATTGCCATTAGACAACGCTGGCATGTGCCTAGGAGAAACCTACAAATAGGTGACATAGTGATGGTTAAAGATGAGGACTTACCAAGAAATGAGTGGCGACTCGGACGAGTCTTAGAGACTAACGCAAATAAGGATAGGCTTGTCAGAAAAGTTAAAATTAGGTTGGGGGACAGAAACCTGAATCACAAGGGTGAGTGTGTATGCAAACCATCAATAGTTGAACGCCCCATACAGAAACTAGTCCTATTAATGGAGACCTAAATATTAGCTTAGTTCTAATAACCACTAATTCTCTTTACCTAAATGTGTTTACACATTTTTAACACAGTGCAGATTAAATACTTTTAGATCATCAATTAGCTTCTTTTAAATCATGAAATGACCTGTTTTTAAGATATTAAATGACCTTGTAAATCATAAAGTGACCTTTTAAACCATGGGTCCATTTTACCTCATGAGTCAAGACTCATGAGG
>JANZLB010000022.1:30896943-30907392 GCA_026167865.1 Notarius quadriscutis
TTATTCCATATTTTGTTGCGCTTTTTTGTGGGTTTTGTTTTCGAGTAGTTTTTATTTTGTCCTCAGTTGGTTCAGCAACACGTGCCGCCATTTTGTTTTTCTCGACTCTCAGTATATAAGCTGATATCCTAGTAGTAGAGTAGCCAATTGGAGCACGCGATTGCTCATATCCAGTAAATATGTATAGAATAATAATCTAATATACCATGCACTGAGAGGCTCTGGTTGAAATTAGGGATTCTCTGAAGTGACTGGCCTGCGATCCTGTAGGACAGGATAAGCGGCTACAGATAATGGATGGATGGAGTGACTGGCATAGTCCTGTTTTCTGAGGGGTGCTGTCACCAAAGAGAATCCATAATTACTGGTGCCTCTCAGTGCATGGTATATTTGATTTATATCCCCCATCAAAAATTCCAAACTTGGTGTTAACTACAAAGAATTAGAAATAAACCTGAAAAAATATTAGAGGTTTAACTCTGCCTCACTCGGCATGATCATGATATGTAAATCTACACAGATAGAAATGCTTGCGGAACCACAGCTGTGACTCAAGTCGGCCATAAAGCTTGAAATTGTGACATCGGTTCATGGTATATCCAGGGTATACCATATCCATTTATTTATTTATTGCATTATGAGAGACATTGCTTAATCAATGGTGGAACTATTTTATGTCACGTGAGTCCTCCATGGCCAATCCCTGTATGGGGTATGATGAGGGATATAATGTACAGGGTCCCAAAAAAAAATGTACTCACATTGAATCCATTGGTCCATGATATTGGCTGTATTTGGAATGCAATGGTCATCAGTTTGAACATTTGTAAACATGCATTTATGCATTTAACCATTAATCTTGTTTCTAAGTCAATAAACAATGCATTTATTGTAATTCAAAAATTGAGAATTTTTTGGGACACCCTATATATTTACCATTTCAACACACTTTACTCTTAATCCCACAGAATTTAAAACTAACTTTCGGTTGAACTGTGTGGAGGAAAAAAAAAAAAAAAAAGGGCTTGTAATGCTGGTATCTGACTACATGATATTTCTGTCTTTCATGATGATCACCATGTCAGATTAGGCAATCATTGTTCCATAAATTCTTGCCATGTCTTGTCAGGAGACTAGCAACATGACAAGTTTTGATCCTGACCAATCATGGTTCAAGTCCTTGTGCGTTGTCAAGGAGGAGGGTCAAGAAATTGTCAATCCTGGTTACAGAAGGAATGTCAAGGAACATGTTGTAGGAGTTGTCAAACTAGGCTAGAGAATGGGGGGAAAAAAAACAAAAAATTGAGATTGTGTGCTAGAAATTTCATCAGGGTGTCATGGGACATCCCAGACTCCACATCACTCCAAGGTTACTGACATTCAGATTCAGGCCTGATGCTGGAAATTTGTCATCCACAAAAAAAATCATGTCAAAATCAGGCTGAATTTGTGTAGTCTGATCCTGGTGTCAGGGTGAGAAATGTTTGAGGTGGTTTGTCATTATCTTCTACATTTAACAGGGACTCCTTCAGTTTATCATGAAGAAAAAAATCTATTTCTTCACCCAAACTATATGCTTGGTGGTATTAGTTTGATACCATTTGAGAAGACAAACATGATGATAATAAAAGGGCTAAATATACCATTCAACATCTTTTAATATGAAACATTCCAGGTGCTTTTTCATAGTTTAATGGACATGGAATACATTTTGGCCTGCAACCTATCAGCCCAAATTGTCCCAGTCCTGTTCTTACGTACCTTCCACTGTAAGTAGGACAACTTGATTGCTCTAACCTTTACAAAAGGCTGGAGTGAGAAACACTGGAAAAGTCTAAATTGGGAGGTTTAGCTGTTAATACGGATGGAAATGTTGGAAACTAGAATTTGATATGCCTGTTCAATAATACCCATGTACTGGGGGGAAAAAAATACAGATAGTTTGGATTGTTTGCATAATTAGGATTCAACATGGCAACCTTGCTGTCCAGATAACCACAATTAACTGGATCTTGAAATGATAGCAAGAGTTTGATTGAATGAAAAAAAAAAAAGGTACTCTGAACTTGATATGCCTCATTGTTGTATTAAATATCAATCTGATTAACTTTTTAGAATAAAAATTGAGGATAGACCACTCTGTGTCCAAGAGGCTGTGGATAAGTCGATCCTGTTGATGGCAGCCTGGGCTTTTAGTTTAATACAATATAAGGTTTATTAATTATTCACACATTGTTTGGAGTGGATCTGTGCACACTTCTGTTTATTTAAAACTAAATGACAGTGTACTTTCAAACGGGCATCCGTCTGTAACCTATAAACCAAAAAAAAAAACCCACGAGTTTTCTTTTTTTTTATTTATAAATAATAAGTATGTGCTTGTGTGCGTGGACTGCACTAAGGACTTGTATATGACCCTGTCACATCCCTAGGTGTGGGTGTGCGCGTGTGTGTGTGTGTGTGTGTGTGTGTGTGTGTGTGTGTAACCCTGCAAAGTAGATGTGACAAGGAGAGAGCACTGACCTTCTGGGAATAATGCACTGTAGTCCTCCATAGCATTGTACTCTACACCAAGGCCCCAGAATGTTAATATGCTCTCTGATGTCGTGCAGAAATCACAGTAATAACTTTCAGGTATTGATGTGGAAATAGAAAAAGATAATTAAGAAAACAAAATCCAGCCTTCAAAAGAAGAAAACAAACAAGTAGGCAGCAGTGCCAGTGGTAAACCTATTGAGTTAGAGCTACATAATGTTGTTACAGAAGTTCTCACAAAACACAGCCAAGACCAAAACTGTATTTAGAGTTATTGGAAACTACAACATAATATATCATTTTTGTCTTCAGGACACAGGAGGCATTTACCGGTACTCTGAACCATAACATGCAGGCCAGGATAATAACGAAGAAAATTAAAAACATGATTAGGATAAAGAAAGTAAAACAACTAATGAAGAAAAATGGGGACTGGGTATGTATTCCTCCTTGTGAGACTATATGATAGAGAACTCATGGGGAAACCATAGCCTAATTGTTAGAGAAGCAGCTTTTGAGGTCGTCGGTTTGATTCCCTGGACTAGCAGGAATGGCTGAAGTGCCCTTGAGCAAGGCACCTAACCCCCAACTGCTCCCCAGCACATGTTGTACATCACTCTGGATAAGAGTGTCTGTCTGCTAAATGCCTGTAATGTAACTCAGTGCCTTTAACAAGTCAAAGATTAAATGTGATTTAGTTATGTATTCCATTTTCAGGGGAAAAAAAGTGGTAACTTTGTAGAGGAGCTATGTATTCCTGTCCTGATACGGACTGAGGCTGACAGAACCAGAGGCCACGCCCACTGAACTGACACTGAAAGGGACAGAGAGCACGCCCCCTTAACTGAAACTAACGTGGACAGAGAGCACGCCCCTTTAACTAAGACTGACCGGGACAGTCAACACCTTTTCAGTGGGACTACCAGGACAGAGGGTATACTCCCCCTTAACTGAGGCTGACAGGAACCGAATCCACAACTTTTCATTCTGTCTAACAGGAACAAAGACATGCCTCCCTCACTGGGTCTTACAGGAACAGAGCCCATGCTGCCTTGACTGAGACTGTCATGGACAGAGACCATACCCCCTTTACTTGAACTAACAGGCACAAAGGCCATGCCTCTTTAACTGTGACTAACATAGAAACAGGCTACACCTCTTTTACTGGGACTGACAGGGAGAGAATCCGCACCTCCCTCAGTGGGACTGACTGGGACAGAAACCATATCCCTTTTCCTGGAAATGACATTCACAAACACAAACCCCTTTTTAACTAATGTTTACATGGACAGAGGCCATGCTTGTATGTACGTATTTTATATGTACAACTTATCACATATATAAAATGTAGAAATTAACAAATAACTAGAGATCATTCACTCACCCACATGTCCTTATAACATCTTTGTTTAAACAAATTAATCAATTGGTTGAAGCTGTGTGAATGTACGGGTTCATGTTACCTTGTGATGGATTGGTGTCCCAGTCGGAGTGTGTTCTCATCTCCCACCCACCGGCACTGTTCCCCTGACCAGGATAAAGAAGTTATTGATGATGAATGAATGATAAATTATGAGCGCTCTGGAAAACACGTCAGGAAGAATGCAGGGGAAAATATTATAAACATAGAAAGCACAAAAGCTGCTCAGAGGATACAAAGGAGGTCAGAGGAAGATCAAGGCCAAAGTGGGGCTGTGGGAATGTATGTTCTTGGAGAATATTGAGCTCACCAGTAATATCTTAACAATTTAATTTAAAAAAATCTACTCTAACACACACAAATATAAGTCAAGATTTTTCTTTTGAAATGCAATGAGTATAAAGTGATAAGTTGATTGGCATATGGTATGCTATAAATATGGTAAATAATGGGATTCATATTGGTGAATCTTTGTGACAAGGAACATGGCTTAGGAATGGTGAGGTCTATCACACACAAGACTTTGCAACAGTCGAGTAAGCAGCAGACACACAGAGGATCCATCAGCAAATGCCCATCTTCCTATTCTATTAGTTTATAACGGACATGGCCCAATAATCTGATTTTTCACTAATAACTGTATAACAGACCAGGATAGATTTCCATTTAGATAGAACATCATAATACTAAGATCATGAAATATGAACAAGCTGGAGTAGAAATGTGAAGGTAGGAAGAATTCTGTGATACAGTGGTGCAAAGATATATGAAGTTTGTCTTCGAGTGGTGAATGGATATTTCATGAGTGAGCGAAGTGAACGAGCGATCTATTTTTCAACATGAGAAGATAAACTTCATATTTTCGCACCACTGTGTAATGTTCTTTGTATTTTCTGGAACCGCCCCCCCCCCCCCCAAAAAAAAGCAAGCTAATCAAAAGAATTTTAATTTTGAACCAGTTTGCCATTTTGACAACGTGCATCTAGTCAGTGGGGAAAACACTAGGAGCGACGTCATCAGAGTGAAATATCAGGAAATATGTTACTCAGATCTGTGATGTATTTCATATGTAAAATGTGAGTTTTTCAACACGAGAAGATAAACTTCATCTCTTCAAGCCAACATGTGATTTTATGTTTATTATATAGACACAAACACAAAGTACCCAAATTTATCAAAATTCATCAATTTCTTCATAAGTGACACAGAGATTTATGCCAGTTTTGGTTCTCCATGTCCCGGACGTAGCTTGTATGAAAAATGCAAGTGGTGTATTTCCCAGTAAAACACTCATATCCATATTGTATAATAAAGTAGCAGATCGTAACCTTTGTAATTTCATGTTGATCTGAACTGGGCCATGTCCGTTTCATTCCCAATTTATACCACAGTGCATTTGAATTCTTGATTCTAAGTAGTCAGAAGGTGTTGATTAATTTTCTGTAACAGCAGTTCTGATAGAAGTTTCAGAGATGATTCAAATCACAAGTTTATCACAGGTGCTCTTTCTATAATGGCATTTCTGTAGTAACAACTCATTCACAGTAACTTGTATGGTGGATGCTTCAAATAATCTAAATCATCTGTAAAATGTGCTGCCCATTTCACAAAAAGTATATAATTATTGATCTGGTAAAGCTTTCTGTAAGGAGATTCCAGCATCAGCCCTTTGTAACAGTCAGTATGTTTTCAGCCAGAGGAAAGTCTTCAGGATTTTGCACTTCCTGTTTGTTCAGTAATATAAAAGATACTTTTATGTGTTATTTCCTTCAAGCGAGAGAAAAAAAGAGAGAGGCACCAGCTGAGGGAACCAGCTGCTATAACGTGATCGCTGCTATCACTGCCAAGTGATGACAGGAGCTAACATATCTCATGGCTGGTCCACAAAATTAAGTAACTATAAATAGTTAAGTCATTCTCTAATACATTTAATGCATTGTTTTTAATCATTGACGAATAGATGCAGCATGAGAGGAATAAATCAATTAGCAACTTGCTATTGTAGGAAAAGCTCGCTGGGCTGGTAATGGAACGTATTGTGCTCCACGATCATCGATTAATTTCCTGTAACAGCATGCCATGCCATGTATTATGCCTTAAACAGGCAATGATTGTCCATTCGGTTAGTCGATTACCTTTTAGGTTTGACCAAAAATACACTTTTTGCTGAGGAAAAATAATGTCTGCCTGACTGACAAACCAGATGCAATAATAATAATGACAGTGAATTGGTTGAATGCTCTTAATAAACTTTCATTATCAGACCAAGCCCTTGACAGTATGAGTGGAACACACACACACAGACATAATTAAATCTCATGAACAGCATCTATTTCTTGCAATTTAGTCCTCAGCATTGAGTATCACCCTATTAGAAGATCATTATCATAATTACACTGCACTGATAGAAATTATCTGTAATAACGTTTTTAAAAGCCAAAGAGAGAACTGGAACACTTTTTGTAGATAATCAGCCTTCTTGCTCACTTGTAATTCACTCAAGATAACAGTGAAAAAGTTTATTTTAAGCTAAGATGCAACTCTCTCATCACAGCTGGCTTAAAAAAAAAAAAAAAACATGGAAAAAAAACCCCACCGCATGCTGTATGATAATGGACATATTTGGGTCCAGTGGGTGAAACCTCATCCTAATGCATTTTATTGTGCTAAAATGATTAGTGTTGTATTGTACTGAATATTGAACATCTTCACACATGCTGTCCTGCATAAGATTTGAGACAATAGATCACAATGATGGCTGCTGGCGCCAGTGTTACTGATGTCCCCCTTCTTGTGGGGAAAAAGACACATAAATTGAGAGCGCTTGATTGCAGTTGTCACTAATTAATCTTAATTGATAACAGGCTTACTTAACGGTTTATAATGGCTCCGATAAAAATTCATAGATGCTATGGTTCTAGAAGAATATATTTCTGGCTGCTGAATGATTAATAGACAGACAATGTACTGTAATATAAGTAACCATATCTCAGGTGCAGGTTCTATTATGGAGAGTTACTTAAGTGTGATTTTTAAGTGCTTATTATTGCTGGAAAGCCAGAATCAGTTGTTATAGATGTGGTTTATCTAACTGACAGATCATTCTAGGGGAGGGGAACAAAAACAAAAAAACCAAGTACATCAATCACACAAGGGAAATAATGAACAATGTGAGAACTGTAGCTGCCCATGATACAGGCACCATAGTCAGGTACCTAAAGCAGCACCTTGTCAAGGGAAACGCCAGCATGGTATGTCTGTGCTTGCTGGTTGCCAACTTCTTTCCTTTTCCCACCTCTGCAGCCTCAACAGTGTGGTCTGGCAACAGACTGTACATCACAACATCAATCTACATCAAAGTTTTTAGAAAGACAGCACTCGGTACAGGCAATCTAGTTGTGCCATCTTGCTGATCTACTTTAACAGAAACAAAAGAAAAGGCTGGGAGAAAAAAAATAGGAGGTACAGATTTAAATCAATACCATGACTTCCAAATGACATTATAGCACATATACTCACTGGCCACTGTAATAGGAACTTGTTGATTCTAAGATTCCTGTTCTTGGCTGGTAGGAGTGGACCCCAACATGTTCTTTTGCTGTTGCATGCTGAGATGCTTTTCTGCTCACCATGGCTGTAAAGAGTGATTATCCCTCCTGGCAGCTCAAACCAAGCTGGGGTGGGTTTCCTAAAAGCCTCTTAACGCTAAGAGTGTCTTAACTAGGAGAGAGGGTGTTCATTATGCAGCTCGCACTACCACTTAATCTCTGTGCTACGATGCTTTTAGGAAACCCACCCCTGGCTATTTTCCTCTGACCTCTCTTATCAACAAGGCTTTTCCACCCACAGAACTGTCGCTCACTCGATGTTTTTTGCACCATTCTGTGTAAACTCCGGAGACTGTCGTGTGTGAAAACCCCAGAAGTTCAGCAGTTTCTGAAATACTCAAATCAGTCCATCTGGCACCAACACCCATGCCACAGTGAAAGCCACACTTCGAGAGCACAATTTTTCCCATTCTGATGTTTGAAATGAACATTAACTGAAGCTCTTGATTTGTATCTGCATGATTTTATGCATTGTGCTGCTGTCCAGGGATTGGCTGATGAGAACTGTACAAAATCGCAAGTGTATGAGTATTCCTAATAAAGTGGCCGGTGAGTGTATATACGGTATAGAAAATGAATGAATAATTACCATGACCTCTCAGCAGCTTTAATTAATTAGCAACATTCTGAGGAAACTATTATTTAATTAAATAGTTAAAAAAAAAAAACCATACTGGTAGGTGGATTGGCTGAGCTGAATTGCCCCCTCTATGCACGCATGGTGACTGTAATGGACTGGAATCCCTTCCAGGGTGTATTGCTACCCAGAGTGTAATATTCCTGGGACAGGCTCTGGCTCTAATGTGTGACTGACCAGGATAAAGTGAACATTAAAGATGAATGAAATGTTCCTTAAAATACCATGATATGGGAAGTATCTAAATACAGGATTATTCTAAATAAATTATTCTTTTTACACATGGTGCATGAACCATGTGGTTTCACCAGAATGGGATCATTTCTGGCATGTCACCATTTCATAAACTTTCCCCATTTAGTCTGCTTTGTAAAGGACCCGCACCAGGCATAACTTCTATCTATCAGCCCTTCCACTGAATGATCACTGCACCCTTTGACCCCCAAGTCGATATGAGACATCACGCTTCCTATGCATCCCCTGAAAAGATCTAATATCCACTTCATCTCTGAGTCAGTGTGAAGAACACACACCTGCATTGTGTCGAGGCCTTCTAAGCTCACAAGGGAAATGTATCTGGCAAAAACACTGCATTCCTCACTGTAGTGTTCCTCAGTTACAGTTCGGGCCTGTACTTCATAAGGACTGTGAAGTTAGAAGTACATGATGGTCCATGTGGTGAGCGTTGGAGAGGGTGCAGGCCAACTTTGTTCATGCTGCCACTTCATAAGTCCATCCTGACTGGAATGATGGCTAACAGAAGAAGCTGTCCCATGTTTTGAGTTCAATACTATGGCTCAGGATACATGAGAAGGTGTCGCTACTGAGCTGCTAAACCAGCGCTAGCATGCTTTAAAAACCCGTGTGCTTAACTGAAATATTACCCAAGTGAGGACATGTGGGTTCAAGTACGTTTCATATTGAAGACAGAGTCTATACCAGGGCACACACTTCACTTTAAAACCCTGAATTGAAATCCATCATGGGATTTGAATGAACATCTGCTCATGAGCCTCATCCAGTAGATAGAACAAATAAATTTCCAGGTAATTTTAAACATTCAGTGAATAGCAATGGATATTAATTGGATATATTAAAGGTGCTGCCCTGTGATGACCTGGCGACTTGTCCAGGGTGTACCCCGCCTTTCGCCCATGGTCAGCTGGGATAGGCTCCAGCTTGCCTGCGACCCTGTAGAACAGGATAAAGCGGCTAGAGATAATGTATGAGTCTTATTCACGTTTCTCATACATGAGAGTTTTTCAACTTACTCTCTTTCCACTGCATCGGTTGCATATATTCAATTACCATGAACAAGAATTTGACATCGTTAGATCAATCCCTAGGATTTTGTGCCAATTGTGCACAATCAGGTGAAAACTGGAGCACTTCCAGTCCCCCCCTTCTGTTCTGGTGATTAATTTGCTAATGCATAAGCACTAATCCTCCTCTGTGAAGAAGTAGTCCCATCTTTGAAGGGATAAATTACACAGACTTAGAGATGCTATTCAGAAATCACTTTGAATAATTCACAAACATTCTACAAGCTTCACATTTTTGATTAGTTTTCAGTACAGGATAAGGAAAATGCGTCACAAGCTTTGTCTGTGTTATTCACACATACGCTACAGATGTGGCAGATATAAATTAGGTTGAGAAACACTGGCGTAATTCTTTAAATAATCCAGTAATACCATGGCGCTTCACACAAGAAGACTGAAAAGGAGAAATAATTGCTTCACATCAAAATCTTCATCTATGCTTTATGCATGGATTCACACAACCGCACACACACAGACACACCCACACAAAAATTTTTTCACTCCCAAAAATACAGTCTTGAAGGACCACACTGATACTCCAAGCACTATCCCCATGCTTTCAGGTCACATTAAGGAAATGAAGCAGTCAGACATCGTCTTGTTTTGGTTTCTAGCAGAGCAAATGAACTTGAGTATGATGCAGCAGAATGTTCCAGGACATACGGGACGATTCGATGAGCTGGCCCAAATGATGATAAGCAAGGTGTGTGATATAATGTGGTCACATTTATCAACTATTTTAATACTTATTTAGCAGGACTAACCTCAGCCAAATCCATATATGATTAGATATATCATACTGGAGGATTAGCTGATAAATAAAACTGACTAAAGACCAGGAGATCAATCAATCATCTCATCATCTCTAGCCGCTTTATCCTGTTCTACAGGGTCGCAGGCAAGCTGGAGCCTATCCCAGCTGACTAC
>JANZLB010000022.1:31540105-31554327 GCA_026167865.1 Notarius quadriscutis
GACTTGTCCAGGGTGTACCCCGCCTTTCGCCCGTAGTCAGCTGGGATAGGCTCCAGCTTGCCTGTAGAACAGGATAAAGCGGCTAGAGATAATGAGATGATGGACGATTCTTTGGGGTAGTCAAAGACAGGAAATTAAGATCATGTGAAATAATGTAACATAAATATAAAAAGACTAAACAATGCCTAGAAGTAAAAGTGGCCATAGAGCTGTTAATTTACCTGGTTAGCTAAATACTGTCTTTTTTTTGTAATTTGTGATGAGTGGTGTAATTAGAAATGATGGCTAATTATCAAGTCTATCTGTTAACATTGCTTATTTAATGGAACTACAGTGTACTAAATGGCGAGCTCCAAATACTAATATAACGCTCACACCAGCCTCTGAGTAAAGTCCATCTGAAGCCCACAAACCAAACTATCAGTTTGGACTCCATCAGAAAAAAAAGTGACATTTTAGAGCCAAATAGAACAGAAGGGTTACAGTATAGTGTATTACACCATGTGGTCTAAGAGCGAAAGTCTGTACAAGCATGTCCAAAACAGGTCGAGTGACAAATTACCTGTAGAAGTCTTGCTGCATTACTCACAATATTGGAGAACTGGAAGATCGTTGGTCTGAACTTCTCTTGCATGTCGCACAGCAAGAGCACTGAGCTTTTGGAGGACAGCTTTCCTACGTGCGCCACTGAAAGAGATCGTTTTATGTAACTACATTCGTCAGGACAAACACGTTGATATCTAACTTTAACTCTGAAGCAACAACTTAGCTGGATGTTAGTTTGATCACTTCAGCTCTGGATGCCGCTCATGAGAACATTTAGGTGGCGTGGCACAAGATGTCGGTTTCATTTTATGTTTATTTCACTCTTATGGTAAGCTCATGTCCAGTTTTGTGTGAAATGTAGCACCTTTGAACGACTCCAAAGCTCCACTCACTCAACGCAATCATGTCATACCATTCGTTCTTTCATTCATTCATTTTCTATACCGCTTATCCATTATGGGTTGCGGGTGAGCTGGAGCCAATCCCAGCTGACGCTGGGCAAGAGGCAGGGTACATGTCGCCAAGCTATCGTAGGCCTAACACACAAAGAGAGAGAGACACAAACAGCCATTCACCATCATATTCACACTTATGGGTGATCTAGAGGAGCAAGTTGACCTAATCTGCATGTCTTTGGACTGTAGGAACAAACCTGACGAAACCTTCGCAGACACAGCGTTTTTTAGACTAATTTTAAGACTAGTTTGTTTCATGGATGGCACAGTGATGCGGTGGTTAGCACTGTTGCCTCACAGCAAGAAGGCTCAATGTTTGATTATCGAGTTTCGATTTCATAAAATCGGTGAAATTTAGTTCCCTCTGAAATTTGGTCATTGTGATACATGTTTATTTTTGTAATATCTTGTAGGCCATTCTGTGGCTGGGAAGTTATTTAATTTGACAGATTCCCGAGCAAATAATATGCATGAAATCGCTCGCGTCGCGCAGACAAAGGAAGTCCGTGTGCGCATACGCAGATTTACCACCTTCTTTTGGGTTTTACAGCAGCTAACATCCACAGTGTTGCATTACTGCCATCTACAGGTTTACCTTGACCGTGCACTGACAGTTCTATCATTCTGTCGCTAAACAAACAGCTGATCACACCGAGGTGCTCGCTGACCGCCGATATTTATTAGTCTGGTCCTGCGTTTCCTTTCCTTCGTGTATAACATAACATCATTTCTTCTCACTTTCTGTTACTGTCGTCGGTCTTTCACGTTTCATTCGCTTACTCACGACCTCCATTTTTCTCTCCTGTTTCAACTTTGTATCCCACAATACCTTGCACGAATGGGGAAAGCCCACCACATAATGCACGACATAGTATCTTGAACTGGGTCATGGTGAAGCAGGGAAAAAATAGTGGAGAATTTAGGGCCACGTGGACCTAAATTCATTAGCTTTTCTTTAAAAAAAAAAAAAAACTAATAAAATTGGAAGTCTAATTTGAATTCAGTAGCTTTTGCTCCACTAAACAAAAATAATTGGGTGTCGGGGAAAATTCTTTTTATGACCTACATTTGAAAAATCTGAAAGGCGTTCTACCTTTAATATGAAAGCAACCCACACTGAGGTGGTGCGATGCAGCATGACTTGATACCATCCCAAAGCTGTTTATTTTTGTATAATTGCACGGTCTGGCGTGTGTTATTCCCCTTATACCACAACGTTTAATTTATTAAATGACAGCACACACAGTAACAGCTTAAAGTGAGATTTAATGTCGTGAAGCCTCCAACAAACAAGTTATTTCCTGTAACCGTTTATGTCAAAGCTGTAAAAACGGCCTCCCTCATAAAATGCACACCCTGTCAATTTACAGAGAAACCAGAAAGTGTGAAGAACTGCCATGAAAACTTTCCTGTGCTGAGAAACTTTGCAAACCATAAAGCGCTAACAACTAACACTCTTTCCATAAATGTCTCCTTAGAGAGGAAAAAAAAAAAAAAGGTTACCACGTGAACAGTTATAGGTTTTATGTTGTTAAACATGTTTAAAGTTTATTACTCTTAGCTTATGTCCGCTGTAGAAGTCCCTGACAATGAGCCGTCACTCACAAAAACAATAATGCACTAGAACAAGCACGTTAATATAAACCCATTGCTCATGTTACAGCCTGAACTACTGTCCAAACTAGTGAGACTTGAGAATTCAATCTCACTGTGCTACAATGAACACTTCCTTGCTGCTGAATTTTGGGTAAATCTTAAATATCGAGCAGTTCAGAGTAGTCACAAACATATTGCACATATGCATGCTCTTGTGCAATGCAAGATTACTGATCACAGGACAATTGATTGGTCAGTGTTATGTGCTGGATGCTTAGTCACGCAAAACATACCTTTCCTTTGGCTTGAACACCATTTCTCCCATCAGAATCATCAAAGTCAGTATCTGAGGAGAATCGTGTGTCTGTGTCCCTGTTAAAACACAAAATTCAACTGTAACCACAAGCTCATTACACAGTAGATTGTGCAGATATTTATGGATAATAATACGAAGGATGACTTACTGGGGATAATGAAACTCCGCTTGTAATTCTGGTGCTGCTATCATTTCTTTAACATCTTCTGGACCACCTTAACTTGTCAAAGTGTTAATTGTCTGTCAACGTTCGCAGCAACTGCAGGTACCTTTGTCTCATATGACCTAGAACAGTTCCAGAGTAAACAATCAGAAAATTTGTCTTTATTTTCAAGCCTAATGATCTAAAAACGTGAAACTTTAAAAAAAAAAAAATTAATGCCAAAACCTGGTATGAAATAGAGAGAGATCGTATTCAACCATGAAATGATTCATGCAGGGAGCAGCAAGAGAAAAGCTGAGAAGTACAGTTTGAAGCTGTGGTTACATCACGGCCACAAGGGGAGCAGTGTTGCACTACTTTTAAGCAGCTGCGATCTGTGAGGGCTTGTCTATGTGGGTGATGCACTGAGACAGAAACCAGAAACAGGAAACAGAAGTAATGCATGTTTTCTCAAGATAAATCCCAGTTCCAAACTCCTGTCTCAGATGTCACTAGTAGCTATGCCCCTGGGATCAGTGGCGAAAATAAATGAACGTGCTTACATTTGGTCTTAAAATACACAGTTCTTTTACTACTAGAATTTAACTATGAACCGTACCAGCGCTCATAATTAAAAGTGAAATTAGTTTTATGTATACACCAGTCAACTAATTTGCTTAGGTAGGCAGATTTTTATACAAATCAGTTATAATTAAATCTTCAGTGCACTGTACATCAGGAAAGCTAAAGAAATCCTGATTGGGGGTGGAATGAACTCGAATCCCTGCCCAGACTCGGATTTCATTAGAACTTAAAAAGGTATTTTGCAGTCAGTCAATCTTGAATGAAATAAAACTGACTGGGCAGATGTTTTCAGTTACACCTGCTAGTTGGGACTAGTCTAGATTATCATGAATGAACCAATGACATTCTCAACTGAAACAAATAAGACGTGTCAAAGACGTGCTACTTTTTTTTTTTTTTTAAGAAAGCTTGATAAAAAGGTTCATATGGCTTGAGATCTAGCAGAGACCAGATGTCTGTATCGGGACTGGGATTTCGCAGGACACAAACTTGAGGGTGCAAACAAGTGGCAATAAGAAATCTGGAGGTCAACAAAACCCATGTTCATTAACATCAATGTGTAGCGCTGCACACTTACAGCATCCTAACATGCTGTAAATGCCTACCTGCCTGGTGAGGAGCAAATGGTGTAGGATTAGGCTCCGAGTTTCTTATCTGTACGTACTGTGAACTTCCCTAGTTGATAAATTGCAGACTTTAGGTGAAGATGACAAACTGTCAGAGACAGAATTAAGACCATGCTGTCAGAACTGGCTTTTTTTTTTCACCTTTTTATTGGATAGGACAGTGTGTAGAGACAGGAAATGAGCGGGGGAGAGAGAGACGGGGAGGAATCGAACCCGGGTCCCCGGATTTATGGTACGGCGCCTTATCCACTGGAGCCACAACGCCCCCAAAGAGCTGGCATTTCTGCAGTCAGATCCCCAACCCAGTGTTCTCTGTTGCTCTTAATGTGCATAGCAGCAGAGCTCATATTCAAAATAAATAAAAGATCTTGCTGTTTGGACCATACCCAGGTCTTGTATGAGTCTGAATAACAGCAGACATATCAGGACACTGAAGAGATACAGCTGGTGGCATAACCTTACACCCCTACAAGACACCTCGCTCATTTTGGTTAAAATCGTACCAGCAGAGTATTCGTCTAAAACCATGCAACCAGTGTAGACCAAGTACAGACACTGCATTAAGAATATAAAGGTTGTTTGGATTATGAGGCCACCACTGTAAAGAACAACTTGCTCGGTGAAATAAATGATTGCTAAATATTATTTCCACATCACAGCAGCTGAACCGATCACTTAACTGTTAATTACTGATTCTGGCAGTGAAAGGAGATGTCTGCATCTCTGAGTTGGACCAGAGAATAAGGCTGCACTGAAAAAATGTGACCTTTGAACCTGAACGGACGATGATAAAAACTATCCATTCACCGTCTCGACGCTTTATTTCAAAACCGAAAGCATAAACTAGTGCGGCGGAACTGGAGGACACCGCGGGGACGGCTGGCTGGCTGCCTGCAGCTCGGAACCGTGCTGTGAAACAACCACACGACTGAAAATGTGCTTGCGGATATAGATGAAAACAAGGGGGCGTGGCGTCCCGCACACTGTCACTCTATGCGGCGTTTTCATTGGCCGTTCCGTCTCCGGTTTCCAGGAAACAAACAAGAGAACGGGCTTCCTCCGTTACCATATAAGGTATTAATCTATCCGCCCTCGTGCTTATCGCTTCCAATCACAGACGGCCATCATTCGGGGACGTAAACATGCATAAACGGGAGAAGGAAGGAAGCAAATACAACAATCTGTGCAAAGACGACGCTTGGTGTGTTCCAAACAAACTTCATTAGTAAAATTTTGACATTTTCTCAACAGCAAACTATACTAACCTTATAATTAAACACACTAGAGTTAAAAATAAAACAAAACACCTTTCACACACTTGGGTGTGGCGTACACTTTGAATAAGTATCATTTTCGATTTCTTTCTGATCACTAAAAGTGCTCAAAATAAGGACTGGATATAAAATCACAGAACAACCAAGACCCAGCTGATGTTTCTAAAGCTAAAAACTGACCCGTGATAACGCAGCAAACCCACACAAGCTTAAAAACACTAAAACATAAAGACTAAACTTATACCAGAACCAGGAACCACAAATTAAAGTGTGCAGCCGTGTCTGAGGTGCTGTAAACACGGATATTATGAACCATTCAGCGATTAAAACACACACACAAGAACCACAAAGCGTCAGATAACAAGATTGAGCTAAAAGACAAAGGTTTGAAGAAAACATAAGATTCAGGGCTTGAAAAGTGGCGCCAAATGAAGCTAACAATCATCACGACACCGCAATTATGATATTTCAGAAGTTATTCGTCGACATACATGCATGCATACATAACTTGTATAAATGTGTTAAAGAAGATCGCACGCAGTAGAACATTAAAGTAGATACTGAGGATGAGTTAGATTGCTTGCTAGTTAGCTTGCTAGCTAGCTAGCTTCTACGTTAGCGTGTTCCTGTCAAAAACATTTCAGTCGACGCATCTGGCCTACACAAAGTTAGTGATCTGGGACTGGTGCTGGAACTTTACACAAACTAAACTACCAACACATGGTTAGAAAGCACGATACATTTAAAAAAGTATTCAGGTGATAAATTATTCAAAACATAAGCCAAACAAGCCGAGAGCAGAGTCCGGGGAAACATTAGTGGGACGGAAACAAAATTCCCCCTGATCCATCATCATCATCCTCATCATCTCTCAGAGAGAGCAGTTTTAAGTTTGTTCTTATTCTTTCTGTGCAATACGATTTTCACAAGCGACCGAAGAAAGCAAAAGCCACAACACACACACACACAAAAAGTTATACTGGAGAGAGAGGGTAAAAAAAAAAAATCTCCATCTTGAAACCAATCCAGCAGCTGTTTTCGGGATTCTCCATTTTGGCTCCGCTTACAGTCAGTCAGTCAGTCATTACGCATTCCAGCCAACCGAGCCGTGTTTGGATTCCCATTACGTTTATTATCGTTAAATAAATGTATTAAACGAACATATGACTTGAATACGAGGATTCCGATACTCGTTTGTTTTTTTATTCGTGCGACAACAGTTTTTCTTTTCACGTGCGAGGGGGAAAAACGCCTCCCCGTGTCCTCCATCTTGGTTGTGAATTTGTGCTCCAGTTTCGCCATAGCGGCTGCGCTCGCGGGCTCGGGCTGCTTAGCCAGCTAGCTAGCGAGCTAGCTACATCAACAAAACAGCTCAGAGAAACACCGCGGAAGTGGCCTACGGTGTCAATTACTCAAACCGCCCAGGATTAAAACCTTAAACTGAAATGTTTGGCTCAAACCAACAAAAGCTGCCGAGTTTATACGGCTGTTTTGGTCAGCTAAACCGACTTGTTTCCTCTCAAGTCCCGCGTATTCGGCTACGCAAGCTAACCAAGGCTAGCTTTCAGCTCGGCGCACCACAAAATATCACTAAACCCCAGCAACTTCTGTAAACGTCTCCGCCATTTTATAACTTACCCACTACCAGTACTGAATCCAGCACACATGCAGCTCCGGAAGAGTGTCGGCCGGCGCTAGTTGTTTTGACCCAAAAGCCCAGACAGATTCATAGATGTTAGTTTGAAAGTGGCGGTCAGAGGCTGTCTGTTTCAGACACACACTCAACCCGCTCGCACCGCTTGCTTTGGTTGTTTCGATGATCGAGAGAGAGAAACGGCACAAAGCTGCCACCTGCTGGTCACATGGTCACGACCCCTCATACTGGACTGTGGGTGACATCTAGTGGTCAAACTCTGTAATGGCGCTGAATTCAAAGTTGGATGAAGAAATAGGAGCCACGATCCTGTTCAGGCAAGCTGGAGCCTATCCCAGCTGACTATGGGTGAGAGGCGGGGTACACCCTGGACAAGTCACCAGATCATCACATAGGCACAGACAACCATTCACATTCATATCTATGGTCAATTTAGAGCCACCAATTAGCCTAACCTGCATGCCTTTGGGGGAAACTGGAGGAAACCCACGTGGACACAGGGAAAGCATGCAAACTCCATACAGAAAGGCCCTCGTCAGCCGCTGGACCTTCTTGCCAACCTAGGACCTTCTTGCGGTGAGGCAACAGGGCTAACCACTACACCACTGTGCCCCCCACACACCTTCTAATTCAATGGATTTCTTTATTTTTATTAACTTAAAGGTACTTCACATCTTAAAGTAATGATAGATGTCGTTTCGCTTTACTTAGTTGAGTGGTTCGTGACATATTCTACAGTTGTGGGATAAGACTATTTACCGTATTATAATTATTTATTAGACTATGTACTGTTTTGGTCTTAAATGCATAAAGAAATCAAGAAACTTGTCTACTAATTAACTTTTGATTCTAGGTGACTACTTCATGAAGCTGGTTAAGAGAATGCCTATAGTTTGCAAAGCATCATCAAGGTAAATGCAGGCTACTTTGAAGAATCTAAAATATGAAACATATTTTGATTTTTAACACTTTTTTTGGTTCCCCACATAATTCCATATATGTTCCAGATGTTATTTCATAGTTTTGATGTCTTAAGTATCATTCTACAATGTAGAAAGTACAAAATACAGAAAAAAACTTATGAATGAGTAGGGGTGGGCAAACTTTTGACTGCTACTGTATTTTAGTACTTTGACTACATTTTCTTCACTAGAGACAGAGTCATTCAGGCTCACATGAGTGTCAAGGGACAGAGGGAATGCAAGCAAGAGCCCAAATATCAGCGAGATCATGGGATTTCTGGATGTGGGACATCGGTTAGCATTGAGAGAGACGTGGCTGCAGGCAGCAAATCGATTACAAATGAACCGCACATGCGCACATGGACACCCCGGAGACATTTCTCCAGGTTAGGAGGAGGTCAGAGTTTTCACTGTGTTTCATTCTTCATCCTAATGGCAGAGGCGTGCAGAAGTGATGAGAGCAATAACACTGGAGAAAACTAGAATATATGAGACTCATGATGTCTCTTGGATGTCAAAGTATCCTCCCTAAAGGCAAGTGAATCTGCGTTATTATCACACGACGACATACATTCATATTTGGGCCCGGACAAGAAGGCAACAGTAGTTCAGACAGATATATCTGAGTCAAGAGTATGTCACTGAAACTTGGGCTCTGGAAAAGACTTCCTGGCTGGCTGAGAGATTTAAAATATTTTCACAGTCTCTCAGAATGTGAACATGTTTGCAGGTTTTCAGGTACAGAACAAAATAAAATGAGCATTAAAAGCAATACACTAATCTGGATAGCTCTTTAACTTGTCTACTTTTAAATAGTAGCAATACATTTATCAGAACTCAATAGAAAAAAAATTTATTTTACTGTTTTTCCACTCATGACTATACATTATCCGAAACTTAGCAATTTGATGAAGGCTTTAAGCTCAACCCACTTGCCATGGTCAAATTATTTTATACAGTATATCCTTGAAAACTTGTTTCCTCATAAACAGTGAATTCAGGCACTTTTGTTATTTAACATACTTCCAGTGCATATATCCACATCCAATTTACACACATTTTGACATTTGTGCTTATAAATACAACCCCAAATTAGAAAAAGATGGAATGGTATGAAAAATGCAAATAAAAAAAGCATCAATTTCTAAATTTACTTTGACTTGTATTTCATTGGAGAAAGTATGAACCCAAGATAGTTCATGTTTTGTCCGGTCAACTTCATTTCATTTGTTAATATACATCCATTCTTGCGTGTCAGACCCACAAGACATTTTTTTTTTTTTTTAAAGTTAGGACAGGAGCAATTTAGGGTAGTAATGAGCTAAAACAATTAAATAATGATGTGATTTGAAACAGGTGATGTCAACAGGTGATTTGTAATCATGATTTGGTACAAAATCAGTATCCAGGAAAGGCCTAGTCTTTGAGGAACAAAGACAGGCTGAGGATCTTCAGTTTGTCAACAAATGCATGAGAAAATTATTGAAATGTTTCAAAACAATGTTCTGCAAAGAAAGATAAGATGGTATGAAGGGATTTGGATATTTCACCCTTCGTGGTGCATAGTATTATTAAACGATTCAAAGAATCTGGAGGAATTTTGGTGCATAAAGGGCAAGGGCCCAAGCTTAAGCTGAACACTCATGATCTCTGATTCCTCAGATGGCACTGCATCAAGAACCATCATTCATCTACAGCTGGGCTCAGGATTATAACCACATGGGCTCAGGATTACTTTAGGAAACTTTTGTCAAGCTCTACAATACAGAGTTACATCCACGAATGCCAGTTAAAACTTTACTGTGCAAAAAGGAAGCCTTATGTTCACTGTGTCCAGAAGTGCTGTTGACTTGTCTGAGCTCAGGGGCATCTGGGATGGACCATCACATAGTGGAAATGTGTGTTGTGGTCAGACGGATCAGTATTCCACGCCTTTTTTGGAAGAAATGGACACTGTGTGCTCCGGACTAAAGATGAAAAGGACCATCCAGACTGTTACCAGCAACAAGTCCAAAAGCCCGGGTTTGCCATGGTATGGGGTTGTGTCAGTGCCCTTGACAAAAGTAACTTACACTTCTGTGATGGAGCCTTAATGCAGAAAAGCACACTGAGATTTTGGGAAAACATATGCTGCCTTTAAGATGACACCTTTTCCAGGGATATTCCAACAAGACAATGCAAAGCCACATTCTGCACACATTACAAAGGCATGGCTGTGGAAAAAGAGGGTGCCGTCCCCTCTGTCCCCAATAGAGAATGTGTGGCAAATTTTGAAATGAAAAATATGATGACGACCCTGTACTCTTGCATATCTTAAGAGCTGTTTGCAAGAAGAATGGGACAAAAATAACACCTGAAACACTTCATCACTTGGTGTTTTCAATCCCTAAACATATTTTAAGTGTGTGAGAAGGAATGGCAACATTATAAAGTGGTAAATGCTTTACTGTCCCAACTTTTTTTTTAAAGCATTGCAAGAAGAAGTGTTTATTTTTGAAAAAAATAGGAAAACAAAAATGTGCTGTTGTATTGTTTTGAGTGCAATACAGGTCAAAGACTACTTATAAATCATCATTTTAAGTTTTAATTTCAATGTCAACGTACCATCCCGATTTTTTTTTTTTTTCTGATTTGGGGTTATATAAACCAAAAACTGTGTATTCAGAAGCATATGTTTATAAGGGAAACATTTATGGACATTTGGTACATTGTATGCACTGAAAAAAAAGTGTCTGAATACTAATTCCCCTTCACTACAGACTGTATGTCAGTGTCTGTAGTGTGAATGCAGTGAATGTCTCATTATGATATTCAATTTAAAAAAAAATAGTTTTCATACCTTTTTGTAGACACCTTATTAGTTGCATTTACTAGAGTGGAAACATATCAAATTGTATTTATTTTTAAAAACCTTTTTCATAATTTATTTTCTAAATTTCATTCTCGACATTCATGACATTTTACATGTACAGAATTAGTTCGAATTCGAAGGATATTAGAGAAGAATTTCACCCCAAAAAAATCTTAAAAAGGACGAAAAAAATTAATTGATCAATTAATCATTTAATAAATGTATTCATTTTATTATTATTCATTCATTCATTCATTCATTTATGATTTGGTATTATCTTGTTTACATAAATAAAGAATTTCCCAAAGACTGTTCTGGAAAAGTCTTTCTCTTGACAGAAGTTTAACGGTGAATCGCCCGAAGACTAGATTTTTGGTTTTATTAAGTCTGAAAATTTATGTACAACAAATGTAAATTTAAAGTTCGGGGGGGGGATGTATGAAAATCAGCAATCAACTGGTGAATCTTTTTTTTTTACTGGTATTGTTTTCTCTTAAAACAATCTCATCCATCCATCCATCCATCCATCGTGTGTAGCCGCTTATCCTGTCCTACAGGATTGCAGGCAAGCTGGAGTCTATCCCAGCTGACTATGGGTTAGAGGCCAGGTTATCGCAGGCCCGACACATAGACACAGACAACCATTCACACCTACAGTCAATTTAGATCCACCAATTAGCCTAACCTGCATGCCTTTGGGGGAAACTGGAGCAAACCCACACAAAGAACATGCAAACTCCACACAGAAAGACCCCCATCAGCCGCTGGCCTCGAACCCAGAACCTTCTTGCTGTGAGGCAACAGCACGAACCACTACACCACCCCCTGTCTTGCACAGTTCTACTTTATACCTCATTAAACCCACAGGCTCCTTCTGGGGGGGACAGCCACTAGAAAATTCTCGGACAGTCTCAGTTTTCCTGTAGCTTCTTTCTGAAGATCACTAAGTGTGAAGCAAGTCAACCCTGCGACACAACCACTGTTCACTGCCCACCTCCATGTCATATCTCCGATGAGTACTAACCTTTGTGTATGTTTGAATCAGCAGACATTGATTTTCTCTATCTCTCTATCTCTCTCAATTGCTTAATGTGCTGGTCGTTAAAATCTAATTGGTCTTAATAATAAGTACCAGTACAACATTTTATTGATCCCATATACCCTCCTACACAAACACTCTTCAACATTTTAGTAGTCTATTAATGTCACCAATCTAACCAATATTCATCACAGTAGTAGATTGTAGTTAATTTACAGAACCCGTTAATTTTATATATAATTATATAATACTGATTGCTTGTTCTTTGATGTCTTTCAATGGCTAAAGAATGGAACTGTTCAGATTCTGCAATGCACCATATCACTAGGTCTCACTGATAGCGTAATAAGAATGATGTGGGGCAAGATATTTTACACACACACACACTTAAGGATCGACAGCTATATATCATGTTACCTGCAAAACCCAGTCATGTTAAATAGAAAGTTTGTAACCCTTTCATTTAAACCAGAAAAAAACAACACCATACCTACAGTTCAATTCAATTTTATTTGTATAACACTTTTAACAATAGGCTTTTTCACAAAGCAACTTTAAAGAAATATATACTCACCGGCCACTTTAAAAGGAACTTGTTCTTAATTCTAAGGTTCCTGTTCTTGGCTGCAGGACTGGAACCCAGTGTGGTCTTCTGCTGTTGCATGCTGAGACGCTTTTCTGCTCACCATGGCTGTAAAGAGTTGCTATGAGTTGCTATATCCTTCCTGGCAGCTCGAACCAATCTGGCCATTTCCCTCTGACCTCTCTTATCAACAAGGCATTTGTTTCCACCCGCAGAACTGTCGCTCACTCAATGTTTTTTGTTTTTCACACCATTCTCTCTGTGTCAGCTCAAGAGACTGTTGTGTGTGAAAACGCCAAGAGATCAGCAGTTTCTGAAATACTCAAACCAGTCCATCTGGCTTAAACCAACACCCATGTCACAGCAAAAGTCACACTTTGAGATCACAATTTTTCCCATTCTGATGTTTGAAGTGAACATTAACTGAAGCTCTTTATTTGTATCTGTATGATTTTAAGGATTGTGCTGCGGTCAAGGGATGAGCTGATTAGAGAACTGCATAAAACAGCAGGTGTACGGGTGTACCTAATAAAGTGGCCAGTGAGTGTATAGCTGCTATTATTGTAAGTGTTTCATGGATGTTCTTCAACACTAACTACGAACAAAATAAAGTGCATTATGTGTTGTTCTTTAATTGACAAAACTTGTAATCTTTGGCAAACTGTTGCTGGATAAAATTAAACATTTTCAATGGAAAATAATCCAATATTTGAAAAGAATCAACTTCTGGATTGTAGCAGTCCTATGTTTCACATCTAGCCAGACTACACCACTACATCGTTGGTTATTTTCCTATAACAGCATTGCCCGTTGTGTTTTATTTCTTACATACCATATGGTCGCGTTTGTATATAACGCAAGGTTACATTATTGTAAACTACAAGAACATGTCCACTCAGCTACTTAATCAATAATCCCTGTGTCTCCTGAATCTACATAAAGCAACCAATGAAATGTTTTTGGTGTAGATTTAGCTCTGCTCATTCTTTTCCCAGCTTGTGCCACGTTGAAGAATCTACCCCATGTTTTCCCGGCAGATACTCATTGAGGGCTCTGGCTGTCTCCCTTGTTTAACCATAAATGAGGCTCCACGTGCCGAAACACTGGTTTGAAGGCCAGAAATTTCCCCAGACAGATTCCACTGAATATGCCTGTCTGAGTCTTGCTGTTACAGTGTAGTTCATTGTCAGTGAAATTGCAAAACTAGTGAAGGTCTTTGTATCATTGTGATACAAGTGGTTTTCATTTGACATGGATATTTTTTACAAGGCATAGAGTCAGTGGTAGCTCAGTGCTTATGAATTTGTGTTAATGACCAGAAGGTTTTGCCTTCAAATCCTATGACTCCCAGAGATCCAGTTACTGTATACCTTACTAATGTGTACGTATATAGGCCATTTTTGTCAAGTAACATCCAGGGTGCAGTTTGTAGGTATATAATTACAGATATAATTCACGGTTATTCCACAAAATCGTGTCGAACATGAGCTGATAGCCAATGAGGCACGTAGCACCAAGTTGGCTATCAGCCATGTACGACGAGATTGAGTGGAATAACTGTTTTATTCTATCCACATTCACTGGATTTTGAGA
>JANZLB010000022.1:32721198-32734295 GCA_026167865.1 Notarius quadriscutis
TGAATACCTATGCACACTCCAGATTTCTGTTTTTTCATCTTAATTATTGTTTGTGTCACAATAAAACAATAATTTGCACCTTTAAAGTGGTAGGCATGTTGTGTAAATCAAATGGTGTTAACCTTCCAAAAATCCATTTTAATTCGAGCTTGTAATGCAACAAAACAGGACAAACATCAAGGTGGATGAATTATTTTGCAAGACATTGTACATTGGTAATTCTACTCGATATTAGAAAGGTTGTATATCCATAGTCCTGTCTCATCAGTTCTAAATATGTTTGGGGGAAAAAATTCTGATAAATAGCCATTTAATTTCCTACAAAATGCTCTCTTTGTATTTTGATTTCAATTTTCTTGACCTATATAAATGATGAGTCTTTCATATTTGAACGTAGCTTTTATCTTAACAATTGACCCATGATATACTGTATATCCAAGTGTTTCAGACAGTTTCATACGTTACAGTCTTTATATACTGCCTCTATAGTCTACCAGCTGCCCATAAACTTTATCAACACTCGGTGCTCTCTATATCTTTCCTCTTTTCCAGATCACCACCAAGGGGTGGGTTTAGCTCAAAGCAGGAAAGCATAACCATTTCTAAACTTCATTCTCAAATTTACTATTCCTAATTCATTTATTAAAGTTCTTGGAAGGTATGGGATTCAGTCATAAATAAAGCAGGTATTCTTCAGTTTTGCCAAAGGGGCAGTGCATTAATATTATCACTTGACTAATAGACTATGACTGATTTATGTTCATGTTAACAGTCATGTTAATGTTAGTGTGTTAGCCTTCAGTAAACCTGAGCCAAACTAATCTTTTAAAAAGGTTTAATTAGGCTACATCCTGCCACAGTGGGGCAGAGAGGGTTTGCCAGCATGACAGTACTTTAGAACTTAACCTACCTATCTGAATTCCTGTATAGATTAAACATAACAGTTGATTAAAATATATTTAATAAAATATTTTATCTATACAAATGTTTGTTTGGTCTGGTATAGTGCTTTCTGAGGAGATGGGCCAAGGGATTGCTTTATGCAGTGTTTCCTCTGCTGGAAGGGCGGGTCTGAAAAGTCAAAAGTAGAATCCAGTGGTTCAGAACCCATAGGACTGAGCTTTGGTAGTAGCATGAATGATATTGCAATGCAATGATGTTGAAATCCTTCAGAAGATCATTCAGTGCCTGATGAAATCTTGCCTTTAGTGTGATTCAGTTTAATCAATTTGCAATAATTGACAGTGTTATCTATAAAAAATACACAGTGCATAAGCTGTATTAAGAGTTGGTGACATGACTCTAAAAGTTACACAAAGAAATTTGCGTGTGTCCAGAGTCTGAATATGCACTTGTTTAAATTAATTCTCTAGGCTTCCTATTTGGATTTTGCAATGTCCAGAATGTAGTTCAGGGCTCTGTGGTTGTCATATTTTTCTTGAGTAGAAATATCTAAAATGGGATTATTCAATAGTGTCCAGATTGACTCCAGTTTCCTTGTGACTTCCAATGGAAAAGCAGTACAGAACATGAATGATTGAACACTTCTACTTATGGTTTGCAGACCAGTGGTTGACTCCAACAGAGTTGGGATGGCGCCATCTTCTTGATTTAGATTGCTATGGGCAGTCATATGTTAATGAGGGGTCAAAGTCAAAGTCCCTCACTGCAAAAAACTAAAAACTGAATTTGAGGAGAAAATTCCTTAATATTAGTGAAATTATCTTACTGCATGGACAGATAATTTTATTTGACAAGACATCTTGGAATAAGTTGCTGTCAGAGTGCAGGCACTTACAGATGTAAATGCAGAGGAGAGCGGGGAAGCTGACTGTCAATGAAACCAAAACAATAGACAAGAAGCGAGGTCAGGAAACAAGCGAGGGTCAGTATCAGCAAACAACGTAGAGAAGATGAGACAAAGGGCGTAAATGAAGGAAGGCTAGCAAAGGTTAGAAAATTGAGAGGCAGATAGAAAAATGCAAGACTTGGTATGAACTGGGCGAATTCAGAATGATACTTCGTGTTGGAGTGGAATGTGAGTGTTGTTTAAGTAGGAGAAGGGCTAATTGAGGAAATGAGTGTCAGCTGTAGTTAATATTCAGGAGACAGAGGGCACTGTGAGTCTTGGGGATTGTAGTCTTGAATGTCCATGTTTGTAGTTCAAGTGTCAACAGCAGGTTTACTGACAGAGCCCTCCCCCTGAGGAGCTCCCTCTGGGAGCTGAATTTTTCCTAGGGTGCCCTCTACTTCATGGTGCTGGTTTGTGTGGATGTTGAGCATGAAATTCTTGTTTGAGAAGAGGGTCTAGGATGTCCTTGGCAGAGACCCAGCTTTGTTCCTCAGGTCCATAGTCTTCCCAATCTACCAGATACTTGACTTGCCCTCTTCTGTGTCTGGAGTTGAGAATCTTATTTACCTAGTAGATGGGTTCCCCCTCTAGAAGGTGTTCATGATGCTCCTGGACTGGAGTGTTCTTGGCCAGGGGTTGGACAGCTGGTTTGAGGTTGGAGACATGAAACATGGGTGATAGTCTGCTGTGAGGGGGGAGTTTTAAGCAGTAGGAGACTTCATTAATGTGTTGCGATATTTTGAATGGCCCAATGTATCGTAGCTGAAATTTTTTGCAGGTGTTGGGCTCTCTCAGGTTTTTTGTAGCCACCCATACTCTGTTGCCTGGGGAGAAGTCTGGGTTTTCTCCTCTATGTCTGTCTGTATATTCCTTATACTTAGTGTTGATTGTTTCGAGGCATTGGTGAACCTCCTCCCGTATTGCTTGGCTGCGTGTAAGCCAGTCATCTACTGCCTGTACCTGACTTGGTGCATCATCCCAAGGGAACAAAGGTGGTTGGTAGCTGAGTATGCACTGAAATGGGGTTAGCTGTGTAGCGGAGTGTCTGAGGGAGTTCTGTGCATACTTGGCCCATGGGAGAAAACGTGCTCAGTCCCCCTGGTTATGCACGCAGAAGATTCTGAGGAAGCAACTGATCTCCTGGTTGGCTCTCATAACCTGGCCATTGGACTGAGGGTGGTAACCTGATGTGAGACTTACAGTGACCCCTAACCTCTCCATAAAGCAGGTCCAGAAATGAGAAATGAATTGCGATCCTCTGTCGCTGACTATATCTTCTGGGATACCATAGTACCTGAACATATACTGGAAGAGGAGTTCTGCTGTCTGGGATGCTGTCGGGATGCCTGGTAGGGGGATGATTTTGAAAGCCTTTGAGAAGTGGTCCACGGTCACCATGATGATGGTGTTCTCCTCAGAGGGCTGGAGGTCCATGATGAAGTCAATGGCTATATGGAACCAGGGTCTCTGAGGAATGGGAAGGGGACACAATTTGCCAGCAAGAGGGGCTTGAGGAACTTTGGCCTGAGCACATGTAGAACAAGAGGCCATGAGTTGGTTAATTTCTGTCAGCATGTTTTCCCACCAATAGTTATTCTTTAACATCAGATGAGTGCGGTGGCTGCCAGGATGCCCTGTGGTGGGTGACGCATGGGCCCATGTGATGAGTCGACCTTGAAACTGCTTGGGCACATAAAGTAGACCAGGAGGGAGGTTATGGGGAAGACTTTGTGGTTGAGCCCTTCTTATCTCTCTGTCCAAGTCCCAGGTGATGGATTGCATGAAGCACTGAGTTGGGAGAATGGGATGGGCTACAGGATCTTGGTGCATAGTCCCAAAACTGTGAGATAGAGTATCAGCCTTGGTGTTCTTGGAACCGGGGTGGAATGAAATGGTGAAATTGAACCTCGTGAAGAATAATGCTCACCTGGCCTGATGAGGATTTAGTCTCTTGGATTTCTTGAGGTAGTCCAGGTTCTTGTGGTCTGTGAGAATAACAAAAGGGTGAGTGTACCCCTCAAGCCAATGCCGCCACTCTTTGAGAGCTAGCTTAATGGCCAGTAGTTATCTTTTGCAGACGTCGTAGTTCCTCTCTGCCGAAGAAAGTTTTTTCAAGAAAGCTATAGGATGTAGTTTCTGTTTCTCACCAAACCGCTGGCATAGGATTGCCCCTACACCTGTGTCTGACGCATCCACTTCTACCATAAATGATTTGGTAGGGTCTGGATGTTGGAGGATCGGAGCAGATGTGAAGGCTTGCTTGAGACGCTGAAAAGCTTCCTCAGCCTTGGGATTCTACAGGAGGTGTTTGGGGCCTTTCTTCAGTAACATTGTTAAGGGGTTAGTGATAGTGTTGAAACCCCTGATGAATCAGCGATAGAAGTTCGCGAACCACAAAAAGACGCTGAAGTTCCTTTACAGAATTGGGGGTGAGCCAGGAAGTAACTGCGGAGACCTTGGAGGAGTACATGCTAACTCCTTTGGTGCTTATAATGTATCCTAGGAAGGAGATTTGTACCTGATGAAACTCGCATTTCTTGGCCTTGACATAGAGGTGATTTTCGAGTAAGCGCTTCAGGATGGCTCTGACGTGCTTCTTGTGATTCTCTTCATCTGTGGAGTAAATCAGGATGCCATCGATGTATGCGATAGCGAATCTGCCTAGCATGTCCCATAGCATGTCGTTGATTAGGCATTGGAACATGCTAGGTGCTGAAGAAAGACCATTTGGCATCACCTGGTACTCAAAATGGCCAGCGGTTGTGCTAAAGGCAGTCTTCCATTGATCACCCCTTTTGATCCTGATCAAGTTGTATGCACTTCTTAGATCCAACTTAGAAAATATCTTAGCCGAAGTTGTTCTAGAGCCACAGTAACTAGAGGAAGGGGGTAAGGGTATTTTACTGATACCTGGTTCAACCCTCTGTAATCAATGCAGGGTTCGAGTCTGCCGCCTCGTTTCTCCATGAAAAAGAACCCTGCGGAAGCAGGAGACTTGGACGGGTGGATATATCCTTGCTTCAGGGCCTCTTGGATGTACTCCTCCATGGCAGCATGTTCTTTCTGGGAAAGGGGGTAGATGTGCCCCCGTGGAGGTGACATGCCTGGCAGAAGATCAATAGCGCAGTCATAGGGCCGATGTGGTGGTAGCCCACATGCCTTTCCCTTGCTAAAGACCTCCTGCAAATCCATGTAGCACCCCAGGACGCCCTCCAAGTAGTCAGGCTGAGGACTCTCAATTGTGGTGGAGGACAGCTTAACTTGTAGACAAGAGATGCAGTTAGTGAAACAAGTTATAGACCACTGAAGAATTTCCTTGCTCTGCCATGAGATCAAGGGATCGTGAAGCTGTAGCCATGGATAGCCAAGAATCAGGTCGTGACTTACTGTATTTGTGACACATAGCGAGATTTGCTCCGAATGCAGAATGCCTACTTGAGGTGAAGTGGTGTGGTCTGTGAGGTGACGAGACCATCTCCTATTGGTCCTCCGTCAATGGACCTAATGCTGAACGCGCTTTGCAATGGGACCGTGTGCAAGTTGAGTTTCTGCACGATGGAACGGCTGATAAAGTTTCCTTCCACCCCTGAATCAATGAAAGCACACAGGATGTGTGTGGAATCGGTCAACTTCAATAATACTGGGATTTTGAAAGACCTGGATGTAAATTTTCTCACCGGACTCACAGAGCATGTAGAACCTTCTGCTAGAGCTGCACGGGACAGGACGAATGGGAAAGTGGTTGAGCTGATGTTCAGAGCTCCCGCAGTAGAAGCACAACCTCTCCTTCCTCCGTCTCTCGTGCTCAGAACGTGACAGCCTGGTGCATGAAACCTCCATGGGAGAGCTGTCTTCAGTAGCCGTGATAGGCTGAACGTCTTTCTGGATGGAAGGGCGGTGAGTCAACAGATGGTCGAGCCGGATGGCCAAATCGATCAGCAAGTCCAGCGTGAGTTGTTCGACTCGGCATGCAAGCTCGCTGAGAATAGCAGGACGTAGCGGGCTTCAAAGCCTTCAAAGCGGGCTTGTTCCATCCACTAGCTGCTGCCAGGGTTCTGAAGTTGAGAGTGTATTCCGCCACACTTCGAGAACCTTGTGAGATGGTAAGCAAACTTTCACCAATTTCAATACCTTCCGGTTCATGGTCTTGAACATAGCGAGAAACTGCTCATATGATATGGTTTGTTCTTGGTCTTTGCCCCATACTGCGCTTGCCCAGCGTAGCACTTTGCCAGAGAGAAAAGAGAGGAATTTAGCGATTTTATGCTTATCAGAGAGATTTGGCATGGTGGCAAAATACAGAGAGCATTGAAGCAAGAAACCCTTACAGGTGAGGGCGTCTCCAGCAAACTTCTCGGGTGCAGGGAGTTGTAGCGTGAGGCTAGGAAGAGACTCAGGGCGCGGTAGGAGGGCCTGCGACATCACGGTGTTCAGCTGCGTTAGACGGGTGTTGAGGTCCACTAGCATCTGTTGATGTTCTCCCAGCAGGCAACCCTGAGCATTCAAAGCAGTCTGCTTCGCTTCTTCTGCTACAACCATGATGGTGAAGTATCCTGTCAGAGCGCAGGCACTTATGGATGTAAATGCAGAGGAGAGCAGGGAAGCAGACTGTCGATGAAGCCAAAACGACAGACAAGAATCAAGGTCAGGGAACACGCGAGGGTTGGTTGATCAGCAAACAACGTAGAGGAGACGAGACAAAGAGCGTAAACGAAGGAAGGCTAGCAAAGGTCAGAAACTAGAGAGGCAGATAGAGAAATACAAGGCTTGGTATGAACTGGGTAGATACAGAATGATACTTCGCATTGGAGTGGAGTGTGAGAGTGGTTTATATAGGAGAGGGGCTAACTGAGGAAATGAGCGTCAGCTGTAGTTAATATTCGGGAGACAGAGGGCGCTGTGAGTCTTGAGGATTGTAGTCTTGAATGTCCATGTTTGTAGTTCAAGTGTTGACAGCAGGTTTACTGACAGAGCCCCCCCTCCCGAGGAGCTCCCTTTGGGAGCTGAATTTTTCTTAGGGCGCCCTCGACTTCATGGTGCTGGTTTGTGTGGATGCTGAGGATGAAATTCTTGTTTGAGAAGAGGGTCTAAGATGTCCTTGGCAGAGACCCAGCTTTGTTCCTCAGGCCCATAGCCTTTCCCCATCTACCAGGTACTTGACATGTCCTCTTCTGTGTCTGGAGTTGAGAATCTTATTTACCTGGTAGTTGGATTCTCCCTCTAGAAGGTGTTCAGCATGTTCCTGGACTGGAGTGTTCTTGGCCAGGGGGTCCAGGACCACTGGTTTGAGGTTGGAGACATGAAACGTGGGTGATAGTCTGCTGTGAGGGGGGAGTTCTAAGTGGTATGAGACTTCATTAATGTGTTGCGAAATCTTGAATGGCCCAATGTATCATGGCTAAAGTTTTTTTTTTTTTACAGGTCTTAGGCTCCCTTAGCTTCATTGTAGCCACCCATACTCTGTCTCCTGGGGAGAAGTCTGGGTTTTCTCCTCTATGTCTGTCTGTATATTCCTCATACTTCGTGTTGGTTGTTTCAAGGCATTTGTGAACTTCCTCCCATATTGCTTGACTGTGTGTAAACCGTTCATCTACCGTCTGTACCTGGCTTGATGCATTGTCCCAAGGGAACAAGGGTGGTTGGTAACCAAGTATGCACTGAAATGGTGTTAGCTGGGTAGCATAGTGTCTGAGGGAGTTCTGTGCATACTCGGCCCATGGGAGAAAGTGTGCTCAGTCCCCCTGGTTGTGCATGCAGAAGTTTCTTAGGAAGCAACCGATCTCCTGGTTGGTTCTCTCAACTTGGCCATTGGACTGAGGGTGGTAACCTGATGTGAGACTTACAGCCACCCCTAACCTCTCCATAAAGTAGGTCCAGAAACAAGAAATGAATTGTGATCCTCTGTCGCTGACTATATCTTCTGGGATACCATAGTACCTGAACACACACTGAAAGAGGAGTTCTGCTGTCTGGGATGCCTGGTAGGGGGATGAGTTTAAGAGCCTTTGAGAAGTGGTCAATGGTCATCATAATGGTGGTGTTCTCCTCAGAGGGTGGGAGGTCCGTGATGAAGTCAATGGCTATATGGGACCAGGGTCTCTGAGGAACGGGGAGGGGGCACAATTTGCCAGTGGGAGGGGCTCAAGGAACTTTGGCCTGAGCACAAGTGGAACAAGAGGCTATGAACTGGTTAATTTTTGTCAGCATGTTTTCCCACCAATACTTATTCTTTAACATAAGATGAGTGCGGTGGCTGCCAGGATGCCCTGTGGTGGGTGACGCATGGGCCCATGTGATGAGTCGCCCTCGAAACTGCTTGGGCATGTAGAGTAGACCAGGAGGGAAGTTATGAGGAAGACTTTGTGGTTGAGTCCAAGTCCCAGGTGATGGATTGCATGAAGTACTGAGTTGGGAGAATGGGATGTGTTACAGGATCTTGATGCATAGACCCAAAACTGAGAGATAGGGCATCAACTTTGGTGTTCTTGGAACTGGGGTGGAATGAAATGGTGAAATTGAACCTCATGAAGAACAATGTCCACCTGGCCTGACGAGGCATTTAGTCTCTTGGCTTTCTTGAGGTATTCTAGGTTCTTAGGGTCTGTGAGAATAACAAAAGGGTGAGTGGACCCTTCCAACCAATGCCACCATTCTTCAAGAGCTAGTGAAATGGCCAATAGTTCCCTGTTGCAAATGTCGTAGTTCCTCTCTGCTGAAGAAAGTTTTTTCGAGAAGGCTATTGAGTGTAGTTTCTGTTTTTCACCAAACTGCTGGGATAGGATTGCCCCTACACCCGTGTCTGATGCATCCACTTCTACCGTAAACGGTTTGGTGGGGTCTGGATGTGCGAGGATTGGAGCAGATGTGAAGGCATGCTTGAGATGCTGAAAAGCTTCCTTGGCCTCAGGGTTCCAGTGGAGGCGTTTTGGGCCTTTCTTCAGTAGCATTGTTAAGGGGTTGGCAATAATGCTGAAACCCCTGATGAATCGGCGACAGAAGTTAGCGAACCCCAAAAAACATTGAAGTTCCTTTACAGAAGGGGGTGTGGGTCAGGAAGTAACTGTGGAAACCTTGGAGGAGGCCATGCTAACTCCTTTGGCACTGATAATGTATCCTAGGAAAGAGATTTGAATCTGATAAAACTTGCATTTCTCGGCCTTGACATAGAGGTGATTTTCAAGTCAAAGCCTCAAGATGGCTCTGACATGCTTCTTGTGATTCTCATCTTTGGAGTAGATCAAGATGTCTTCAATGTATGCAATAGTGAATCTGCCTAGCATGTCCTGTAGCACATCGTTGATCAGGCATTGGAACATGCTAGGTGTTGAAGAAAGGCCATATGGCATCACCCGGTACTCAAAATGGCTGATGGTTGTGCTAAAGGCAGTCTTCCATTCATCGCCCCTTTTGATCCTGATAAAGTTGTATGCACCTCTTAGATCTAACTTTGAAAATATCTGAGCTAATCTAAGTTTTTCAAGAGCCGCAGGGACTAGAGGAAAGGGATAAGGGTATTTTACTGACACCTGGTTCAACTCTCTATAATCAATACAGGGTCGGAGTCCACCCCCCCTTGTTTTTCCACGAAAAAGAACCCTGCGGAAGTGGGAGACTTGGATGGGTGGACATATCCTTGCTTCAGGGCCTCTTGGATGTATTCTCCATGGTGGCATGTTCTTTCTGGGAAAAGGGGTAGATGCACCCCCGTGGAGGTGACATGCCTGGCAGGAGATCAATAGCGCAGTCATAGGGCAGATGTGGTGATAGCCTGCATAGACTGTGGTGATAGACTGTCTCCTATTGGTCCTCCATCAATGGACCTAATACTGAGTGTGCTTTGCAATGGGACCGTGGGCAAGTTGAGTTTCTGCACGATGGAATGGCTGATAAAGTTTCCTTCCGCCCCTGAATCAGTGGAAGCATACAGGATGTGTGTGGAATTGGTCAACTTCGATAATACTGGGATTTTGAAAGACTTGGATGTAAATTCTCACCAGACTCACAGAGCATGTAGAAGCTTCTTCTAGAGCTGCACTGGATGGACGAATGGGGCAGTGGTTGAGCTGATGTTCGGAGCTCCCGCAGTAGAAGCACAAACCTTCCTTCCACAGTCTCTCATGCTCAGAATGTGACAGCCTGGTGCGTGAAACCTCCATGGGAGATCTGTCTTCAGTAGCCATGATAGGCTGAACACCTTCCTGGATGGAAGGGTAGTGAGTCAATAGATGGTCGAGCTGGATGGCCAAATCGATCAGTGAGTGCAGTGTGAGTTGTTCGTCTCGACATGCTAGCTCGCTGACAATAGCAGGATGTAGACCATGATGGAAGACAGTATTTGTGGAAGACTGTGATGGAAGACTGTATAAAGAGGGCACGTTTCATCCACTAGCTGCTGCCAGGGTTCTGAAGTCGAGAGCGTATTCTGCCACACTTTGAGAACCCTGTGAGATGGTAAGCAAACTTTCACCAATTTCAATACCTTCCTGTTCATGGTTGAATACCCTTTTGAACATAGCGAGAAACTGCTCATATGATGTGGTTTGTTCTTGGTCTTTGCCCCATACTGCGCTTGTCCAGCATAGTGCTTTGCCAGAGAGAAAAGAGAGGAATTTAGTGATTTTATGCTTCTCTGAGAGATTCAGCATGGTGGCAAAATACATAGAGCATTGAAGCAAGAAATCCTTACAGGCAAGGACATCTCCAGCAAACTTCTTGGGTGCAGGGAGTTGTAGCATGGGGCTAGGAAGAGACTCAGGGCGCAGTAGGAGGACCTGCAACATCACGGTGGTCAGATGCATTAGATGGGTGTTGAGGTCTGCTAACATCTGTTGATGTTCTCCCAGTAGGCGACCCTGAGCATTCAAAGCAGTCCGCTTCGCTTCTTCCGCTACATCCTTGATGGCGAAGTATCCTGTCAGAGTGCAGGCACTTATGGATGTAAATGCAGAGGAGAGCGGGGAAGCAGACTGTTGACAAAGCCAAAATGATAGACAAGAATCTAGGTCAGGAAACAAGTGAGGTTCAGTCGATCAGCAAACAATGTAGAGGAGATGAGACAAAGAGCATAAACGAAGGAAGGCTACCAAAGGTCAGAAACTAGAGAGGCAGATAGAGAAATACAAGGCTTGTTATGAACTGTGTAGATACAGAACAATACTTCCCATTGGAGTGGAGTGTGAGAGTGGTTTATATAGGAGAGGGGCCAATTAAGGAAATGAGTGTCAGCTGTAGTTAATATTCGGGAGACAGAGGACGCTGTGAGTCTTGGGGATTGTAGTCTTGAATGTCCATGTTTGTAGTTCGAGTGTCGAAAGCAGGTTTACTGACACATTTAAATTGTACATTTTTGAGTTGATTGTAGTGTGTAGGATCTTTCAAACTGTAATCCATAATGCATGTAAACTTGCTGATTAACTGGGGTACAAATATGAGGTGACACAAAGGCCAAATTCCCTTAGTCATCCATCAACATGTGAAAGATAAGAGAACACACAAACCAAATGAAGAAGTGTTTTGAAGTTCATAAGTCAGGGAATGGTTATAAAGAAGAAAAAAAAGCTGCTTACCTAAAAATGCCTATTTCTACTGGACTCAAGTTTATTTTGCTTTGGTACAGTGAAAGTCAGTTTTACTGGCAAAGGTTGTACAATGTATTAACTGCATGAGAAAAAAATGTGACCCAAGTGACTTTGACGTAGTTATATATGATATTGGAATATCATGCAGTGGTTTTAAGAGATAGTGGCTTCTGATAGTGAAGAGAGAACCTCATGATAACCAAATGATTTAAGAATTATATTTGCTGCATTAAATGTTAAAATGTACACTTGTACGCAGATATTACTATCTATCAATAACCACTGTATTGAGATATACAGTTAGAGTATTGGCCCCCATTCATCAAAGGTGCACAGAAGCAAGCGCAATGTCGTAATACTAACCTGTGTCTGATTCATGAATCTGTCATATGAAATCAAAATGAGCAATGATTTGAGTGCAAGAAATGAATCCACTTCAGCAGCATGGAGACAAGCTCCTGCCAAGGAATCCTTTTATTAATTTCATAATATATGCAGCACAGTGCAATTTACTTTTGTATACATAACTAATTGTACATGCCTAAAATTATTCAGAGGTTGCAATAGTGAACCAATAAAAGTAATGCATTCAACAGGCTCTTCAAGATCTGAGAAAGATTGGCATTCTGTTTGACACTCACAAATATAGTTGGTAAAAGTTGACATACATTCATCATGAACATGAATGTCATGGCAATATTGGCCTTTCATTATTTTCTTTGAACTTTTCTTGTTCAGGAGATGAATGCACAAAATACATATTTAATATAACAAAAGTGATGCAAATGTTTAAATTTATTTTGAGTTTCCTGAAATCAGCACGGTCAAAATTAACATACAGCTTCAAAAGTATACATACAGCAGCCCAAAAATTAGATTAAATCTTGGAACATTTTGGAACTTCCAGCACCACTGAGTTAATAATCTAAGTGGGTGTATGTACAATTTGACCCTGTATGTGTAATATTGACCCTGTGTTGATTTCAGAAAACCCAAAATAAATTAAAAGTTGTTCACCAAATTATATAGTTTTTTTTATTATTAAATATATATGTCATACAATCATTCTTCCCCAGAAAAAGAACAGTTCAAATAAATCACTGAAAGCCCAAAACATGTATGTCTATGATGAGTGTATGGTGTCTTGCAAAAGTATTCATCCCCCTTGGTATTTGTCCTCTTTTGTCACATTACAAACTGGGATTAAAATGGAATTTTGGGGGGTTAGCACCATTTGATTTCCACACTTTAAAGATGCAAATTGTTGTTTTATTGTGACACAAACAATAATTAAGATGAAAAAACAGAAAGCTGGAGAGCTGCAATTACAGCTGCAAGTATCTGGGGGTATGTCTCTATTAGCTTAGCACATCTAGCCACTGGGATTTTTGCCCATTCCTCAAAGGAAAACTGCTCCAACTCCTTCAAGTTAGATTGGTTATGTTGGCGTACAGTAATCTTCAAGTTATGCCACAGATTCTCAATTGGATTGAAGTCTGGGCCTTGACTAGGTCATTCCAAGACATTTAAATGTTTCCCTTTAAACCACTCCAGTGTAGATTTAGCAGTATGTTTAGGGTCATTGTCCTGCTGGAATGTGAACCTTCGTCCCAGTCTCAAACCTCTGGCTGACTCAAACAGGTTTTCCTCCAGAATTGCCCTGTATT
>JANZLB010000022.1:33061599-33071869 GCA_026167865.1 Notarius quadriscutis
ACTTTCAGCATAAAGACTCGGGAGCCTTCAGTAAGTCACCTGAAGCTTAAGACAGAAGTAGATAAATAAAGCAACATTTACTTCACCATTTTGTGAAAAGGGCCTTGAGATATAAAGAGAGTTTCGTTATTATACTCTCCACTTCCACAGAGAACATATATCACACCAGACAGGAGAAAGAAACTAAATAATACTTAATTTTATCATTTAAGGTCAATTGACAGACAGCATGGTGGTGCAGCAGGTAGCATTGTTTCCTCACATCCCTATTTGCAACCTCCAGGGTCTCTGGATTTGTAACTGCACTCATCAGTCATCATTCTCCGTTTCTGCTCTCCTTTTGTATTCCACAAGTGACCTCTCCTGACCCGCACTGAATGAATTGGAGAATTAGTGCTTCACTGTTTCTGGACTACACATTATAGGTTAATACGTGTGAAGTGTCGTGGTCAGTAAAACTTTGTGAATCACTGACCCATTGTAACACGAGTCTGCTCTCCAACTCCAACAGGACTATGCAAATATTTAACCATTCTGCCTAATGAGAAGATGATTTGGCAGGTTAATTATCACAATTTTCATTTTCAGCATCTGATCCTGTCACATATGGAGCGGAATAACTGTTGATGGTATGGGCATAAGTCTTCTGTAAGTATTAAATGTAGCTACAGTGCTTAACCACCCCTTCCTTGATTATAATATGTGCTTAACAGCTTGAGGAAGGATATAAAAATCATTCACAGCCACACATTTGGATACACACTTTATGGATATGAAGCTAACACAGGAATTGTAATAGCTGCGACGCCATGGTATAAGTAAGGGTAATTTGTGAAATGATGTAAAAAAAAAAATTAAAAGCACTCATCCTCATGTTATCACTTTTTTTTTAATAGCAGCTTGTCGAGCAAAAGTACCTCAGCAATTCTTCGAGCTTCTCGTGATCCAGTGCCTTAGGATGCTTTTACATAATGCAGTCTGCTTGAATCAAACCCTGGTGTGTTTTCACCCACAGTACTGTGGTGTAGTTGCAGTGAGAAAGTGATTTCAACCAGCTGCAGGAAAGGAACTAAACATGCCACATTATGGGTTGTGGGTGACAATATTTATCGACATGAGCTGCTGAACTGAGCCATAGGACATCACTGCAACACTGTAGAAATGAGTTCAGGATACTTGGACAACCCATTTTGTTCATCCGCTAATTCCTACCCACCAGTCAGCTCTCCCCTGTCATACAACAGCTACCAACCTAGAGGGTGAAGGCTGACATGTGCTTCCTCTGAGACACAAGAAGCCAGCCAACAGCATCTTTTCAAACCCTGTGATGTCACAAGGTGGTGAAACATTCAGAGGAAAGCACAGTCTCCACTTTTTCACATACATAAGCTCACAGACGCTCATGATTGGCTGCTGTCACTGTGATTGACAGGGAACGCAGAGTATGCTATCCCTCCCACCCACAGAGCAAGGATACAAATAACTTTGGCATAGCTGGGATTTGAATTTGTGATATCCTAGTTAGTTATTTCTTCAATTTTAGATGGACTATTGTGAAGTCTTGCCATTTCTTTTACATCTTAGTGTCCCAGGCTCCCTGTTTTTTGTTTCAAAACTTCCAGGTTTTTACCCTCACCTGGTCTCCAGCTTTCTGGATGATCCTAGTTTAATGTTGCCTGTTAGTGTTGTAGTCAAGACCAAGTCATGATCAAGACCAGAGTGTATCAAGCCCAAGACTTTGAGGGGTTGAGACCAAGTCAAGACCAAAACCAAAGCAGGGAAAGACTAAGTCAAGACCAGGACCAGACCAGTGTGTGTGTGTGTGTGTGTGTGTGTGTGTGTGTGTGTGTGTGAAGGGGGGTGGGGGAGGAGTGATGGCCATTACCGGTAACACAAATTTCGAATTATCACTGAGTCACATTATTGGTTGCATTTGAAGCAGGCAGTTTTACATCCAGTGACCGTAACAATGTTAACAAATAAATCAGACAATCCAATCAGGCAATTTAGTGAAATCCCCACAGTTGTGGTCTTAACCAGTCTTGAAATAAAATCCAGACTCTTTCTATATCCAAGACCGAGTAAAAATGTGGTCGATTCCGAGACAAGACCTTCACAAAGTGGTCTTGTGGCCAAGACCGGGCTCAAGTACTATAACACTACTGTCTGCCAGTGTTATGACCCATGCTATGGAATTTGGCCGTGATGTTCGGATTTGCCCTTATGAAGAAAACATTAAGTTGGTTCCAGACTCCCAGCCTTCTGCCTGGTATAACCCTTAACCCCTTAATCGGCCTGCTCTATGTGGTCTCAATTGTATAACCCTTTGGATAAATCCAGTGCTCCAGTCAAGCACCTATACTTCTTCAGTTGCCTCGTTATTAATGCCACTCACCTGTTTGCAAATGTACTACTCCCGTTAAGTAACCCAGACTCCGATTGTTGCACTGCGAAGTCTCTCTTAAGAGTTGTCTGTTTCATGGTTCTTGATTAAGTCCTGTCGTCTATTCCTGTTTATTGATTCTCTGACCCTCAGCCTGCCTCATGTTTCTCAGCACTGCCTATCTCTTCGGTTTGTTTGCTACATTTGTTTTAATAAAACCAGAATCCTGCACTTACATCCATCTGTCTACTTCACGAAACATAGGAAGTATTGATTTATACAAGGCAGCAATATGCGATCCAGGACATAGCTTATGACAACAGTGGAAAATTTACAACTTAAGATTTTAGGCTTATATGCAAGTACCAGTGATGCTCATCAAGTCCATTGAGTCTGTGAGTGATGTGCTCTAAACACTTTCCAAATTAAGCAATGAAATTGAAATGGATTTAGAAATCTACTTGTATTACACTCCTGTTTGTGTAAAAATAAAAACTCTTTCTAAATTTCATTGTACAGTTTTCCCCAATGATGATTAACTACTGCCTCAGTGGATTACTTCATTATAGAAAGACCAAAATAGAGAATGGATTCTTACTAATGGTCGTAGACAAGGCAAAAGGACACATGCAGTCTTTCCAAATGGATAACAATTCTTCGATGAATTCCCTGAATGTATTAAGAGATATTTTAAGGCTATAGATCTCTGAAAATCTTTCTATCCAAATGACCAAGTCAAATAGTAGACTCAAGGCCCAATGTACTTCTGTTTACCCCTGGCATTAAGCTTAATTTTGTTGTATTTTGCAATGTACGAAACATATGAGACATTTATTTGAGGGAGGATTGCACAAAAATCGGATGTTTTAAGTTGGCATAAAACAAGGTGAAGAAATAGGAAGCACTGATTATACACTATATTCCCCATGGCATAGTTTCGCCAAATAGTGGCAGCCAGTTTTGCTTGTGATTTCAGAGCTTCCAAAACCAAGGGTAAATTAGCATCATGCATGTTGCTCTAAACTGCAAGTTGGCCTAGTGGTTAGCATGTCTGCCTCTCGACCGGGAGGTCGCGAGTTCTACTTAAAGACCTGGGTCAAACCAAACACCATCATAAAAATGGTACCTACTACCATCTGGCAAGGCATGTTGCAATACAGATGTGAGTGGGGAAGTCAAACTCTTGCGGTTACCAGAGGACTAGCCCCCCCAACCCTAGCTGTATAGGTGACAGGCTGAGGGCTATCGAAATGGAGATTAGCACTGCACCCATATGCCTAAAGATTTGGTTAGTACTGGGACAGGAGACTGCCTGGGAAGACCAGATTCTGGTGTGAGAGGGACTTTGATGTTGCTCTGTTATAGGCAATTTTGGCAGTTGTGAATTTTTCCACAGCTTTTGCTACATTAATGTCCTCCACATTGTTTACTTGTTCTGATACAAGAATCTTTCTTTATTAAGAGCTTCATTAGCATATTATCTTGCATTTCCACTTTAGTCTCAAGCTTTGACAGCTTTGAGGTTGACCATTTTCAAAGAGCATTTAGTCGCTGGTTCGAGGCATAGTTTGCACCAGTAAGCAAATGAAATGAGCTCCAACCTTAGTAAGTAGCTACAGCATTCATTTCAGATGCACTCTGAGCATTTTGTACAGATGTGCTGCATGTGCATCTGGCCTCCAGTATAACGATGAGTGAATCTGTACCAACTTGAGTAGATTATGCTGGTCATTAAATGTAGAGATAACTGAGTGAGTAAGACAACTGGGTGAACAAGTGAAGGAGTGCTTCAGTAAATGAATTAATTATGTAGTGCATGAGGAAATGAGTGAGTTAATAGGCCACAGAACAAAACAGCCATCAGGTGAGTGCAGGGGGAAAGATGGATGAGTCAATAATTAATCCAAGGGATGGAAGCAGGGTTCCGTTGTGAATGCTCTGTATAGGAAATTAAATGTCTCTTCTGAAATAATGAAATGAAGGAAAGGATAAGCACGGAATACCAGGTCAAGTGCAGCAATCACCGTTTCCTTTGGGTTGCACCTCAGTCTTATTTAAAATTAATAGGGGGAGACGGACTCCATTGAATAATCAGTGCTCTGTCTATACTAATGCTAGGATTTTCAAGATATTTCAGTAAAGTCAAAGTGATGCACTTTGTTGTGAGACTGCATTGTGAGTATGACATTGAAGATTGAAGAGTTACTGCAACTTGATACAGATTCTGTCTGCAGATGCTATTTCGGGTTTTCTGAGATGTTCAGAGTTGAGTCTCAGGTCTTCAGTTGTCCTATTTAAATGAAAACTGAGGGCATTTTATTGCACATAAGGGTTCAGACCAGGTCATGTAGAATGATGGTCAAGCTCAAATCAAGTTCAAATTCAAGTCAAGTTGTGAGACAATCAAAAGGTCAAATCCCTGTCAAGTCAGCCAAGCTCAAATCTGAGTCAAGTTGTGGGCCAATCAAGTCCAGATCTGAATTGAGTCACAAGTTCAAATGTACAGTTCCAATCAAAAGTTTGGAGACACACTACTCTGAATGAGTAAGTGTGTCCAAACTTGTGAGCTGTCCTATGATAGACTGAGTCACGAACTTGAGTTAATTTGTTGTGACATGGTTTATTAATAGGTTAAGTCACTTGGCAGTAGCTGGTGTGATTTTTCACTGTGCTTCTGATATTTCTACCCGAGTGTGCAAACTACCCTTCTGTGTATACCTGTTAATTTTCTTGGGTACCATTATTCTAAAAGACATGTACGGCATAGATTGTCTGGTGGACTGCCTGCACTGTACCCAAATCTGTCTGGTGATCATTTGGAATCTTACAGAGGGTATGCTTCATACTGACTAATGCTGCTTGGTATATTATATACTATACTGTTACACATGTGTTTGATGTTCATGTTCATTTGTTCTTCTCTTGCAGGAGCCTCAAGGTCAGCATGATGCAAGAACCAGGATCTTCAGTGGCTTAATTCATCTGGGAGGAAAAGACGGATTAGGGAGAAGTAGAGCAAGGTGACAGAAAACCATGTACACTTTCTCTTGTCCACTGGATGCAAGATGGTTGTGATGCCCTTTGCTATTTAAAAGAAAGTACTAATTTATCTCCCACTCAAGCCCTTTGTTTCATATTGAGGAATACTGCATGCCTCAGCTGTATTCAGACTGAAATTGAGATCCTTGAAAAGACTACATCCATTTTTCTGACCTGTCTCGGTGTCTAAACAGTGCCCACTGATGGAGAGGAGGAGAGATTTTGGAGAAAATCAAGACAGAACCAGAGAGTGAGAAAGAAATTGAGAAGAATCTGCTGAACAGGCACCACTGGGAATACGACCCTTGGAGATTTTGAGCTTGCTACTCTACAGTCTGTTACATAATCTCCCACTGGAGAAGGAACACTACATTTTGACAACTCTTCTACCCAATATTAAACTCTGTTGATAAAATTGAACTGACTATTTTATCAGGATTTAATCTATTCATTTGTGGTAGGATGACGGGGGAAACCAGGTCTTCATGGTGGCCCCTGTGGCTCTTAGCCTTAATGGGGTTCTTTCATTCTGCAGAGGCCCTGGAGTTTGGGGGTGCACCGGGTCAGTGGGCTCGTTATGCCCGCTGGGAGGCAGGCTCAATCGGAGAGTTAAGCTTCAGTCTGAAGACTAATGTGAGCAAGGCTCTTGTACTGTACCTGGATGATGGAGGCAACTGTGACTTTCTCGAGCTCCTGATTTCAGAGGGATATCTGAAGCTGCGTTTTGCCATCCACTGCGCTGAGCCAGCCACCATCCACATGGAGACTCGCGTCAGTGACGACCGCTGGCACATGGTCCTCCTCACTCGCAACTATCGCGAGACTATGCTCATGGTAGATGGTGAGACCAAAGTGGCAGAGGTCCGCTCTAAGCGCAGGGAGATGGCTGTGGTGAGCGACCTATTTGTGGGAGGAATTCCACCGGATGTTCGCCTGTCTGCTCTCACCTCCAGCACAGTGAAGTACGAGCCTCCGTTCCTGGGCCTTATTTCCAACTTAAAGGTGGGCGAGATGCCTCCTACTCTACTCAACAGCCAAGGAATTCAGAGTGACCTGGAGTACTTGTGTACCAAGCAGAACCCATGTCTCAATGGAGGATTCTGTGTTGTCCAGTTTGGAGAGGTACATTGTGATTGCTCTCACACACGCTTCAGGGGGAAATACTGCAAGGAAGGTAAGAGGAAGTAGCTATTGTTTTATTTCTTGAAATAATAAAGCATGTGGTGTTGTTTCTTGGAGTGTATGAGAGTACGGATAATATAAGGCACTATACCAAATTTGATCTTGTTGTGTTAAGAAATTATATTTTCAAGAATGGAACTGTGGTTCTGTCATGGATGAGATGATGTAGTTGGTTCCAGGGTTGCCAGTTTGACCCTGAGCTCAGGTTACTCTCTGTCTAGAGTTTTGCATGTTCTCCCCATGTCTGCGTGGGTTTTACCAGAGGTCTGTGGATTTTCTGCCACATAACAAAAACACACTGGTTGGTGGACTTCATGTGCATGGTGCCATGCTACCTCTGGTGTCCCGTCCGGGGTGTATTGTCCTCAAAACCAGTGTTCCTCAGATAGGATCCATTGCAACCCTGATATGATCAAGCAGTTAATGAAAATGGATGTTTGGGTCAGATTTCTTGAGTGCCTTTGTAGTCCTTTAGTCTTCTTTTACTTACCAATTTGAACAAAGGTTATGAAACATGCACTGGTCTGGTAATGTTGTACCTACTTACTTACATGAAGATACCTACACTTTTTTTTTACAGGTGGCTAAGGGTTTGTATTTGGATCCCTCTCTGAAAGGAAATGCTAGAATAAGGAGTTCTCCAAATAAATAAATCCAAGAAACCCTTTAGAGTGCAAGATATGAGATCATATTACTGTCAGGAACATACTACGAATATGTTTCCTGTGTTTGATTTGTTGTATAGGATTTTTTTTTCTTTCCCCATGAGGGTTTTTATTCTATTAATTAGCGTAACATTGAATACTTGGAGTACAGTTGACATTGTTCCTTGATTCAGGAGTAATAATTAGATTTTTACCCTAAATACTGTATATTTCATACCAGGGCCTACGACTAAGGCTACGGTAACATTACAGCTCGTGATGCTTTGAGATGGGTTATGAAGGAAAACGAGACATTTTGGTGGTGGTGCATGTTGATATGTACTCCGTACAGGCGAGTTAAAAGTTGTGGTCACACAGCAGGTGGACACTTGGCCCCTTTCTTTTGAGGAGACCTGGGATTTTTCCTAGGAGGCATGCTTGAGAGTTTTGTATGTATCGGCGTGGCTGGTACGTCTTTTTGTACGTATGTGCCTCGCTGCTGTGTTGTGGAAGCCCCCGCAAGCATCAGGGATATGGATTCAAGACAAACACATCTCAAGAGGATCGGCAAAGGTTCCCAGAGCTTCGGGAAGTATTCCCAAACCCATCTGCGAATATTTGCTGCTTAGTTTGCTGATGAAAACATTGCCACCAAATTTCAATGCATGCATTGAAATTTTTCACGACTTTTTTTTGGTTACTCAAGGTGGAGACACACCAAAAAACAACCCGCAAAGCTTGGAAAACATTGCCGTGCATTGTACAATGACCATCACCAAGTAGTCGCAAATCCATCGCGAGCTATGGTGTGACCAGGGCCGAATCAATTTAAATCCTCACCAAATAAATTAAGTTTTCACATGTAATAGGGGTCAGGAGCACAGTTTGTTGCCTTTACTGTATGCAGGTTCACCATTTTGTCCCAGTCTGGCCTTCCTGTACACTTATAAACCACAGGCGCCATTTCAAGATGGATGAAACCAGGCTGAACTTTACTTAAAACAAATTTCCTCCCATTCCCAGCCAATCACTCTTTTACTTCCATCCCAGAATGCAATTCAATTTCCTGCTGAGGATCTCTGACCTCAAATGCTTTGCTTGTTTTCTCTCACCATCAATTTTTTTGAGAGATTTCACTCTTCACATTCGCTTGCCTTAGAAATTTCCTTTTGTACTGTAACTCACTCTCATGACATCTGCCTCATCTTATCTTTTGTTATGCCTGTCTTTATTGCTTTTATTTTTTGTTCATCCTTTGCTCTCTGTTTTGCCTTTTACCCTGGGACTACTTTATGAGTTTCCTCTTCTGTAACAAATCCTCTACCTCCAAATCCCTCATCTTTCATTCTCTTGTTCTTTAACGTCCTTGCCATTTATCTTCCCACTCTGCTATTGTCTATCCAAAGGTACACTCCCCTTATCAACCATATGCCTTCCACACCCCACACTCCCCGCCTCTCTCTGTTTTTCTATATGCCTTTCTGTGCACTTTAAAGGGTTGCTTCTTTTTACAAGACATCTAAGTTTGTTTGTTTTTTTCCACGTTGTACAAACCCAGAGAGCAAGGAGCAACTCTGCTACTTATGGTTGACAGAGGTGTTGAGGATCATTTCTCCCTCTTCTCTCACATGTGCTTATTCACCCTTTTCTCTTTTAATGTGTCTCATTTTCACCTCTCTTGCTGCACTGTTCTCCATCTCACCGCTTCTATCCATCTCCCACCCCCCACCTCACCCTCCTTGCATGGCAGTATGAAGTGTATCCTGGTAGAGTGCTGATACTGTTTAGCTGTTGGCATAAGCAGGATACAGAATACCAATGCGCGCCCACTCTGACTGCAGGAAATATTTTGTTCTTTTGAAAAATAAAAGACAGTATGGGAGGGAGGGGAGAGAGAGAGAGAGAGAGAGAGAGAATGCTAATTGGTTTATTTATTTATTTATTTATTTATTTTTATGCTGCCAAGTCATGTAAAGGCAGTAAATTAAGGGTTAGCAATTCAGTCTGGAAGAAATAAAATCCCTTGTCCAAACTCCAGTGCATCTGCTTTTTATGTTTTCTCTAGAAAAGGATTTAAGCTAATACATAAGTATGTGCACTCACTGGCCACTTTAATAGAAATGCCTGAACATGCCTACAGATAATCAGCCAATCACTTCTGTAATAGCCAGTGCATAAAATCATGCAAATAAAGGTAAATTTTAGTGCATAAATCATTTCAATAAAGTGCATTCAATAAAGTGCAATAATTCAGTGCATAAAATCATTTCAATAAAGGTTGATTTTTAATTTTTACATTAAATGTTTAACAGAATGGGGGGTGGGGGTGGGGGAATGTGTGATTTCAGGGATCTTATTCATGGCATGGTTTAACCCTAATTCAAATAACAACTCTTTACAACTGTGGTGAGCTGAAAAGCATCTCGAAAAGCCAACAACAGGAATCTGAGGCTACAGTGGGCACAAGCTCACCTGCAAAAAGACCTGCTAGCATTATTTTTAGTTGTTTGGTACATTTTAAGCAGTTCCCAATGTGTCAAGAGGTTATGTAATTTACATGCACTGGCCACTTTATTAGGAACACCCATACACCTGCTGTTTTATGCAGGTATCTGATCAGCCAATCCCCTGATAACAGCACAGTGCATAAAATCATACAGACACAAACCAAGAGCTGCAATTAATGTTAACTTCAAACATCAGAATGGGGAAAAAAAAAAGTGATCTCTGTGACTTTCACTGTGGCATGGACTGGTGTGAGTATTTCAAACTGCTGATCTCCTGGGGTTTTCACACACAACAGTCCCTAGAGTTTACACAGAATGGTGCGAAAAAAAAATTGAGTGAGCGACAGTTCTGTGGGTGGAAATGCCTTGCTGATAAGAGAAGTCAGAGGGAAATGTCCAGACTGGATCGAGCTGCCAGGAAGGCTATAGTAACTCATTGCAACTCTTTACAACCGTGGTGAGCAGAAAAGCATCTCAGCATGCAACAGCAGAAGACCACACTGGGTTCCACTCCT
>JANZLB010000022.1:33151840-33164475 GCA_026167865.1 Notarius quadriscutis
AATAAATATATTATTTACCAGCTTAAGGTCGGTCCGTATGGTGAAATACCGTGACCTCGGCCTTAAATACTGACCTCAGCCCAGAGGGCTTCGCTCAGTACTTTCAAGACCTCGATCACGGTATTTCACGATGCTGACCTCCCAGCTGGTAAATAACATATATATATATATATATGGTAAGTCTAGTCTACAAACTTTAATTCATAACAAATCCCGAATTCACCAGCATACATTATACCGTAGAATGGAGGTGGAGGCAAAACATATTTTGGTTGATAAAAATATTTAACTGCACAAACCTGACGGCACTGTCCAGCTTCATGACTCCAAAGGAAGTAGGTTACTTGAATGGGCAACATCTAACTTCTGATGTGGTCTTAAACCTGATTGGTTGATATTAATGTATGGGAAAACAAACTGTCCTAAGTCTCTCTCTTCCCAAGTCTCCCCGCTCTCCCTTATTCTTTCACAGTCATGTCTCCAGTGAAGAAGCACGTAATGTTTGCAGTATTGACAACATAGCAGGAAGTCATTGGCTAACATTTCAGCGATGGGCTGTGATGTTCTCTTTTCGCATGTAAAAATGTGTCAGGTTTGTGTCTTCATTTCAGTGCTAGTCACTGTAAAGAGTTATGGATTGGATATTTGACCTTTGCATCATTTAATCGTTGAAATGCATCATCATAGACAATCGTGGGCATTGTGAGGTCACTCCAAGCAATTCAAAAAGATGCAGTGGCTGGCTTCACATGTTGGATGATAGGGGAGAGCTAGTTAGTGGGTGGGAATTGGCAAATTAATAAAACTAGGAGGAATGGGGTAAAAAAGCATCAATATATGTTGTTTATTTCAATAATATTGGCTGGTGTTCAGTGGTATATCAGATATATTCCATTCAGCTAGCGTGATATTGAACAAGTCGAAGACAAGTTCAATATCATGCTAGCTGAATGGAATATATCTGATATACCATAAAAAAGCCAGACATTATTATTATTATTATTATTATTATTATTATTATTATTATACTACATACACCAGAGTGGGACACTCAGGGCCTTCTTGGCCTTCAGATAAGGCCCAAACAAATCAGCATTTCAAATATTATTTTTAATTTCCTTCATTCTTTAATTTCTTTCAGAATTTCATGATAATGATTCTCTTCTAATTCTAATTTGGCCTCATTTTCTATCAACTTTGTTTCAGAAATGAAAGGGCTACTGTCCTGAAAACACTAAAATCGAGTTATCCAATGAGATTTTTGTTGTTTGTTGTCTCTAGGCTGAGAGGAGTTTCGAGCCGGCTCACTCATTGGTTAGGACTTCATTGCCGGGACAGAAGGTCATGGCAGTGTATATTTATGTAGGAAGTGACAGATGAATTAACCAATCAGATATTGATTTATAGTGGGAGGGACCAAAGATTTATCATCCTAGACCTTCTCGAAGGCCAACACTAGCTCAACTGCAAATCGGTGCCATCAGCGCAGCAGTGAAGTAATCTTCCAGTCGGTGTAGCGTTCATCAGTAGTGTTAGCGAATGCTAATAAAGCGGTCTAGCCAGTGCTATTGAGAGCTAACAACTGAGAAACTAAGATTTCTGTCTCTAGACTTTTTCCACGTACGCTCGCTATAGTATTTTTCATTCTGACTTAAGTATTCATTTCCTGATGTAATTTACTTAATTACTTTTAAAATCAATATCGACAACTACACACAACAACACGACCTGGCACTCTGCCGCTAATCCCTTGCAAAATCCTTTGCCCTGTTGCTTTTTTGGTGTGTCTGGCTAAGTTTTGGCCGAGCTGAAGTCCTAGCTCTAATAGTAACAGTTCACCACTGACACACACACACTCTTTTTTCCAGTTTTTTGATGTCTGTTGGTATGTTTTTCTCTTGTAAATATGCATGAAGAATATCGAATTAAGTTTTGGTCGTCTTTTGAGTGTTCAACGTGTCTTTGTCTTTCCTGGTGAACAAAACAAAACAAAAATGCTTCTGTGCATATGTGCAGCATAAAACTCTCTCATTAGATACTCGCATCAGCTCCGATATGTGGCGTCATGTTGTCTTGTCTTGACAACCATGCAATATTGTAAACCATATTCAACGCTCATTCTCCATTGGGTAGAGTGACGTAATACATGTAGGATGGCAATATGCGAACAATATTGCATGCTATCAAACCAAATGAATGAAACCCACGAGAAGGGAATAGAACATACTGTATGTTTTTACTCCATCGAAAAAGTGCCTTGTATGTATAATATTTTCTGATATTTCACTCTGATGGTGTCACTTCCAGTGTTTTCCTGATGACTAGACGTGCGTCGTCAAAATGGTGAACTGGTTCAAAATTAAAATTCTTTTGATTAACTTGTGTTTATTTATTTAGTGGATGTGTCCATATAATATAGAGAACATTACATGGTGGTGTGAAGATATGAAGTTTATCTTCTCGTGTTGAAAATATTTTCACTCACTCACTTCACTCACTCATGATATATACGTTTACCACTTGAGGATAAACTTCATATCTTCGCACAACCATGTAATATCCTCTATATATTTGGGGTATTTAACCTAAAATATAACCTATGATTATATACATGGGTCATAACAATAACCTGACTCTGATCACACCACTGGATCAGAGCTCATCAGTAGAAGCCATCTTATTTAGTATTGGATACATTGTGTAATTGATCTCAAATTTGTTTACAAGTTTCTCACCTATAAATGAAGAATCATTAGTGCCATTACTGAATTTTACCTGCATGTGATTTATAATGTCAATGTCTAATTATTTGTTTTTCTTCTTTCTCCCATCTGCATTGTTGTTCCCTGGAACAGAAGATTACCCCGTGGAAGGTAAGAACACTGTTTTCACTTGCTCACTTTGAAGGCAACTTGTTATATGCTGGTGTTAAAGCTGGATCCTAACATGAATTTGTGCTCCCTCGTCCGAGGGGCATTGTCAGCTTGGACTGCGGTTTGGATGACTTTCAGGGGCTTTTGATTTGCTGCTACAAACCAAAGATTGATTTCTCAAACCCTTCTTCTTTACCCTCTCAAAACAACCCTTTCCTTTTTCTCATTACTTGATTTTATTTTGGTTTGTACCAAGTGCTTAGTTGTGGTGTATAATGAATCTTTTGGATAAAAATCACAGATTATTTGGGAAAAAATAAGAATTAGGAATGTATGTTACATTTAGCAGAGACACTCTCCTTGACTACACATGCTACATTTCAGATTAGATCATTATGTATGCATCCTTCAGGCTATAATTAGCTTGGTTTACTCTTTTGGGGAAATCACAGTTTTAATGGGTTATTTGTTTAACGGGTAGAATGCAAACTGTGGCCATCTCCCAGTAGGAAGCCATGCATTATTTTACAGGGTCAGTGCTCAAGGGGTAACCTGCCAACACCAGTATGCCTCATGGCTCTCAGGAACAGCAGCAAGCATGGTTTTCATCCTTATGCTTGGAGAATGATGGTTATATACCAATGGATTCCCTGCTGCGTTTGACTGTAATTGATAGGTGGCATGGATAGTCTAGCTCTTTCAGGCTTGTTTCCTGGGATAAGCTGCAGGTATCTGTGAATGTGGCCTATCAGAATTCACAGCTGATGAATTACCCTGTCTATCCAGACTCAGGTCTTGGGAGAGAGTCACTATAGCAACACCAGTGATAATTCTTGAAGAGGCAAGCTGTTATTGGTGATCAGGTTGATGATACCACTGTCTTGGAGAAAGCGGGTGTTTTTTATACTGTTGTCTAGACAAGGTAACTTGAATGGCTTTAATCGAAATGTAGACTTAGATCCATTTTAACTTCAGCAGTCCACAGGGGACAGTGGCAAGTGGGAAAAACTTGAAGGCATGAGGAAGAAACATCGATGAAGGAAGCCATTGTCTTCTGGGTGACACTGGATAGTTGGACTATAACTCATTACAATATACATGTGTAGAATCTGAAAGACAAACAGTACTAAATATTTTCAGTAGAACCATACTGTGAGTGAGTCCTTGGCTAAGCATTGGAAAGTCTTTGTGAATACACCTGTAGTTACTAATCTCCAGTATCCATTTGCTGTTAAGCCCTGAAGCAAGGCTGAGTCTTAAACAAAAACTGATAACAAGATCACGTTACTAGGGATGCAGTGATCCAGCTTCTTTCCATTTTTAATACAATCCCAGTATCGGCAGTTTAAGCATCAGCCGTTACCCAACACTATAATCAATAATGGAATCATCAGTCATTGAACCAACTAACTGTAAGCCTTGGTTGACTTATTGGACAGCATAGGCAAGATCATTACATTCTTAAAGACAATTGTGTGCTTTTTTAATATGTAATATCTTTGTCATTTCAATGGCCAGATTGGAATATATGGCGAATCCAATTAATATATTTACCCAGTGTTTTGGTAAAGACTCAATATTGGATATATATTTGGTATTTACAATAATTGGCTTATGCTGCTTGCAAATTACATTCCTGGATGGATTAAAATGGGAATTTTTGCCTTTGTGTTCATCATTTCAGCAGTTTTGGTCTCACCCAAAAGTATGGCTGCCACTTGTCTAGTTTTCACCCATCTACCCCAGTTTTCAGGCTCTGTCCAAGTGTCTGTTTTTCCCCCCAAAAAATTGCTCCCAAACTGTGGGGGGAAAATATCATACTAGTCTGTTTGTTTGTCACTCACCACTTCCAGCCTCCGACTGGCAATTTTAGGCCAATCGTCTTTCGGTATAATTGGCTTTTTTTTTTCCAGGAATGGTCAATCAGAAAGAAAGCTAGCACAGGTCATGGCATTTGTCTAAAATGAAGATACAAGTCCAAAAATGACCAGTTGCCAAAAAGAAATGACAAAACATCTTGTCATTGCATAAATCTCCATTTGATTTGTCATGTGCTGACTTTTGGAAGCTTGTTTTAAAGAACAAACCACTTTTGATAGCAACAAGGTCAAATAGAAAGGACAGCTGGAAGGAATATTAGGGGTGAGTCTAGGGTAGGGGTGTAACAATATGGTGTATCATATTGTTCAAGATGAGGCTCTCAATTCGATACATCTAGGTGCCAAACAGTACATTCAGCAGGCTGTAGAATAAAGTAGACAATTCATCATAAAATACCAGGAGTCACATTTGATAAAATACTACATTTGCCTGAATCTCCGCTGAATTTAGGCAGCCTTTCTTGACAAATTCATTCCGGGCTTAAGAAATCCACAAGACATTCCAAGTGATAGACATTCCAAGTTGCCGATCTGAGACTCTACTCAGTAGTGGAGAACGAAGGATTCAAAAACACAACACACATCTAGGGTTTCAGAGAGCAACATGCCTTTGAGAGCATTGCTAGCTAATACCCTCCATATTCCTATGTAGCGCATATATTGCAAGCATGCTTCCCTCATGCATGTGTATCAGGGTTTCTTTGTGATGGCATGAGTTGAGCGCAGTCCTGACCATGTGGAGTATGCCGGTGAACCGGAATGTGATGAAGTGTCCTGATCAGTTTCACTCAGCCGCCTGGCAGGGAGTGAGAAGAATGTCTCTCCCACTGGGAAAGATGCACTGTTGACATCAGAGCTGAGCCATCTCACCATGAGAACACGCTTATTTACATTTCACAGGAAAAAAGGGTCGATACAAGGTGGTTTGGTGAACCTGAGCTGATGCAATACTTGTAGAACTACAGTAGACAATAGCAAGCTCCTGTACGTTATGCCTGTGTTGGGTTTAATTCAAACTAATTAAGACTTCTCTCTTGTGTCCCTTTCTTTTTCACATGGACAATACCCGAGTCCATATTCAGGTTGTGAATGTGAGGTTAACTCATTTTCTATAACAGTAGCTTGGGCAGTAGTTTCAGCTACGCTAGATCTAATACATTATCATTTCTATAGCAGCAGCTCATTCACAAGGACCATTTGCAGATGTGCCATAGTATTATTAAGACTAATAGTAAACAATTTTTAAAAGAATGATTATTTGACATTTAATACATTCTTGTAGATATGAAGTTTTCTGAGGAGACTTTTATTATTGTTGTTTTTCCCCAATTTTTCTAACTCATTTCATTGTAAAAAAATTCCCACCGACCAGCCAGCTCTCCCTTATCATATGACTGCTGCCAACTTGGAAGGCCAAGGCAAGGAGGTAGCATAGGCTAGCACATGCGTCCTCCAAGACACATGAAGCCACCAACTGCATCTTTTCAAACTGCTGCTCCTGCTGTGCCACATGGCAATGGGCAACTTGGAGAAGAAAACAAAAAACAAAAACAACACTTTAGACATTAATGAGCTCACAGATGCCCATGATTGGTGGGTGTCAGTGATTGATACAAGAGAGAGCAAACATCATCCTTCCTATTCCTTCCATCTTCTCCAGAAGATGTTGAATGTTTTTCTGTTGTGCCACTCAGAAGACTTTCTACTTCTTAGTTTCTCTATAGCATAAGTTGCAAAAAATGACACTTTAGAGAGACGAGCTGTTATAACAACTGATAATAGGAAGTGATAACACCAAAGTAACACCAAAAACTCATACTAACTGACATTAATAATTGGCAAATTGATGTGATGTGAGAAGAACAAAACTCTTCAGGGTGTGCTGTTATGGGAAAATCACCTTCAGCGTGGAAATTGCCTGGCACATTGCACCACTCTGTGGTTAATTATTTTCCTATGACAGCATACCCCATTGTGGTTTACTCCTTATATATTATTTACTATTGTTGCTCAATAGTCATCAGTGCTTGTGTTTGAATGCATCTAGAACGTATCCCAAGTCTTGAAGTCATGTGGCAAGTTCAACCAGTCACAATTTTTCCATCAACCAGTCCCAGAGGTGACTAGCTTTTACACATGCTGTGGTCTTCATTTGGTGAGTTTAGTATAACCGACCCCAGACAACCTGTTGAAGTGGACCATAAATTGGTTCCTCGGTTTGAAAACAGATTTTGCACTTGACAAAAATGTACCTTACTCTTGGCACCTTCCATCATTCTATCAACTATAACTTTGATTACATGTGGACCAAGGTTTGCATACACATTTCTCAGCACATTCGTGTCATTATAAATGCAGTGTTCTTCCTTCATAGATGTGCTCAGTCAAGGGTTATTTGAGGCATCAGTTTAATCACTTAATTAAGCTTCTGGCAAACAACTCCCATGGACACCTTCTGAGGCCAAGCATACTTAAGATGGAGCCTTAATTGTACACTAACTGTAGTTTTATCACCTGCAGTTCAATCTACATTGCCCTATTTTTAGGGAGTTTTGTCTAATTAGGGGCATTGGCCGAGTGCTCAGAAGGCTGTCCTAGATTGATGAGATCCAGGCAGCTTTAAAACCCAGCAGGAGGAGGGAACACTGAACCTGGAGGTAATTTGCTGAGAAAGCTATGGAAATTGATGAGCTGGAAGTACAGTGACCTGGTTTTACAACTGAAATCTGACACACTTTCAGTATAACCAGAGACACCAAAGGCCACCATTTACTTAGAATAACTGCAGACTCCAGGAAGACAGTGAATTTATTTTTGTCTTTAAAATGGGTCAAGGTCAATAAGGTCAGAGTTTTTTTTTTTATTTAAGGAGGTTTGAAGGATTTAGTGTTTTTCTTTGCAGACAGTCATTGATCAGAACTTTTAATAATTCCTTTCTGGACCACTGGAGATTAAATTTGATCAGATGCTGATTGAAAAATCTGGATTTTATTTTCTCTCTTCCGGCTCTGATCCAAGGATTGGGAGTTTCAATGCAGTGTGATTAAAGTTTAGATTGGAAATGTGTTCATTAAAGATTATTCTGGAGAACCTTGCTGAGATTTATGGATTCCCAGAAACAAACAGTTGATGCTGAAGTATTTTATTGCATGTTTTTTGTTCTTTTATTTAATGGAATGACAAAAAAAGTCATTGAATAAGACTGCAGTTAGAGTGTATTAACCTATTTTTCCTGATCGTTGTCCCACATTTTTCTGTACTAATCCATGAGGAACAAACAAGCCATGTTGACTAATCCTGCCTTTACACTGTACAATTCTGTCTTTGGTCTCACATTATGCATTCAAAGACTTCTGATCTTAAGTTGTTTACAAAGTTCTGGCCATGTCAATTTTTTAAATAAAAATCCGAGTTTGATTACTCGTATAACACATTTAAAAGCAAGGAGGATGGTGTAGTATGATGCGAAACTTGAAACATCAAAAGAAATGTCTGTTTGAGCAAGCAATTGTTTCAAATACTGACTTCCTCATATAATATAATCAACCTACATGCCTGATGCCTCATACTGTATACTGAGTTGCAGAGAGTGCACACATGGTTATGGACATGAAAAAATATCCATATTACCTAAAGCTAGTATTTTAGTCAAGACCACCTAAACTGAGACCAAGTCATGACCAAGACCAAAGTGTATCAAGACCAAGATAAGAACAAGACTTTGAGGGGTTGAGATCAAATCAAGACCAAGGCAGGGTGAGAATGAGTCAAGACCAGGCCCAGACCAGTGTGTGTGAAGGGGGTTGGGGAGGGGTGACGGCCATTAACAGGACAAAAAATTTCAAATTAGCAATGAGCCACGTTATTAGTTGCATGTGAAGCAGAAAATTTTACATCCAGTCACAGTAACAATGCTAACAGATAAATCAGACAATGCATAGGCAATTTAGTGAAATTCCCACAGTTGTCGTCTTCACTAGTCTTGAAATAAAATCCTGAGTCCTCCTTGTCTGAGACTGAGACAAAACCGAGTAAAAATGCGGTCGATTCCGAGACCTTCAAAAAGTGGTCTTGAGACTAGTCTCGAGACCAAGACTGGTCTCAAGTACTACAGCACTACATCAAGCTCACTTGAGAATAGATGTTCCATGTTGTCCTCTTTTATCCAAGTCAAGGAAAGAATGGCTCTTTGCCTTTAAAATGAGTTTTCTCAAGGAATGACATTACCATTGCTACCATTCTATGGAAGGCTTGGTTTCTGTGCTAACTGGTGATGGAGGGAGAACACACTAATTTTCTTTATTTGCAGGTTCTTGGCTGACAGGAGTGGAACCTGATGTGGTTTTCTCTTGTTGTAGCCCATATTGTCTGTTGTATATTTTAAGATGCTTTTCTGCTCACCACAGTTGTAAAGAATGGTTGAATTACTGGAGACTTCCTGTTAGTTCAGATCAGTTTGGCGATTCTCTCAGAACTCTCAGAAGAATGATGCTTATTGGATTTTTTTTCTTGAACTATTCTGTGTAAACTCTAGAGACTGTTGAGACTAGACTCCAGAGATTAGCAGCTTCTGAAATATGCAAAGCAGCCCACCACACCAACAACCACACCACAGTCAAAGTCACTGAGATCACATTATTTCCCCTTTGATTGGAACTGCATCTCTGAATGAAGAAGAGTTTTGTGTGATTTTTGTTGTTTGATAGGGAGCCTAGGCTATTTGACTACAGTCGGAAAATTTTGAATTCTTGTAATTGGAAAATGGTTGTCAGGGCATAATGGGATGTTTCAAAGAAGTTGTTCAGTAATACTGAGTATCTGAGTAGAAAAAAAAAGGCTGTGTAATGAGTGGTATTTACAACTGTAAGTCCAGAGAAGCATTTGAATGTAACCGACTAATTATTTTGCATCTGATTCAGCCCTGTTAAGGATGCACAGCATGTGCACTGAAGGTCAGACAGACCTTTTTTATGCACACAAGAAGAAGCTGAATGAAATGAAGGTCATTTGGTGCACAGACCCAAAGCACAAGAGCAGGTGCAAAATAGTTCTTCTGTCAGTCCTGATGTGCATGCTGCCCAGGCCTGGGATAATGTGTTTAAGAAAGCCCCGAAGGAGAAACAGACACTCATGCAACACACTCAGCCCAGGAAACAGAGCCATCATTGAAGTATAACTCATTCTAATGTGATGTTCACTGTACTGAACACAGTCTTTTTTTTTCTAACCTTGAAAACACAAATGATGCAACATTTGATTGATTTTATTTAATGTTGATTCTACAGAAAGTGAGGTTGCATTTGAGAAAATAAGAAAAGAAATGTTGTCAGGCAAAACAAACCTCACCTGGCCTTTCCGGTGACCTTGACCTTCACCCGATTACCCCCAAAATTTAATCAGGTAATCTACGGATCATTGCCCACCTACCCTGAAAGTTTGAAGTCAATCAGTACAGTCATCTAGACGCTAGATTGTTAACAGACAGACACATGCACAAACTGCACTGATTACAATACTTTGCCCCACTTACTCCGTCGTGGGCGAGGTAATCAAGTTGAGACAAGTTACTAACATGATATGGGAGGAAGAGGGCGGGCTTACAAGAGACAAGGTAATATCAGAGAGTTTAAAACATACGTACAATTGTCAATCATTCCAGATTTATACATGTCATGTGGTTGAGGGTTGGCTTGTATGAATGAATTTTTGATTGATAGCGCTTACTGAAATATTCCTGGCTTTAACTTTGGAATTCCTTTGCAAAATAAATAAAAGTTGCAAAGTCTGCATTCATATCCTGCATGTCATTGGACGACTAATCCATTGTGGGTTCTACTAACCTCATCCAGTCCAGGATAGCTTTCTAGTCATGGCAAGGTATGTCTTCCATCCATCCATTTTGGCATATCACTACAGTGACGTGGCCACTCTGACGGCTTCAGCCATCAAAGTGTCTAGGGAACATTACAGTAGTGGTTTCCCGTTGCCTTCTACTGGATTATTATAAAGGTTTTCTCCTCTCAACCATTCATATTCACACCTACGGTCAGTTTAAAGCCACTAATTAACCTAACCTGCATGTCTTTAGGGGAAACCAGAGCACCCGGAGGATCCCACGCAGACACGGGGAGAACATGTAAACTCCACACAGAAAGGCCCCTGTCAACCACTGGGCTCGAACCCAGAACCTTCTTGCTGTGAGGCAACAATGCTAACCACTACACCACCATCAAACATACAGTATTCAGATTATGGTGATTGTTTGAATAAATACACTACACAAATTTGTTCTGAAGGTTTAGACCAGACCCCTGTGGCTATATTAGAGTTTGGGACTGAAAATCTGCTGCTGCCTGACTGCGGAGTCAGATTAGATCAGTATACAATAATAGAAGCGCATAGTATATACATCAAGTTGATGTTATTCTCAGTAGGAACTTATGTGTAAGTTGACCAGCACCAGCTCCTTCTAGAAGATCCTCTGTGTCGAATCACAGTCAATAGTTAGCAATGCTCAAGTGTCAGTGGGTCAGAAATGGACATCCCGCTGGGCTTTCTCTTTTTTTGGAAGGCGTGTCCTGTTGACACAGTTTGCACTTCGATGTGACGTCAATGAAATTGGAAAATGTTTGTACTTGCTTTATTAAAGCTCCTTTTTTTGAATGTTTAGGAAAGATCGTTTTGTTCATTCATATTTTTTTTTTTCAATTTTCAACACCAAAACAAAGGGTCCTTGTGTGACTGTGTTGGGGTGTTGTGAGGGAATGGGAGTGTTATTGGTGTTTTATTTTAAGGTTACTGTGACATTTAAGTAACCTCAGCCATGTGAGACACTGAATCATTGAATAGAGGCCTCATAGTGTAAGCGGCTCTGCTTTTTCTGTACTGAAATGAATAAAGTGTAATATGTATTACTTTATATGGTCCCCTCCCTTTTTTTACAGTGAGGTTCAAATAATTTTCAGTTTTAGAGTTCTGAGCTTATCATTTCTCAGCAAACGCTTATCTAGCCTCCTGCAGCCGAGCAAGTCAGCTAAGCTGAATGATACTTTAACGTTTAAATGAAGGCTTTAAAATATTGTAACGCTGCATCCACACACATTATAAAGAACATTGAATGAGATATATCTGGACATTATCCTTGCATGAACTAACAGTGGATTGTGAAGTGAGAGTGTGTTGCAGACAGCTGGCCCGAGGAGCACACATGAGTAGTGAAGTCTGGAACTTTCTCTGTGTGGTGGGATCAGGTGACTGAGCGCTGGAATCTCTCCGGCTGCTGTGGCTATATACACAGGAGCGTCCGGAGCCTCGGTCTCTGATTCCAGCGGGGCAAGAGTGTGAACAGGTCAGCAGTGTTCAGGCAGGGCTAAAGCCAACCAACATACAGTCATCACTGAAGTTTCCAATAAAGGTAAAAGTTTTTCTCGGAGTTGTTGCAGCCTGCAAAAGTGGCTTTGCTTCACGTTTTAGTGAGTTATGTCCTTTTTTTGGTTGGGATATTACTGTTGATTTTTGACTGTTGGCTTCTGCTTTGCTGGCTGCAGAATTTCAGCATTGATTGTTCTACCATTTCTGACATTCAGACTACACAATACTCATAGTACTAATGTATTTGATTTCATGTAGTTCAGTTGTCATCAATGTCAATGAATAACATGGATTATGTGTCACTCTTAAACCTGTATTTACGTCTCATGTAATGTATGTAGTATGAATGATAGGCTTCACCTGTAATATTTGCCTCAAAGCATTTCTTAAGATATGATTCGGCCCTAATGTACAGTGCAGGAGGTTTCAAAAAGTGTGATATTATTTGAGATGTAAATATCCCAGAAACTACATAGTCTAGGCAAATGAAACTGAACAGGCTTAATGTTGA
>JANZLB010000022.1:33563589-33576893 GCA_026167865.1 Notarius quadriscutis
AGGTGCCTTGCTCAAGGGCACTTCAGCCATTCCTGCTGGTTCAGGGAATCAAACCAGCAACCTTTTGGTCCCAAAGCGACTTCTTGAACCATTAGGCCATGGCTTCATGGCTGTTGAGTATTAGATTATATTTTTGATTGATTTCTTGGACCATTACAAGCATTAAACATCTGACTGGTGGGTTCAGGTGGATAAACCTTCAAAAGCAGGTTCTGAACTTGGTAGATTCCAAACCAGGTTGTGGCTAGACTCTGCACTGAGATGGTTCTCCAAGAGCAACTCTGTCATGTCATAGATCTCCACACTTAGCTAAGGTGTCCCTTATAACTCAACTACACTGAGAATTGGAAATAAAATTCAGCCATTCCTGCTGAATCAAACTGGTAACCTTTTGATCCCAAACTTGCTTCTCTCACCATTAAGCCATGGCTTCTTCCCCCATGGGGTGTACAAACTTTCGACTGGTACAATAAAAGATTAGGCACTATTTCTAGGTCACTATTTAAATCGAAGCAGATTTGTAGCAAAAGGTCAGAAGTCCGAGCTCTTCCGTTGTCGTGGAGTCCATGCACACTCCATGTCCTTACAGCAAATCATTCCATGAAGGAAGTTCGTAAATTGATGTAAATATTCTACTTTTCACTCAAGCTGCTGATCATATAATTTTATATAATGTAAGGACATTAATTTGGGACTAAATTAGAAATTAAAATGCAAAATAGAAACAAAGTGGTTGAGGAACACTGCTCTAGATAAGCAATCTGCCAGGACTGACGAGTCCTATCTACCTGTTTTGATTTTGGAGTATTTCTTTCTCCTAGATGAATTGCCAACCAAGGCCAGTGGTGTAGTCGAGTCACTAAACCTTGAGTCCAAGTCCAGTCTCAAGTCCCCAGTGTTCAAGTCCAAGTCATTAAAAAAAATTTCAAGTAGAGTCCACTATTGATCCTAGTCAAGTCCAAGAACAAGACTCCAACCGCACCATTTGACGGTGGCTGTTTCAGCGCCATTAACATCAGTTTGTTCCTGAAAATGACGTATGAACAGGTGAACATGCTTCTCTTTGTCAGGGAGGGTGAAGTATTCTGTCAGAGACGGTTGGTAGACGGATGTAAGTGCAGAAGGTGCGTTTATTAATATAAGTGAAGACGGTAAACAATCCAGAACGGCAGGCAAAATCGTAAAACGGTGAAACAGGCAATAGGTCAAGCGAGGCACAAACAGGCTATCGTAGACTCGGCAGAATCAAAGACGAGAAACAGGAAATCAGGGATCAGGAAACCAAACAAGGAAATAAGGCTTGGTAATGTGTCAGCAACGCAACTCAATACTTCGCAAAGTAAGTGTGTTTTCACAGTTTTTATATAGGTGCGCTGATTGTGCCTTAATCCTGTGCAAGTGCAAGTCATTTATGGCGCGCGTGAGAATCCATTTTGGCGCGCATGCTGTCCAGAGCGCGACCAAGAGTCTATCTGATGTACTTGCCAAGGCGTACAAGTGTGACACTCTTGCGTGAAATTAGTACAAAAATTAATGTAGATATAAATATCTTATGCCAAATTATTATGGCATGTTACAGAAAATAAATAAAGAAAAAAAAATCAGAGTCCTCGTCTGCAATTTACGTGACCTAATGCAGTTAATGCACGAGTCCAAGTCTGAGTCATCAGTGCTCAAGTCCAAGTCGAGTCATGAGTCCTTAAAATTAGGGTACGAGTCGGACTCAAGTACTACAAGCCTGGTTACGCCCACCAAATTGTTACAGTCCTGAGAGGATTTACCATTAATCGATACCCGTAATCACCATATGTTGACAACATAACCATTGATTTGTAAACGTTGTATGAAAGTTTGTAATTGTACCATGAACATAAATATGTTGGGGATTGACTTTAAACCTAGGTTACAGTAACAGTTTTCAGGGTTTACAGATCTGATTCTGAATTTATGATTCCTCAAATTATTGTCTTAGAGATGTCAAGCGGTTGAGCGACAAGGAAAATAAATGTGGAATTTGTTGTGTATGGAAGCGAGCACTAACCTTCCTGTTCCCCTTTTTCAGCTGGATCTCTCGCACAGGTGGCTGGCAGCTGGCTGACGTGCCCCTTGTTAACGATTCACATGTTCTAACGATGGAGGCCAGGCCACAAACAAGCTGTGCCAACATCATCAAAATGTCACCAGCATTGTGGTGGCTCTCTCTGAGCACAGGCCTAATTGCCATACAATGTTTACCACCTGGATCCTAAAGCTCTTGCCTCAAGCTCACAACAGAGTAGAATCCATAATCAAAAGTCATTTCTGTGCTAAAACTCCGAGAACACATGGAGTACATTTGTGTACATTGTGATTTTATGTTCGCCACCATTCTTGATTTGTGTTCAACAGAAGATGGCAAGTTCTCCCTTTAGCATTATGAGTTTCTGAAAACGACCATTCTATTCATGACTGTTCCTGTATATTTATTAGTATTACGCTTCTCCATGGACAATTTACATAACACCTGTATAAAGGAACTTGAAACAATGCATTTCCATGCTTAAGGCAAACCCCTTCGCCTCAACTTGAGCTCCCTGTAGACTCTCTCACTCTCATAGCAGACATAAAAATGTGTTGCCCTGTTTCCAAGGGAAGTACGGATGTCGAAATCAAAATTGTATGAATGAAAATAGAGAAAAGAGAAACACTGGGAGAAAAAAAGCACAAGAAAGCTCAACAGGAGTTTCTCTAAAGTGCAGCTGTTGAAGGCTCATCAAGATATCTCGCAAATAAGGACGATATTTGAACAAAACCTGTTATTATGCATATGTTGTGTCTCTGTCTCCAGTTTACAGTGGATTATTGTTGTTTTCATGTTTTGTCCATGAATATTAGGGCAGGCAGGAAAGTTAAGTATAGTCCAGACATTTCCCAAAGCTTGTTTTTGTTGTGTTGAATCACAATAGAAATTGGAACTTGAGCTGCAGATAGCTGTAGATTGCTTGACTGACTGTATAGCAAGTTAATATTTTTTCCATTCAAGTTTAATTGGAAGGTGTAAGAACAAACATGTAATTAGCTTCAACACAAGGATTTATTTACCAAAGATTAGGCTTAGAAGTCTGATGGAAAAGGGGGAAAAAAAGCATTCCCGAAGAACGAGTGAAAAAATACAGAAAATGCAAATACATTGGCATATTTCAACTGCTTCTAGCCAAGCAGCCACCATTTGATCCAACTGTGCTGATTTCTTCGCAGCAGATGCCATATTAAACCCTGGAGCACTCAACACTTCTTCCGGCCAGCACTATTAGGGTAATTAAACGCAAAATGCTATCTGGCTGCAAATCCTGCACAAACCAGGCCTTTGGCACTCGCATGCGAAATGCATCCATAGAAAAAAAAAATTACCAAAAACACAAAAATGCTTCTATTGACCAACATTCTTTCCTCATTTTGGAGCCAAATCAAGGTCACAAACTTAATCAAATAAAGCTGTTACCATAAACTGGGTAATGGTTCTTCTACATTCAATTGAATTGCATTGAAGACTTCAAAGGAACACAATCTAGATTAAATCTCTCTCTTTCTCTCTCTCGCTGATTTCCTTTTTTTTGCCATATTAGTTGAAATTGGAAGGGGAAGATATAAATTTCATAACACTTCCTATGAAGGTCATATTTATGATGAACTATGGATAAAGTCTTAACATATTATAATTAATTAATAAGAATACAGTGTTATAATTGCTTGTGCAAAATGCATTACCAATTCCTTTTATTATGCATTATATATTGTTAGCATGTTGCATTATATGTAATGTACATACAACACATTAGAAGATAAATGCCTTTTCATAGTGCAGTCTGACAGTATAAGATTTTTTTAATTATACCAGAGCAATTATCATAAAATCTTTCAGAAATTCTACAACTGTACAATGTGCTACAAAGGTTTACAACCTAACAACATACCTAAAAATTCTACAACATCTAACATACCGCATAACTTTACAACTTACAAAATACTACAAAACTTAACAGCAATCCTATAAAACTTTACAACATCCAAGATACTGCATAACTATGATTTACAGCACACTACAAAACTTAACAGTGTGCTCCAAAACTTTACAACATTCAACACACTGCAGAAATTTACAACTTACAAAATACTACAAAAACTAACAGCATACTACAAAACTTTACATCCAACATACTGCATAACTATGATTTACAACACACTACAAAACTTCACAGTTTACTACAAAACTTTACAACATCCAACACTGCAGAAATTTACAACTTACAACATACTACAAAACTCAACAGCATTCTACAAAACTTTACAACATCCAACATACTGCATAACTATGATTTACAACACACTATAAAACTTTACAATTTACTACAAAACCTTACAATGTCCAACATACTGCATAACTTAACAACTTGCAACATACTCCAAAATTTAACATCATACCTCAAAACTTTACAACATTCCTTGCATTCTCTAGTGAAAGGAATTTCTACTTCAAGCTAGAGTTTATAAGGCTGGATATCACCAACATAAACTCTGACAAACATTTTTTTTTAATTATTCCAATAGGTACCAGCTGACAAACAAATTTTCAGAACTTGAGTGTCAAAATAATTGATAGCACTTCAGTGACATAAAGTTGTTATGGCTTCTTTTGTATATTATGATAACTGCAGCTGTAGTTCAGTGTCATTCTGGTATGCCACAACGTAGCCATAATATGGCATAGCTCGCAAGAGATGCTAACAACTAAATTGAGTTGGCACTTCCAAAATGTAATCTATAGTGTCTCCTGAACTTAGCACTTGATAGGAAAAATGTCATGAACGCGCTTTTGCAAGTCTCCAGTGTCAGTCCATAAAGTGTCATGAGGCATCCTATGTCACTTGACTTGGTATTATGTACATCAACATCAAAGTTTTTATCAGTGTTGGCCCTATGTAGAATAAACCTTTATAAATATTTGTCACAAAAGGCTTATGCAGAGAGTAAAGTTCAAAGAAATGTAATTAGTTGTGTCAGTGAACAGTCATTTTAAGGAGAGTGGGCTGTGACAGCTGTACTCTAGAGAAACTTCCACTGCCTTGAGCCTCACCAAATCAAAGATTATGGAAACACTGCAGGGTAGATGAGTACCCAAGTTCTAAGCACTGTTTAATGCAGCTTCTTCCTTTCCTCCATTTCTTCTTTCCTTCTCTTTCTCTGGGGATCTCTCTCTTCCTCTTTCTCTCTCACTCTTTCTCTGATGGGCCGTGCCCAATAACAGGTGACCATATCAGTGGATGGCATTTTGACCACCACTGGTTACACACAGGAGGACTATACCATGTTGGGCTCAGATGATTTCTTCTACATCGGTGGGAGTCCTAACACTGCTGACCTTCCAGGATCACCAGTCAGCAACAACTTCATGGGATGCCTTAAAGATGTAAGTGTATCAATGGAGACTTTGTTTCTCAATTGGATTTGTAAAGTGAAAAATCCAAACTATTGTCTCGAACGATTCCTTGGACCAGTTGTATGGCACGTGTGGTCTGATGTTTCTGCTTGTTCCCCACTTACAACCTTTAGTTCCTACCAACATTCGTTCCATTTACTGTTTGATGCTCAGACTTACAGCCATGTTTTTTTTTTCTTAGCCTGTTTTATATGACCTCTTGGTAAAAGTCTATACAGTCTGTCCTTAGCATGTAAGGTTGGGGGAAACCATGGCCAAATGGTTAGAGAAACAGCTTTGGGACCAAAAGGTTGCTGGCTCAATTCCCTGAACCAGCAGGACTGGCTCAAGAGCCCTTGAGCAAGGTGCCTAACCTCCAACTGCTCTGGCAAGAGTGGTGGTGTACCTTGTGTCTGATTATCCAGAGAAAAACTGATGATGTGATTATCAGTTTGGGCAAGAACCCGCCCCTAACTAACTAGCATGTAAATTTAAATAAATTGTCAACAAAAATGATATGTATAGATCATATAGTGGGCTGTTGACTATATATTTTGACTCCTACCATTTTTGATTGGAACTACTAAACAGAAAAACAAACAAGCAAACAAAAAAAGTGACAAATTACAATTGACATAAGCTGCTTTTTTTCTTGCTAGTATGACCCTGAATTAATTAGTTTTTTTTTTTTTGGCAATTTGCTAGTGTATTATTTTACACATCTTTCTCAAGGTGTGCTGATGGGTCACTCGGTTCTAAATGCTGTTCCCTCTTTTTATTTTCAATCATTCAGATTGTGTGTGTGTGTGTGTTTGCTTGTGTTTTAATTTAAACCTAATTCCAGTTTAGATGCTAAGCTAGATTCACCATCTTGACACGCAAATTAAAAATTGATTTCTTCGATTGGCTCTGGCACTGGGTACTTGTATGTGTCGCCTTGCCTGTGCCCACACAAATATGTTCCCAGCCAAAATGAAGTCGGCTTTCAGAAGCACACTACATTTAATTAATCAGAAATGTGGCATCAAAGCAGATAGCTTGGTTTTAAATATTTTGAACAGTTTAAGAGCTTTGGTGGTTAGAGTGACACAAAAGTAGAGCCAACTGTAGCACAAGAAGTCATGTATGTTTTGTCAGGATTGATTTGTGAATGGCTCTCATTATTTCTTTGAATTGATAGTTCTTGATTTTGGTTGTTGTGCAAAGGATCCTTAAAGAAGGTGGACTTTGACTGAGTTCCTGGTTAACAACTGAGGGTCACATAATGGAAGATGTGTTCGTTTGATCCATTATCTGTGATTTGCAGAATTCAAGATTGAGAGACAACCATTAGAGCACATTATATTTTCCTTTGGTCCGGTAGAACAGTTGTCCTCAAGATTCCACACTGCACAACTGATTCAATATTAATTCGCTGATGGTGTTGCAGTGCTTGGGAATCCCAATGTAATACTTTCTTATATACAGTAATACTACTGATGTCTGAATTGGCCAGCTTGACCAAGTGGAATGTGCGTGCGGCATTCAGTAGATGCCCTTATCCAGAGCAACTTGCATATAACTCATTTATACAATTGAGCAGTCAAGGGTTAAAGGTCTTGCTCAAGGGCCTAGCATTGGCAACTTGGCAGTGCTGGGGTTTGAACTAAGGACCTTCTAATCGGTAGTCCAATGAGCTACCACTGCCCCTTATCATAGCAACTTGTTTGAAGAGCTTGAAATCAGACATGATGAAGGGTTTATAAAGGTGCTAGAGGTGAAACACAACCTGGATCTGTTTCATGCTCCAAATATCCATATCAGTAATCAGACTTAAACCCAGAGTGGGTGTGGCTTAAACATGAAGCCTTTTTAATTTGCATTAACTACCACGAAGCCTTCAGAAACAGGGATTAAAAAAAAAAAAAACAGAATTATTAATGCTAGTACTGTCAACATGATCTGTCAATTTTAATTTTGATAGTTCCTCAACCTCAGCTATATCTCTTGACTCTATAATTGGTTGGAAGGGATGATTGCAGTTTTCTTTTTAAATCCTGCTCATGCAGTTAATATTTTTACTTGTACCTTTCCATGATATTTTCTAACAAATTTACTTGATTATGTTTCCCAAAATGTCAACAACCTTTCTGCATTTCATCCTAATTTAAGCCAAATTTAAACCAACACAACCTGGACCATGCAATTCCTAAAAAAAAAAAGAAAAGACAAGAAAAAAAAAAGGATTGAATAAACACAGAAAATGCATATGGTCTTCTCACAGGCTTCATATCTGACAGCTTGCTCTTGCCTACATAAAAGTAAAAATATTGCACTTTTTTTTGCATCCTGTAGGATCCCATTCCCAGTGCAATCTTTATGACTAGCATGCTAAAAGCTAATAGTGAGCTTCCTGTTTGTATTTGCCCTGGTGAGAACGTATGATGTGTTCATTCTGAATAATGTACAGTATTTGCATTCCTTTACATTCTTAGTAGGTGCCATACAGCTCTATAAACACTACCATTAAAGTGAATGTATAGAAATTTCATAAGCTGTGGTACATAAAAGTCCATTGCAGCTGTATTGTAGAGAACTCTCCATCCTCCAATGGTAGAGAGAAAAAAATATTGAGTGGATGTCTATGTTGAGCCCATTTCTAATGCATTGGCCAGCTGAACCAGGTGTACAGATTAGCGTTGTTGAGTGTTTACTCTGCGCTAATGCAACAAATCAGGCTGATTATGAACCTTCATTACATGAATGAGGCTAATTCTGAGAAGGGAGGATATTAAATAAGGAGTGGATAACCCATCAAAGACTAGACTGCATATTCCTGCTGGAGTTTGTTGAAACCAACTAAACTCCTCCAACGGCATTAATGTAGCCAATTCAAAAAAAAAAATTTCAAAAGTTTTATGAAGTCTGTATATGGTCGCGAATGGATGGCTTCTGTCTTTGCCTCTTATCATTTTGAAAGACTTGCTTATGCAAACAAGAATTCCCACTGAAGCAAGCCATTGTCTCTCCAATATAAATGGTCCCCTTCAAGCGTTGAATTATAATTAGGCATTATTTATAGTTAAGGCCTATGAGGATTATTAAGAGTTTTTATGACAGTAATAACTTTGTGCAAAAAAAAGGGAAAATCTCATTATGCTTATGGTCATGATTTTTCATTTATTTATTTTTTTAAAATATGGAATAATACTCAATAATAAAGTTGAGTCAGTGATCCATGCTGGGCCGCCCATATCATATAATTACATTTATGACTTTCCATCTGCAGCAGTCATAAATCAGTGGTTCACTGTGATCTAATGATCTGTTTGTGATTCATAAGGCAGACACTTTTATCCAAAGTGGCTTACAATTGAGAGAGGATCCAACCCAAAATATAGAGCTGAGCACTTGAGGCTTTGTCTCCAATCCTCCCCTCAGTAACTCCTGGTGCACATCGCAACTCCCAGCATGAATAGCACTGCTTTTGTGTTTCATGGTCATTTGTGTCATGTAATTGTGCATTTTTATTGTTGTCACAATGTTTGATTCATGTCTTGTCTCCACCCATGTCTGCATCATGATCATTCTCACCTTCTCATCCCTCCCTTGATTAGTTTGTGTTTTTAAGCCTTGGAGTTTCATAGTCTCGAGGTGTCTAGTCTTATTGTGCATTTTTATAATTAACTTTGAACATTTTCCATTATTTCTAGTTCCTTGTTTCCTGGTTCTGACCCGTGATTGTTTTTTTTTTTTTACTTGATCACAGTCCCATTCCAAAGACGACAAGCACAATTTGCTAACATTTTGGTTTCTGTTTTAGTCCTGTCTCCTCCCCTTGACTTGGCATTGGTTTGTTACCTAAATGTGTGCGCCTGTTTTGTGTTTACTCAATTCGTTTGTCAATGTATGCCCTGCTTTTTCTTGTTTTCGGCTTTACTGTTCTGTGTTCCTTGTTCATGGTTTAGACCTTTGCTGGATTTACGATTCTGAATATGGATCGCTGTAATAAAGCACACACTAATGTCCTGCTTCAGGTCTCTGAACATGACACGATTGAATCACTAGTTTAGGACCATAATCTTTCAGCCAGATTAATCAAGTTAAATGTATATTGTTTAAAAAAGAGTATGAAGACTCTGCACTTTTGATACAATGTCTCCGGGATAATATTTGTAACGCTCTACTGTGTTCTTTGCCTGATCATATACAGAGCTCAAATCCAAAAATTTTTACCTATATAATACCTGTGAAGTGCATATTGTATGCTCTATTGAGCTAAACACCCTCCATAAGTACCTCCAGCTCCATTGAAACCCTTTTTCAATTAAAAGTAGCTGAAGTTCTGTTTACCGCCACCTACAGGTTGTATACAAGAACAATGACTTCAAGCTGGAACTGTCCCGGTTGGCCATCGAGCGCGACCCAAAGATCAGTCTTCACGGTGACTTGGTGTTCCGCTGTGAGGACGTAGCAGCGCTCGACCCCGTGACCTTCGAGACACCTGAGTCGTATATCGCACTCCCACGCTGGGACACCAAAAAGACAAGTTCCATCTCTTTTGACTTCCGGACAACAGAACCCAGCGGATTGCTTCTCTTCAGCCATGGCAAGCCACAGGGCAACAAAGAGCAACGTCACGGGCGCGAGCTGAAAACGGACTACTTTGCCATGGAGCTGTTGGACGGCTTCTTGTACCTGCTGATGGACATGGGCTCTGGTAGCATCAAGCTCAAAGCCAGTAATAAGAAGGTCAATGATGGGGAGTGGTGTCACGTCGATTTTCAAAGGGAGGGGAGAAAAGGTGAGTCGATAAAAGAACCTGAAGAATGGTGGGTGAGAAAGTTGTAATTTATTGCTGCTTTTCTCACTTTTGTGGTATGCTTGCAGAAGTCTCGCTAACACACACACACACACACACACACACACACACACACACACATGGCCCTATAGACGTGACAGCCTGACTCTAAATTACTTTTTAATAGACAATTAAAAAAGCATCATAAGTCTCATTGTTACATCCAGACAGGTGCAGAGATCTCTTCTGAGAGCTGCTCGTGTTCCTCTACCCCCCCCCCCCCCCCACACACACACACACACACATACACTCACTCATACTCTTACACTCATATTGCAATTAGCACGTTTTCATGTTTTATGGTGCGCTAGTTCTCGAGCCCTTGACAATGCTTGAATTTTTTTTTTTTATATGTATATTTTGGGATACCATACAATCACCAACTGAATGTGTTGATTATATTCAGATATATTGCTTGTGATATTATGCTCAAGATGGAAAGAGGGTACGAAAATGTGGCAAAAAAAGGAACATTGGATCCACACAGAAAGATCAACACACTGAACATCATAAGAAAGCATTCAAAGAACAAAACCAAGCGAAGAGAATAATTAGAATTAGTAGTTTACACCCATAATTCAGAAGATCAAACCCAGTGTATTTATCCTATGTTTATATTCATGCGCTTTTTCTAATGTTATGGTTTTTATAGTAAGAACTTACACAAGGGCTTGTAGAAAGGATGCGACGTGTTTTCAACAGATTCAAAACATATGTAATTGTGGATATGGCGACATTTTAATTGGCATTTTTTAGAAGGAGTCTCCAGTGTTCGTGCTTTGTACGTCAGGAGTGTTTCCTTTATGGGAAAGTCTTCACGATTGAGGTTTCAGGCTTTGGGGTTTCTCAGTAAAGTCACAAGATGCATTTTTTTTGTCTTATTCTTCTAAGACAAAATATCCACTCCAAAATGAATCCTGCTAATCTACAGTCTTTTAAAATGCACCAGGTTTTATTGTTTAATATTATGGATTTCTTTTCTTTCTCTACTGCTTTCTGTTCTTTCCCAGGTTCCATTTCGGTAAACAGCCGCACCATGCCCTTTAACTCCAACGAGGGGAGTGAGATTCTTGATCTGGACAGCGATATGTATCTCGGCGGGCTTCCTGAGTCTCGCCAGGACCTCATCCTTCCCCCCGAGGTGTGGACGGCATTGCTCAACTATGGTTATGTTGGCTGCGTTCGCGACCTCTTTATTGATGGAAAAAGCCGTGATGTCCGCCGCTTGGCTGAAATCCAGAGTGCTCCGGGGGTCAGCAGTTTCTGCACACGGGAACTCCAGAAGAGGTGCAGCAGCACCCCGTGTGGAAATGGAGGACTCTGCAAGGAGGGTTGGAACCGATATATCTGTGACTGCACAGGCACTGGATACCTGGGCAGCAATTGCGAGATAGGTGGGGGTTCTTTATGTATATTTGCTTATTTTATCCAATCAGAGATGGATGTATTAAAGCATGAAGCATAAATTTGACATCAAAATCCTAATCAGCTACCCTAGAATTAGCTCTGAGATTAATAACAGGTAGCTTGGCTTTTTTTCTTTGAATAAACTGGACCTGTAACTTGGTGGATTGGAGGTTCAGTATTTATTCTCGAAAATGGACTGTACTACTTTCAGTGAAACAGATGGCCATTGTTCATATAGCTGATAGATTAATGAGGGTGGAAATTTTTCTGTGCTGATCTTGGAAACAGAAGCAGACTCTTCAGCAAGACTTTCTTGACAAATAATAATTACTTTGATTGATAGTGTGATTGGAATACTAATCATGATTAATAATGATTTCCCATGCAGGTGAATTTGGGGTATTAATGCTGCCTACAGTGACATGCTCATCAGTCATAACTTATAGCCACTTGTACACTCATCAGTTTATTATATACACCTGCAGATTCATGCAGTCATTTAATCAGTGCAATGTATAGCATCATACAGATAGACACCAGGAGCTTCAGTTAATGTTCACGTCGAACATTAGATCAACAAATGACTTGAATTGTGCTTGGTGCCACATAGTATTTCAGAAATTTACAATCTCCTGGGATTTTCATGCACAGCAGTGTCTAGCGATTGCACAGAATGGTGTGAAGGGAATATTATCTGACATTATATTTTAATAAATTTATTTACAGACATTATGGCTTATTTATTTGTATTTCTACAGCAACCTGGGAAAACCCATCGGAGGTTGCTGTGCCCAAATTGTAGTAAACAGTTAAAGATGATTTGTGGGTATTTTTTTTTGTAAACCAAAGTAGGAGTGTACAATTTATAAATTTGTTTGGTTGCTTATTTATTTATTAAACCAAAGTAGCAGCATACAATCAATAGCTTTATTTATTTATTTATTTATTTATTTATTTAACCAAAGTAGGAGTTATCTATCTATCTATCTGTCTGTCTGTTTATTTATTTATTATGAAACCAAAGTAGGAGTGTACAATCAATAATATTATTTATTTATTTATTAAACCAAAGTAGGCGTTTATATCTATCTATCTATCTATCTATCTATCTATCTATCTGTTTTTTATTTATTTATTATTAAACCAATGGTGTGTACAATCAATAACATTATTTATTTATTTATGTATTTATTAAACCAAAGTAGGAGTTATCTATCTATCTATCTATCTATCTATCTATCTATCATTAAACCAATGTAGGTGTGTACAATCAATAATCTTATTGATTGATTGATTGATTGATTGATTGATTGAACCAAAGTAGGAGTTTACAATCTATAACTTCTATCTATCTATCTGTCTGTCTGTCTGTCTCATTAAACCAAAGTAGGTGTGTACAATCAATAATCTTATTTATTTATTTATAGGCATTTACAATATATAACTTTATTTATGAATTCATTCATTCTTTTATTTATTTATTTATTAAACCAGAGTAGGCGTCTACAATCAATAACTTAATTTCATTCATCTCATTATCTCTAGCCGCTTTATCCTGTTCTACAGGGTCGCAGGCAAGCTGGAGCCTATCCCAGCTGACTA
>JANZLB010000022.1:33827373-33846829 GCA_026167865.1 Notarius quadriscutis
AACTGGGTTCTCTTTATCTACTTTTAGGACTTGTGTGAAAATCTGATGATGTTTTAGGTCCTATTTATGCAGAAATATAGAAAATTCTAAAGGGTTCACAAACTTTCAAGCACCACTGTAGGCCCTCTGGGTCAAAGAGAGATGGTCTCCAACTAAGACTAGATTGGTATCAGCTGTTTTTGGGCATGCCAGTCCCAACTCATCTCTCTACAGTCTCATCACCAGAGCAGGATGGACTACCTCCTTCCATGTTTTTTGAGAAGGTTAAGGTGGGAAATATGCTGTGCATGTCCCCTGTCATGCATGTCCCCTGTCAAGAACACAGACAACTTCTCACACCTACTATGTGACCTCAAAGCTCAACCCTTGCCACGTGGCAAGTAATTGAGCTGGAAGTGGGAAGGCAATACTGAGACTTTATTTCCCAGTGTAAGCTGTTTCAGTTGGCAGCGCCTATTACTGAGCTCAAGTCTCCATCAGTGAACAGTTGTTAACTTCCACAAAATAGACATAATGTTAAAACTATAATGAATTTCCTGGTTACACAACTGCATAGTTATAGAAGCAAGTTATTTATAACCACACTATCCGGTGTTACCCAGATGAGGATAGGTTCCCTTTTGAGCTCTCTCAAGGTTTCTCCCTCATGTTGTCTTAGAGTTTTTCCTTGCCAGAGTCCCCTCTGGCTTGCTCATTAGAGATATTCATAAATGTGTTTGTAATAGCAAAATAGGGGAAGGTCAGAGGTTCCCAGCTTGAAATTTCTTACTTGCCAATCACTGCCACCTGAACAGTATTGTTGTGTGACTATTTTAGTGCGAAATCTGCTCGGGTCTCGGCACAAGAGAGCAGGATCCCCCCCTTGGAAGACCCCGCCATCTTGTCTCTTGTCCCCTCCTTGTTATGGTCACATAACATACCAAGAAGTGTATTGGCAGTCAAGGTGTCACAGACCTCACAACATATTGCTTGCTGGAACCAACCCAGTTTTACATCTACAGTGAGGTGCCAAAAGCTCAGCCAACCAGTTTCCAAATTTACTGGTTGGGAAAGGTGGAGACTAACCACCACCTTTATAACTATGCTTTTGCCCCTTATATATACTTGTTAGAGACACCATCATGTGCACATCCCTGTGAATACCTTCATCTCCCAGCACATATGTAAAGCCTTGCCTTGAGTCAGACTTTAATGGATCAAGGTGTGCCCACTGTCTGAATCCACCAAGGTTTGATGTGGACCACTGTGAGTACTAACTAGCACTCTGTATGCCCCCTCCAGATTGGGGAAGGGCCTGCAGAAAAACTGACTTGCACCCATGCTCAGCCACTCTGCTTGAAAATGCCTCAACTCTCTGCAGCCCCAACAGACCTGCCTGGGCCCCATTCTAGCTCTCCAAGACACCATGGCAACCTGGGAAAAAAAAGAAGGAAAAGAAAAATTAACATGAATTTGGGCAGAAAGAGGATCTCCCCAAGAGAGAGTCTTGTTGTGAACAAGGGTCTGTGCACTCTGAACTTGGCCCTTGTTCACAACAGCCACCAGTGTACACTTTGGCTCCCCTTCTGGCACTGGTGGCAGGAAGGCATGATCAGAGGTTGGGCATGTTGACCTCCGGGGAGCTGCAGGCAGCAACACACTTTTCCTCTATGGTGCTGGGGTGGGAGGAGTCCTGTTGGTGGGAAGGAGGGCACACCATGTCCCTACATTCACACACATGGTCATGTGACCCTCAACCAGTTGGATCATCTTGGTCAGTAAGTTAGGTTGGTGGCACTGGGCCCACTCCAACATTCTGGTGGGTAGCTGATTGAGGAACTGTTCCAGTGTCACCAACTCAATGACTTTCTCTGGTTGGACAGGGATTTACAGGAATCCAGGAGTTGCTGGGCACATGTAAATATCCTGCTCCATGGACTAGAAGTGCTGACAATGTTCTGGTTATAATCCAACCTGCTCAAACATGGCTCTCCTCATGGTCATGTCTTTTAATGTCATGTCTTTTCATGTCAGACTATGGGCTGCCAGCTGGGCTTCAGTTGGCACTCTGGTGACAGATTATGGGCTGCCAGCTGGGCTTCTCCAATCAGCTGGGATTCTCCTCTTGGCCATCCACATGCTGAGGCAATACCCTCCAACATGTCCAGGTATGGCTTGGCATTATCCAAGGTTGTCATGCTGGACAGAAAGACAGGCTTGTGGGAAACAAAGAGGGCAATAAGCTCTGGGATGGTAGCTCAGTCTGCAGCTCGCCTGTCCACATCTTTTGGAAGGATAGCTTGCTTGAATCTGCTGCAGATTCTCAACAACCTTATGATGTTGGACCTACGTCTGTGCTAGCAACTGAATGAATGAACCCTTTATTATCACTGTACCAGTGAAATTGACCATCAACCTGTCCTTACAGAGGGGGAGTAACAGGACAGGAAGACAGGGATAAAAGAAAAGGAAACACAGTAGTAACATGATGAGAGAGGAGGTTTTTTTTGCTATAGTTTGTCTGCTTCCTGTAAAATAACTTACGATTCGTATTGTTATTACTTTTCCATGCTTCAGATTCAACGCACTCAAAAACACAGCTATGTCCTGAAGGTTAGAGAAGCAGCCTTGGGCCCAAAGGGTTGCCAGTTCATTTCCCTGGGCTGACAGGAAAAATGTAAAGGGAGTTGAGTGAATGAACTGCACTTTCCCCTCCTTCTGTATCATGGTTGAAGTGCCCTTGAGCAAGGCACCTAACCCCCAACCGCTCCCTGGGTGCTGTAGCATCGCTGCCCACTGCTTTGGGTATGTGTGTGTGCTCATTGCTCCCTTATGTATGCATCACTGATTCAGATGGGTTAAATGCAGGAGAGGAATTTCACTGTGGTTAAGTCTGTGCTTGAGTGTACATGTGATAAATAAAGTCTTCTTCTTCTTCTAAAATGGTAGTATCTTTAACCCTAAAGGCTCCTTTCATTTGTTGTTCTGAGAATCCTTAAATGTTCTCTGGGGAACTCCACATCAGAAACGGCTCCTTGTACCACCTCAAAGAACCTTGAACTCTCTGAAGACCTCTTTTTTATATAAGAGTGTAGGATGGAGGGAATGGCTGGTGTAGGGTTTGTGCATCTGATAATTGAGGTCGCATGAATATAACAGAAATTTTATGTCCCCGTTTACTAGTGTGTGTTTGATTGTACATTCATTAGATAATGAGCTGTGTGCATGTCGGTGGTGTACTCTGTCTCCAGTGATTCAGTGAGGTGAAGTCTGTCTCTCGTTGCTGATTTAATTAAATCAAACTGTTATTTGCTCTCCTGGTCATTAGACAGAGGAAAGTGGGGCTTAGCAGTAATTATAGCTGTGCTGTCATCCTGCCACTCAAAAACCCACCTCTCTGAGACGGCAGATAAATGTATGAGGCTGGCGCATGCACGTGTGCGTACGTGTGTACCAATGTGCTGGCATCACTCTGAATGTATTCCGATTTCAAAATGGTTTATACCAAGCAGAACAAATGGAGGCAGCTGATATGTTAGAAGATACAAGCATGTGCATAAACAAGACAAGAAAAGCTCAAAGTCTTTATTCCAAAGAACAACACACATATATCAAATTATCTGCTGACACTTTTTAGCATAATCTCCAGCTTAGATCTTGTGTACATCTGTTTTAATGCCTATTCTGCTTTTAGAAGCAAATCTGTAACCTTTCAACTTCTCGTATGCCTTTCCTGTGTTCAACTACAAAAGTGATAAATGACAGATTTACTCCAGCTACTCCCAAAGGCAATTTGAAATATTTCAGTTCTACTTGTTGGCACAGAAACAGCATAAGGCTAATTAGTAAGTTAAGGAATAAATATGTCAGGATACACTATTATAGGGAAAAAAAAAAATCAATGACAGCATGGTGTAACATGGCCCCATGTGAAGCAGACTTAATGTGACCACTCTGAAGTTGATTATTTTCCAATAACTGCATGTTCCAATGTGTTTTACTCTTTTTATACCACAGCAACAAACAACTTGTTTAAGTTTGTATCCATTCATAGTTTTGTTGAACATTGTGAACCCGCAAAACAAGTCATTTCCTGGTTTTACTTCCAAAATAACATCTATAAATAATTTCTTGACTAATCTAACTTTTTTCCGCTATCTTGAAGTTAATAAGACCATAAAACAGCTTGTCTTGTTACCAAGAAACGGTTTAACCTTCCATCCTTTCCAGTGTTGGAAAGTTTCCTGAAGTTCCAGCTTTACTTCTGACTGGTACAAATAACTGACCCTGGAGAGTCCTTGCAAAAATATGAAACATCTTCTCCCGGAAAAGTCACCATTCTGTTACCCATTACTATACAAATGAAAACTGTTCGAACTACCTACTCTGAGGCTCTCCTGGAATGTTAAGCTCCTCACCCTATCAGCAACCTTTCCACTGCCTGAACCTGTGACCTTACTTGCACCTACAACTTGAGACCATAGATACAGATTGTGAGCTCCTGCCAATAATCCAATCTGTCAATCGTGTATTAAACTGCATCTGATTTTTGTATGGACCATGGGTCATCTCTGTCTGATTGATAGGGTCAGCATTTTTATTGATAAGGCTCACCATTGGTGTGAATCCAAATAGATGAGTTGAGGTGTAGAAAGTTCAAGCTTTTACATGAACAATACTTGGTCATAAAATTCAGTGATTTGTTGGGAGGGAATTATATGGCAGGCTGAAACAATGTAATGTGGAGCAACTCCAAGGTGAGGATGAAGTCAAGATGTTTGAGGAAATGGTGGAAACATATAATTGCATCAACCTTAACTGATTTGACAAAAGGAATTTACCAATTTGTGACTTGGCTGTATCAAACCTTCAGAAGTTTTTGAAAGATATTTGTCATTAAGATAGCCTGTTCTGTTGATTAGAAGTTTGCATCCAGTGGTGGACACTTTGGACAGCTGTGATAAACCTATTGGAAATGCCTATACATATCTAATCTAGCCTATATGTACAGTGTCCCAAAGCAGTACCTTCAGAACCAGAATAAGATCTAGATGCTCTGTCTTCTAAAGGTCTTATTCAGGTTAACAAGGAACGACAGTGAATATGACTTGAGGTCCAAAGTAAATACCACTCCAGATTACAATAGCAAAATAAGCAAGGACAGGACAAGGGCATTGATGACAACATCAGTACACCTTGGTTTAGCTGATTGCACCTCAGTACAACATGTGATATTGCTTTTGATTATAATACATTATGCATCATTTTTGCTCCATTCAGTCCCTTAACCTCACAATTACAACAGCATCTGCATCTTCTCAAGGTCTCCCTGCAATCCTGGATGAATGTAATGTAGTGTTCCATCCACTGCCACTTAGTATCAATCAATAAATGAATGCAAAGCATCATTTAAGCATTCAGGACAGGCTCATAATACCATACCAAGGGCCACATTAGTTACACTTTTAACCTCTTTACTGAGCTGCATAGATAAGCAAAGCACTCAGTGTCACAGGCTGGCTTTGCACTAATGAGGCAGACAGATACAGTTAACTCGCTGAAATCAGGAACTTTGCTTTCATGCAGTAAAATGCAAAGAATATGGAGTAGTATTTTCTTTTTTCAGCCAGATCCTGTTTTGTCTTTCATTCTTCCACATGCAGCAACATTTCTCATTTTGTGCTTTTCCTCTCTTTTTTTTAATCTTTCTCATTTTGTCTTCCGTAACTTTGACATTTTCATACCTTTGCAGTTTTTAAATCTCATTTAGGCCAGCTAGATCCTCTGAGAGTATACTTGTGGGCAATTTCCTTTCCAGGTAATTAAAGTCTTTTTAACTTAGACACTCCTCTACTGTATCTTATGTACTACTATCAGAGCTGCTGTTATAGAACATTAATCAACAGCTTCTGAGAATTCAAGAGGGCTGTGGTATAAATGATTGCAAAGCAAGGACAATGATATCTGCTCCCAATGTTCCCTTTGCTTTGTGGTTTGTGCTTTCATGTTGTATCAGTATCAGGTAAGACTAAGATCCTTTTCATAGAATGGAAAGACAGAGCAAATCATAAAAAAAGAAAAATCTTCTAACAAAAACATTATGCTCAGAGGTCGAATGATCCTAATCTTAGCAGAGAACATGCAGATATCTTTTTTCAGGCTGGTTAAAATAGTCAGAATAAGCTGCTGTTTATAGATCACAAAACTCCTGTACCAGCTTAGTAATACATTTTGAGCAACCGCGATAGAATGGTGATACTCGGTGCATTGTAAAATACAAAAGGCATCATGACATACTCCTATTCTTTAATGAAAATATGTGAATACAAAATGGTATGAGACATATTTCTGAAGATGTAGACATGATATTAGATTTAACATGTTATTACAAGGCTAACTTTACTTTGTAACCAAATTTGTCCATCGTGGAAATAAATAAATAAATAAATAAATTTATTTTTTTACCAAAACAAACCCTCACCAGAAGAAAAACCTCACAAACAACCCTGCTTAGAAGCCTTGCAGCCACCACAATAGAAAGATGTGGGTAGGCATCTGGTTAATGAGCATGAAACTGAGCCTGACAATCGTGAAAAGGCAGCCATCAACACACCCATGAGTCCTTAAGTGCCCATTTCAGTCCAGGGTATTTTACACTCATCACTGCATGACTTGGATGCACTGGAGCAACAAACACTAGGATTGCCAGGCCTGATTTGTTGAAGTTTAGCAGATTCATGACAAAAAAAATATGTAATAAAACATGACAGAATGTGTCACAGTAAATTATAATAAGTAATGTACACTAATCATAGTCAGAGAATAAATACTGATGTTGATACAATTCAGAATACTGTATATGATAGCAAAAATTGCAAATGCTAAGACAGGAAAATAAAAGCAGGACGTTGAAATTGAATGCACTGATGACATTATCATTGGTGAAAACTTACTGGAAGATCATGAGGGTGATAAGTTTACCCAGTGTGATGAAGTTATGAATAGAAAGCTGTGAAATGGGCAAATGGCTGTGTCACATTCTCAAACAAACATAAGAAAGAAAGTAGGCAGGGGAGCTTTGTAGCCCTGTTTTCAAGATGTGTGGGTGTTCTCAAGTCAGTGGCTGCGAGACCTGGCCAAGGCATCAGACGAATTGATTCATTTGAAGATCACCCTGGAACTATACTGACTCAGTGTGAACAGGTTGCAGCCACTGTACTGCAATCCAGGTAGTTTCAAAACTATGATTTATTTGAAATGAAAGCCTGGGTAAGTCACAAGCTTTGGATAGTTTGAAATTTTCCACTCAGTATTTGATGATCAGAGATGCTAGAATGATATTAAGCTTGCTAGCAATATTTTGGGAACTGGGGTACATTTTTGGAAATGCCTACTGCAATCCCCCCAGTGATGCCTCAGCAATCCATTGCCGGGAGCACAAGAGAGCAAAATTGGCTTGTATAATTCCATATTGTAATGCTTGACAAAGGTTTGCCAAAGTAATTATATCATCTACAGATGAATGACGGTTCTTGATGCAGTGTCATCTGAAGGACTGGAGATCACTGGTGTTCAGCTTTGGCTTGGGCCCTTGCCCTTTATGCACTGAAATTCCTCCCGGTTTCTTGAATTGTTTAATGATATTATGCACCAGAGAAAGTGAAATATTCAAATCCCTTCCTGTATTTCTTTGAGGAACATTGTTTTTAAACATTTCAATCACTTCCTCATGCATTTGTTGACAAACTGGAGATCCTCAGCCCATCTTTGTTCCTCAAAGCCTAGGCCTTTCCTGGATACTGATTTTGTACCAAATTATGATTAGAGTCACCTGTTAAAAATCACCCGTTTCAAATCATATCATTATTTAATGATTACTACCCTATTACTCATTACTGCCCTAAATTGCAACCTGTCCCACCTTTTTTTGGAATGTGTTGCAGGCCTGAAATGCAGGAATGGATATATATTCACAAATGAAATGAAATTGACCAGGCAAAACATGAAATATCTTGGGTTCATACCATCTGCAATGAAATTCAAGTCAAAGTAAATTTAGAAATCACTTTTTTCTTTTTTTTATCTGCATTTTCCATACTATCTCAACTTTTTTCTTATTTGTGATTATAGCTCAAATGAGTCCTACTTCCATTTTGGATCTTCAGTGTCAAAAGATGAAGGACAAGTTCTATTGAAAAGAATGTAATTTTGCTTGCAAGCATTCAGCTTTTTGTTGAAAATAATAGTTCGTACTCATTCATTCGAAATACTCTGCTATTAAATTGCTAGTCCAGAGTCTTTTTCAAGTCTCCAATGAAAGCACTGTTTTAAAACAACCAAAAAAATTATTGCTTAGTTGTGTTGAAGTTCCTCTTTTATTTTAATGTACAGTATATTCACTTACCTTTCTTAAAATTATTTATTTATTTATTGCCTCAAGGGGCAAAAGGGAAGAGGATAGCTTGCAAATTTTCCACAGGTCCACTTACTCAGTGAGTGTTATTCAAGTCTCTGAGGAAATATAGAAAGCAAAACAAGATTAGGGCTGAAAGGAGTTAAAATAGAAAAATGGTAAGTTATAAACAGGATCCTCTTAAATAACAATTTAGAGGTCTCAGGATAAAACTGTAAAAGCATTGGGTAAAATCCTTGGCTGAGTAAGAGTGTGCTTTTAAAGAGCCAGAATGTACTTCCAAAGCCAGTAGAGTGACCAAGTTCTTTGAGTTGAATTCCAAAATGTGTTTCGAAAACACAGCTATTCTTCTCAGCCACGATGCCTTGACATTTATGTACAATATGCTGCACAGCTATGTATAATAAAGATATGTTTTATACAACTGCAAACTCTGCAGAGATTCAAGATTTTCTCCAATTTTTGAATCCTATTTCATTAACTAGTCCTCCATCAGAGGCCATGCACTAATCCTGAGGTTAAAATCCAACTTGTGCTTCTTTCTGGACACATGAAGCCACTGCATCTTTATTAAAAAATGTCACTGCTGCAGTGTCATAGGGCAGCTGAATGCAAGTGGATGGGAATGCTAACCATCCTATTTTGTATACATGAGTTAGCAGATTCAAATGGTTGGTTCATGTTGCAATAATTGATGGAGGTAAACAAAGCAATTCTTCGCATTCAGAGAGCAGAATTGGCAATGCTTCAACTTCTAGCTCCAGTCTAATGGCATCTTGGGAATTTTAACTGTCTGATAATTCTCAAGGGCCTAGAGACACAACTTTTCCAGCTTTGTTGGTCTTGGTTAGGCTCAACCTTTTCATTCTTTCATATTCAGTCAATGCCTTATACTGGTCAGAGTTGTAGTAGATCCAGAGTATATCATAGGAACATTGGGTGTGAAATAGGAATACACCTTGTGTAGGGTACCATGCAAACCTCTGTTCATACATTCATTCACACCTTGGGGCAATTCAGCATGGCCAATCTACCTACTAGTTTTTAGGAGGTGGAAGGAAACTGGAGAACCCAGAACAACATGGAAAACTCCACTCCAAATCAAACCATGTCATCCTGATGACCACTTTTTATCATGGATTGATAAAATGGACACTTTCAGTTCTCGCTAATAATATTGCCCTGTCCTTGTGTATCACATTTATCCATATATTTCATAAGTAAGTCCTCCTCATGTCTCCCAAGACAAGAGATAGATTAAAATCTGATTTAACATTTGAATCTTTGCATTTTTTGTTCCTAAAAACAGAGCATGTTCATGCTCTCTACAGTTTTTCAAATAAATGTATTTTGCATACTGGTAGCCCCCTGATGGCTTTGTTGACAGCAGGCCACATACTTGTCAAAATAGGCCTCCTTTTTAATCCCCCTGTAGAGCCAAAGACAAGATTACTCTAAGCCTGTATTGCTATTCAACTGAATTGTCGTTCTGAAGCAAAGATCAGAAGTATGCTTATTCCCTATTGGTGGCATTATTTAAGAAGCAGTAAAATGGACTGCTGTCTCTATAGCCACTGAGCTTAGTAAGGAGGCTATTTGAAGAAATTCCCAAAGACATGATCATTACACGGAGAGTTAGTGCCACTAATCTCTATATTAATTTATCTCCACGTACCATTGTGTTCACATCTGTTCACAGACATAGAATGCTTAGCTTGCCAAGGAACCACTGTGCCATCACAATTTGCTGTAATAGCAAAAATAATAGCAATACAAAATGCACGATTCAGTGGCTTATATTATCCATATAGCAGACATATTTATCCCTACAATTGAGACAGGATTCCAAGCAAATACAGTACTGTTGGGCAGTTTAAGTGTAAGGGCCTTAATCAAGGGCAAAACACCATCTCTTTGGCATACCTAACACTTGACCTTACAATCTTATGATCACTAGCTTAGAACCTTATACTAGCCCCACACGAGAGGATAATTGGGCTGATTTTGGATCCAGTTTACCCCTAACAATAATTGCAGGGATGTTCCCAATTCGAGGCTGGTCGGAAGCAATTATCTAGCCAAATAATCCTGTAGTGTGAGGGGTTTACCAACATTAGCTTAAGGTCACCAGCTGGATTGTAGCCTCCGTTATTTAGAATCGTAAATATCAAACAACTGAACTGACCCAGAAGCACACCGGCCTAAATGAAATGTTTAGCATGATCTCGCAAAAGTTCATCTTTTTTTTCCTCAATGTCCGGGGCTCCATATCCCTCCATATGTGTACAAATAAACAACTAGCCTTATTTGAGACAATAAACCTTCCAACTCACCTGCAGCTCATGCTGCAAAATGTATAATAATATAATGCTGATTCTGTCTTCTTAGCTATGACTTCATCCATAGTTTTCTTCTTTTTTTTTGTTTATCGCTGCAAAACACAGCACACACAGTTGCAACCAGCTGACAACGCTGACCCATATCCATGTTGTTTTGCTCTGAAGTCATGTTTGATCATGTGTTTCTGTGAGATTACAAGTCCCTGAAATTACCACTCTGAAATCACCAAGTATAATCACCAAGTGTGTGGTCCTGTACCTTGACTGAATCATCTGGTGTGTGTTCTTATGAATAAAATATTTAAAAAAAAAAAGGTTAAGTCTGTCATTATGTCTGTGGGCTCCAACATTTTAAAAATCAGTTAAGATTTGAAAATCCTCGAGTGTGCACCAGGCATTAGCTGCTGAGCTACCACTCTACTCAATATTATTCAGTCATCTTATCAGAAATGTGTCTCAAATGACTAAAGAGTTGCTCAGCCCACAGAGTATAATTTGAGAGATTATATCAGATAGGTTATTCAGACATGTAAGACCCCATTTACACATGGTTTTGAAATGCCTCTTGGGCGATCGGGTCACAAGTGGACTGTGCTAAACACAAGTGTAACTGACAACCAAGACGCATTCACTCAAACCACTTACCAAGTGGTTTGGGATACATTTGACCACATACGTAATAACTCTGCCCTTTGACTTTCTAGCGGAAGTGATATAGACAGTAATGAAATCTGAACACAAGTGGTCAGCTGGACACTTTGGAGACGCATGATAGACACAGGTGTAAATGACAATGTCTCGGCTGTCCACTTGTGATCAGACCACCCAAAACACATTTTAAAATCAAGTATAAACAGGGCCTAAGAGGTTACTGCACTTGGCAAATGACCAACTGCAGAATTTCAGCTACAACTGATCCAGAATCAATACTTTTTAATCAAATTTGCAATTTCTAATACATATCCAGGAGCAATATTATCTAATCCCATCTATCCTCAAATAGAACTGTTTGAACAACTGGTGTAGTTACAGCTAAAGTTAAGGCTACCCTAAACACCATTAATAAAATACTGATGCATTTGGCTTGATTTCCAACTTTTGTTTAAACTGGGAAGCTAGCTTGCTAGCTCTGGAGAATCCAAACTAAATTTATTGCCAGCTAGCTTGTGCAGTATCCCTTGAAGCAGTATGAAATTCAAAGCCACCACTGCACCAAAAGCCCAAGTATCCGGAGATATTATTTTGAATTCTTGGATCTGGGGCATATCTGGATTTTTTTTTTCTTCAATGCTGTGATTGGAGAGTACCCAACATGGATTTCATCATGTATGGGTCATTGTTTGAAATATCCAGGTAAAACCCAAATCTCTGAATTCTGATGTATTTTGTCAGTGCATAACAAATCACAATTTTTTTCCGCACACAAAATTATGGAATAGATTATTGGAATATATAAAACATTATAAAATGTTATGAAGGAAATAACTGGATAAATAATTCATGGTGAGGCCATGAAAATATTTGTTTCATGCACAGACATGTCTTGCCTCTTGTTAGTTGCCCAAATCGAAATATATTTTCAACCCATCCAAAAGCCTGAACCTTGTGCACAAACCACTTCTAGCTGATTATTTGTCATTTATTGTATCAGAATCAGTGAAAAATGGCCATTAGGAAAGCTAGTCTACTTGTGCGTTTTATGTCTTTGTTTAACTTGACAGCATTCAATTGTGTCTTGTAGTGAAATATGAATTGGTGGCCTGTTTTCTAGAGCTCCAGGGAAAGAGGTATTTGCTCATCTGCTTGTCCTGTGTTTGAATTCAAGCACATCTGCTGCATACTGATGTGGGAGCAGTACAATTAGGAGGGGTAGCTTATCAGCTGAGTTCATAGATGATGGATGAGTAGATACATTGATGTAACATGAGGTGTCAACAGTTACAGTTTAGATGTAGCATTTACAATGTTTGACCCTTTGATCTGGCAATACGGGAGACACCTGCATACCTGAAAGTAATGGTCGGACCAAATAGGGATAATATTCTCCCAGTGGAAATGCCAGTTCACTGAAGGGGGAAAGGATGTAGAATGTGAAAAACGACTTGATCTAGTTGTGTGTCAACATGGGAATTTGCAAACCTTGGGCTTCATGTGAACTGTCAGTATGTACTAACAATGGTTAAGTACCTAACACCTGACCGTAACTGCAATACATTCTCTAAGAATGCAAGCAAGTAGTAAGGACACAATTCAGATGTATGCTGTCACCATCTTACCTGTCCTCTGACCTGGTTGTTCATACATGATGTATACTCACATATGCCACAGAACTAAAATGCGTGTATGCAATGGCAGAAATGTGTCAACAATTCCTGATACATTTGTACACCACTGCAACAACTGGCTTCACTCTGGACAGACATCTTCTTTCTATTTTTCCAAGGGAAATTCTTCTTTTTTGTTTTTTCAGGGGCTCCAGCTGAATTATGGAACAGTGTAGTATAAAGTAGCTTGGGACTGGTATACTATGAATTAGTCTTGTCAAGACCACCTAAACCAAGACCATAGTGTATTGAGACCGAGACAAGACCAAGACTTTGAGGGGTTGAGATCAAGTCAAGACCAAGACCAAAGCAGGGCGAGACTGAGTCAAGACCAGGACCAGACCAGCGGGTGTGAAGGGAGTCGGGAGGGGTGACAGACCTTTAACAGTAACAAATATTTTGAATTAACAATGAGTTATGTTATTGGTCACATTTGAAGCAGGAAGTTTTACATCCAATCACAGTAACAATGTTAACAAATAAACCAGACATTGCAAAGGCAATTTAATGAAATCCCCGCAGTTGTGATCTTGACCGGTCTTGAAATAAATGCTGAGTCTCTATGTCCAAGACTGAGACAAGACCAAGTAAAAACACAGTAAATTCCAAGTCAAGACAGACCAAGACCTGTCTCAAGTACCTCAACAGTACTACGAATCTACTAGATCATCCAGGTACCATTCGATTACTATTAAATGCCTACTGAGAATTCAGACATGATACATCCTGCTTTTTGCATACTAATAGTATGGAAGTATGTGTATTTGGATGCAGTCTTGGTTTTGCAAGTAGAAAACAAGATCAGGTTTATTAATGGTCTCTGTCTATAAACGCAGTGTAGAATGTGTGATCTATAATGTACGCTGTTCGCATGAAGGTTATAGTTTTTTTTTTTTTTTTACTAATTCTGCCTGCTAGGATTTTTTTGTTAGCAATGTCGATGAATTCATAATGCATGGTACATTTCTGAAATGGGTGATATTCTCAGCACTTGTTATTGGTGAATTTATTTTCTATATGTTCTCACTTTAGTAATGAAACCACTGCAAAAAAAGACTAGGGGAGGGAGAGGAATTGAATAAAACCATACAAGGATTAAAGAGTCCCTTCCACAAGCACGAAAAACATCTTATTGTTGGGACATCAAGACTGGCAGTGTGATTCATTTGGGATTTAATCCCCATCACTGGCTTTTTTGTTGGGCATAACATTATCATTATGCTAGGTTAAGACATCAGAGACAGAAAAAAAGAATGACACAAAGTGTCCACCTGGAAGATGAGTAATGTCTGGCTCCATTTGGCAAGGTTCATACCTGATGTTACAGTGCAGATATCGCTGCAATGCCTTTGCCACTTTCATTTGTCTCTGTACCTTGCAATTCTCTTAGTGATTAGATGGACATTCTCTTTCTGGATATAGTCTTGTCAGGATGCAGGCACTTACAGATGTATGTGCAGGGGAGAGCAGGGAACACAGACTGGTAAACAAATCCAAAACGCTAGACAAAATCAAAGTCGAGGGACAGGCAGGGGTTGATCAATCAGCAGACAGAGTAATAAGGGCTAGACAAAAGAATAACAAGAACGAGACAATAACGAGGGTCGAGAATATGATAAGGCAGGCAGAATAACAAGGCTTGTTATGACAGGTAAGACACTGAACGATGCTTTGCATCGAGTGAGTGTGGGGGAGGTGTTTATATAGTGTGGGCTGATTAACCAGGAAATGAGTGACAGGTGTAATTAATAGGCAGGCGATAGAGGGCGCTGTGGTTCTTGGGTGTTGTAGTTCAGATCAGCTATGTTTGTAGTCTGAGTGGAAGTGGTGCTCTCTATCGCATTACTGACAGACACCCCCCCCAAAAGGAGCAACCTCCAGGAGCTACATTCTTCCTAGGACACCCCTCCTTCTGGGTGCAGGCTTGTTGGGGTGCTGGTTGTGAAATTCTTGAGTAAGGAGAGGGACTAGGATGTCCTTAGCTCCCACCCAGCATCATTCCTCTGGTCCATAGCCCTCCCAGTCTACCAGGTACTCTAGCTGACCTCTTCCACGTCTAGAGTCTAGGATCCGATTTACCTGGTAGATGGGTTCTCCTTCTGGGCCAGGAGATGGGTGGTTGGGGGTGGGCATGTTCTCAGACAGGGGACCCTGGATGGAGGGTTTGAGGCAGGAGATATGGAAGGTGGGTGACAGATGACTGTGAGGTGGGAACTCAAGTCTATAGGAAACCTCGTTGATGCGCCGGAGCACCTTGTATGGTCCGATGTAGCATGCCTGTAATTTTTGGCATATGTTGGGTTCCCTAAGGTCCCTGGTGGACACCCATACCCGATCGCCAGAAGAGTACCTCGGGGTTGTTGCTCTGGTGCTTATCAGCATAGTCCTTGTACTCAGCATTATCTGAGGTGATGCATTGGTGAACTTCCTTCCAAATCGACTGGCTATGGGTGAACCACTCTTCCATGGCCTGTACCCATGCTGGAGAGTCGTCCCAAGGAAACAGGGGAGGTTGGTAGCCGAGCATACACTAGAAGGGTGTAAGTTGTATGGCTGAGTGCTTGAGAGAGTTTTGCACATATTCGGCTTATGAGATAAATCAGGTTTCCCCTTGGTTTCACATACAGAAGATTCTGAGGAAAGATCCTATTTCTTGGTTGGATCTCTCAACCTGGCCATTTGACTGGGAATGATATCCTGAAGTGAGGCTCACCGAGACCCCAGCCACTCCATGAAGCTGGCCCACAGATGAGAGATGAATTGAGGGCCACGGTTACTGACTATGTCTTCTGGGATGCCAAAGTATTGGAATACATGCTGGAACAATAATTCAGCGTTCTGAAATGCAGTGGGTAGGCCAGATAACAGGATGAGTCTCAGTGCCTTGGAGAAGCAATCAGTGATGACCAAAACTGTGGAGTTGCCTTGGGATGGCAGCAGGTTGGTGATGAAGTCGATTGCCAAGTGGGATCATGGTCTCTGAGGCACAGGAAGAGGACATAGTTTGCCACCTGGAGGAGTTTGAGGGACCTTGGCTTGAGCGCACTCAGTGCATGAAGAGATGAAACGAATGATCTCAGTCAGCATGTTCTCCCACCAGTACTTGTTTTGCAGCAGTTGGTGGGTGCGATGGCTGCTGGGATGACCAGTGGCAGGAGAAGTGTGTGCCCATGTGATGAGTCTGCTCCTGAGATGATTAAGGACGTACAGGCAGCCTGGTGGGCAGTTGACTGGAGCACTCTGTGGTTGTGAGTCCCTCCCTCCCAAATCAACTGGCGATGGGTGAAGACCTTGTAGAGGTCCCAGGTGATCACCTGGACAAAGCATTCAGGTGTCAGGATGGGATGAGGTTCCTGGTCGTGAAGAGACAGGCTGAAGTTTCGTGACAGGGTGTCAGCCTTAGTGTTTTTGGTGCCAGGACGATAGGATATTGTGAAGTTGAAACGGGTGAAGAACAGTACCCATCGGGCTTGGCATGGGTTCAGTCTCTTTGACTTGTTGAGATACTTGAAGTTTTTATGATCAGTAAAAATGACAAAGGGGTGTGTGGCCCCCTCCAACCAGTGCCTCCATTCCTCTCAGGCAAGCTTGATGGCCATTAGCTCTCGGTTCCCAACATCATAGTTTCTCTCTGCTGGAGTGATCTTTTTGGAGAAGAACGCTACCGGGTGGAGCTTGGGACTTTTGCCGAAGCGCTGGGAGAGAACCCCTCCTACACCAATCTTGGAGGCTTCCACTTCGACGGTGAAGGGTCTGGTCTGCTGAAGGATAGGGGCTGTGAGAAAGCCGTTTTGAGCCTGTCGAAGGCCTCTTTGGCTGTGGGGTTCCAGTGGAGGCATTTGGGTCCCTTCTTCAGGAAGGAAGTCAGGGGTGCTGTGAGGGTGCTGAACCCTCTAATAAAACGACGATAAAAGTTTGTGAAGCCGAGGAAACGTTGGAGCTCCTTCACCGAAGTGGGTACAGGCCGGGATGTGACTGCAATTACCTCGGAGGGGTCCATGCTTACCCCCTCAGCACTGATTATGTGCCCCAGAAAGGAAATCTTGTGCATGTGAAATTCACACTTCTTAGCCTTGACATAGAGATGGTTCTCAGACAGGTGCCTTGAGTACTGATCGAACATGCTTAAGATGACTCTCTTCGTCAGGGGAGTAGATCAGGATGTCATGGATGTAAGCTATGATATGCCTCCCCAACATGTCTCTCAGCACGTCGTTAATGAGGCACTGGTGCCAAAGAGAGGCCATAAGGCATGACCCGGTACTCACAATGGCTGGCATTGGTACTGAAGGTGGTCTTCTACTTGTCGCCCTTGCGGATGCAGACCAGGTTGTAGGCACTACGGTGGTCAAGCTTGGAAAAGATCGTGGCAATGCAGAGCTGTTCCAATGCGGAGGGCACAAGTGGAAGTGGATACGGGTATTTCACTGATATCTGATTGAGTCCTCTAAAGTCTATACACGGATGAAGTCCGCCCCCTCTCTTCTCCATGAAAAAGAATCCCACTGATGCTGGTGAAGTGGATGGGTGTATGTAACCCTGCTTGATGGCCTCCTGTATGTACTCTTCCAAAGCAGCTTGTTCATTCTGGGACAGAGGGTAAATGCGGCAGCGTGGGGGAGAAGTACCAGGCAGGAGGTTGATGGCACGATCATATGGACGATGTGGGGGTAGGCCGCATGCTTTGCCCTTGCTGAAGACCTCCCCTAGGTCCAGGTAGCTTGCGGAGATCCCTTCCAGGGAGTCAGGGTGAGGACTCTCTACAGAGGTGGAGGAAAGATTTAACTGAGGATGTTTGAGGCAGTTCTGGAAACGTGTCGGGGACCACTGGAGAATCTCCTTGTTCTGCCAGGAGATGAGTAGGTTATGAAGCTGTAGCCACAGGATAATGTTGTGATGCTTGGTAGCTGTGACAAGGAGTGAGATTTGTTCAGAGTGAAGAGCTTCCAACTGAATATGCACGGGACCGGTCCGGGAGGTGACAGGGCCCTCCATTGATGGACCGGATGCTGAGTGGGCTCTGCAGCGAGTTTGTGGGCAGATTGAACCTCTGGACAACTGAGCTGGTGATGAAGTTTCTCTCTGCCCTTGAGTCAGTAAACGCAGACAACATGTGGGTAGAGGAAGACCGTTTCAATAAAACTGGAAGCTGAAAGCTCGAGCTCTTGGTGCTCTCATGGGACTCACCGAATCAGCCTTGGTCTCCTTGGAGCTGGTGCGTGGCAGGCGGACTTGACACTGGATGATGGGGTGACTGGAGCTCCTGCAATAGAAGCACAAGCCCTCCTTCTTTCTTGTTCGGAGTGTTTCAGGCGAGCATGAGAAACTTCCATGGGAGAGGGAGAATCAGAGGCCATGGCAGGCTCGGCTTCCTCCCGGAAGGATGGGTGGCTGGATAGCAGATGGTCTGGCCGAATGGCGAGCTCAATGAGAGCGTCCAGAGTGAGATGTTCATCCCGGCATGCTAGTTCACTCAGTACTGTGAGGTGAAGTCCTTGGCGAGCTCAGTCCATCCGCTGGCGGCTGCAAGAGTCCTCAAATCTAGAGCATAATCGACGACTCTCCTTGAACCTTGGGTAATGGTGAGTAGGCTCTCACCGATTTCAATTGCCTCCTGTTCGTGATCTCACACGCTTGAATAACTCCAGAAAGCTGTCGTAGGAGGTGGTGTGTTTGCCTCCGCTCCTCCACACTGCACTGGCCCATTGTAGCGCCTTGCTGGTTAAAAACTAAAGAAATCCAGCGATCTTGCATCCATCCAAGGTGTGTGGGAGCGAGGAGAAGTACGTGGAGCACTGAAGCAGAAAACCCTTGCAGCTGAGAGCATCCCTGGCGTACTTCTCGGGGCGTGGAAGTGGAAGCGCGGGACTCGGAGGAGCTTTGAGGTGTGTTAGGAGGGCCTGCGGCATCATAGCAGCGATCTGAGCCATCTTGGTGTTGAGATCGCCGAGCACCTGCTGATGTTCTCCAAAGAGGCACCCTTGAGCGATCAAAGCAGTCTGTCTCACCTCCTCTGCTGCATCCATATGCGGTGAAGTATCCCGTCAGGATGCAGGCACTTATGGATGTAGTGAGAGTGGGGAACGCAGACTGGCAAACAAATCCAGAACGCTAGACGATTTCTTCTGGTTGATTTAATTAACCAATAATAACTGTTGGAACTGAAACTCACTTTTTGTTAAATTGTTTGTTTGTTTTTTTTTGGTAAATCTGAAAAGGTGTTGATTATGGATTGTCAATAATTATAGCCACTGTTCTATTATGACTAATAAAAATGATTCGAAATAATAAGGATAATAATAGGGCTATTTCACATAGTTGTCTTTTTGAATCACACCAATTAACTCCTGGAACTAGGTCGTGTGTGTGTGTGTGTGTGTGTGTGTGTGTGTGTGTGTGTG
>JANZLB010000022.1:33930194-33941321 GCA_026167865.1 Notarius quadriscutis
GATTAGGAATGGGATGTCACTTAAGCTCATATGTGAGTCAAGGCAGGTGAGCGAATACTTTTGGCAATATAGTGTGTGTATAAAATATAGCATGGGCTAGAAAGAATTCAGTTCCAGCCACTACCATTGATATAATTTTATATTTGTAGCTCTTTTACCTCAATACAAAAGAACCATTGATTAAGGCCCTGGTCACATTACAGTTCGCGATGAATTTGAGAATACTAAAGTGATGAAAAATTGGTAGTATCACCACCAATTGTGCAATGCAAGGTGAATGTTCTCTGAGATTTTCAAGTTGTTTTTTGGTGTGTCTCCCTCCAGCTTGCGAGTGTCCAAAAATGTTGCGAAAAATTTCAATGCATGCATTGAAATTTGGTGGTGATGTTTTCTTTGGTAAACTAAGCAGCAAATACTTGCAGATGGTTTGGAAATACTTCCTGAAGCTCAGGAAAACATCACCACCAAAACACCTCATTTTCATCCAGAACCCATCACAAAGCATTGAGAACTGTAGTGTGGCCATAGCCTAAACTGAATATAAAAAAAGAAAATGAGAATGCTATATGACATGAAATGATGATGGTATAATTTGATAGCATCAACTTTAACATTGAAAATGCCCAAGACTGGTGACATTTTTATGTTGCTTAGAGCTGTAAGGCTATATTTCATCTGTATATGTTAGTGCTTCAAGTATCCATATCTTGATCTGAACCAGAAGGGGTTTTATTTCCATTTATTTATTTTTATGCCCGTAGAAAAACTTTAACCCTTTCTCGCAATACACTGCAAGATTTCGGAATGAAAGTTGACTTATCGAACACTGTCAATCAGGATAAACAAATGAATTATTTTTCTGCTGAAAATCTGTTATAAGATTCATCAGGACACTGTTGGGTTTTTGTGTGTAGAGTATCGTGGCTCTGTGTTTAGCTGCTTGTGAGCAGGGCGATGAGAAAATCACTTCTCTCCACAATTCAAGTTATATCATGCTGAATATGTTGTTATAAGGACAGAGCCTAAAATGCAAATTAAAAAAAAAGCCCAATGCGAAGTGTTCTGGTTTGATCCTGCCTTTAATCTCTAAATCAAATCCTTGAGACATAAGTCCCATATTCTCTCAGGTGCTCAAATGGCTCTGGCTTTTCAATCTCCTCATATATCTCTTGGTTTTAGTCTTGATGTGAGGGGTGTCTGTGGGATCCATTCTTAAAATGTAATGAAGAAATGCAAGGCCATTCTGTATAACCCCCTACACTACACCCTAATTTGTACATCTATACCATCTATAGTACACATACCTATGAACACATAGTCCCAAGTTGTCAGAAGTACAACCGCCACTGGCATGCAGAGACAAATGTTTCCCCTTGAAATGAGAATTGATTTTCCAAAAACCCCTCAGACACACACATACACACACACACCTCAAGCTTGCACTCTGCTAATCCCATAATAAAGAGAGGTGAGACAACCCAGTAATAATGAGCACAAGTGGGCTGAAGGCCAAACCAGGTATGGAAGGGGGCAAAAGAAATATTTAGGAAATATTCTGAGGGGCATCATCGATCTGACTTTCATGTTGTTTACTGCAAGTGAATTATGAAAAGACCTGCGTGGCTAAACACACTGCACAAGGCCAGATTGTCTGACCAGAGCATCTTCACTTTATTACTAGCAAAGGTACGTGCTTGGAATATTAATGCTCCTGTTTATCCATAGTAATATAATATAGTACAGTAGTTCCAAAATTTGCTCCTGGAGTACAGATGGTTTGCTTCCTCCCAATTAACAGCTAGTTGACAAGACTTTTTGGGATTGATATGGATATGGTAGGGCTGGGAAGACACCACAATGACCAGGAAAGGAGTTCATCATGATCAGAACTGGGAACTGCTGCATAATGTGGAAAATAGTATTAAAGATGTTGATGTATTATCTATAACAGATGCTCGAACAAACTATACCCACCATTACACTACAGGCATTTAGCAGACACTCTTATCCAGAGCAACATACAACAGGACCCTGCCATATCCACAGCAGTGGGCAGCCCAGGGATTGGTGATTGGAAAGGTGTCTTGCTCAAGCCATTCCTGTTGGTTGAAGTTTGGGGTGGCTAATCATCCTTTCTTGCAGCTGAATAACGAAGGATGCAGCTCAACATGGCATACAAAGATACAACATACAAAGGCACCGCTGGCAGCCGCCACACTACTCATGTCTGACCACAGCTCAGATACTCATACCTATAGGTATGAGTATATGTATATATACAGTAGCCAAGTAACCTTACTGTAGGTCTTTGGACTGTGGGGGAAATCCACACAGACAGGGGGAGAACATGTGAACTCCACACAGAAAGGCCCCCATCGGCCACTGGGCTCAAACCCAGAACCTTCTTACTGTGAGGCAACAGCACTAACCACTATGCTACCCCAGTGATGTTTATAAATGTTTGATGTTTATAGCTATTAATAGAAGTGATGAGAGAAACAAACTAGTTAGTAGGTCCAGGGAATCGTACCAGCAACCTTTTGGTCCCAAAGCTGCTTCTCTAACATTTTCGCCATGGCTACTATTCAAGGGTCGAACTGATAAACAAATTTAAAACATGCTGTTATTTAACAAAGAAAAATGTACAACCATTGATATCGTGAAGTGGTCTGTCAAGAGACATTTATTTCACATTTATGGAGGGAGTCTCCAGTATGAGCGATTTGTTTTCAACCACAGGAAAGTCTTCCGGACTTTGTGGTTTCTGGGTAAAATGATAAGGTATGGGTTTTTTTTCCTTATTAATTTCAAGTGAGAGAAAAATAGAGAGGCTGGTAAGGGAACTATGTTTATAGCTGTTAATATATGTGATAAGAGAAATGAACTAGTTAGTAGGTACTCTTTTAACAACATTAAATATAACTGTAAAAGGATAAAAAAAAATTGACACAATCAACACTGGAGTGGTACAGTAACAGTAAAGCTGTTTCATGTTATGTTTTACTCCTTATTTTCTGTTTATTTACTCTTTCTGTTTGTTATTTCAATTTTTTCCTGTGATGCAGTCATTTTTGCTTCATATTTGAGAATCTCTCTCTCTCATTCTACTGTGCTGTATAATGTGCTCTCAAAAGGCATAAAGGAGAGATCAGGAGAAAAGTGGGTGGCCTCCTTTTCCTTGTTTTAATCCTTGGAAGAAAAAAAAATCACTGTGCTAAATGAGACAGAGAAAAATACAGTTGTGAGAATTAAACCAATTCAACCCAGTTAAAACATTTATGCAATTAAAGTGTCAAGCGCTGCCATATCATGGTGATTTCTTAATCGTTGCCCATGATAATGCACCATACTCTTCTTCTTTGTGTGTGGGTGCACGTGTGTTAACTCATCTGTACCAATCCACGACTGCAGAAATCAAAGCAATGTCACACAGCCAAACATACAGAGACTCTTTCATGTCCCATAGTCCATTTCTTTCTATTTGCCTTAATCAGCCTGATGTGCACAATGTTCAAAATGTTCAATACAGGCCTGGGCTAATGTTCAAAATTCTAGCCCTTGGACTTTGTTTTTCTAGGTTAGGGTGGCTGGGAAATATTTAGTACAGTCTATAAATGAACTGGATTGTGTAGTCATGTCAGAAATAAGCAAAGGAATCTGCTTGGAATATAATTAAATAATTGTACTCTATGTCATAAAATAAATTAAAACTGGTAATTCAAGTATATCATCAAAATTTTCACTTAGGTTCAAGTCAAAAAGTATAAACTCTTACATTTACTTCAAGTATGAAAGCAAAATTAAAACAAAGATTCACAAAAGAAAAAAATGCTGATTTGAGTTACTGATGATAAATTAATGGTGCGTGAGAACATGTTAGCTAAGGCTAACTAACAGAAGCTTTGAAATGTTAACTAGCATGATATAAACAAGCTGAATGATCTTTGCTAACTATCACAATCCAGAATGCATTGATAAATACAAAGTGTTCATAGCAGCAGATAGATTATATTGATCAGTCTTATTCTTGCTGTTAAATCTCTTCAAGTTTAGATTTATAAGGAATTAGGAATAGATTGTTGAAGTTGCCTGATGCTGAAATTATATGATTTTACAAATATGATTATAGAGATATGTAGAGATTTATAGGAAGTAAAAGTCAAAAGTATTAAGTGTATAAAATATTAAGGCCACAAGTTTCATGGCTGTGAAGTACTTGGGGCAGCAATCATATTTATTAATGAACTGAGAAATATGTGTTGATATGTTTGTGTGTGATTTTGTGTTCTCTCAGCATCAGTTTCTGGCAAAAAAAAAATCAGTTTAGCCATAACATTTCAGTAAGTGAACAGTTTATCCCTAATCAGAATTCAGCTTTGATATGCACTGTTTGCCGAAGCACCCCGGCTTATATTATAATGCATGATTTACTCGCATGAGTCATCACACTTCTGTTAGCTCCTAAAGCAAATGCAGAACGATGGCCAATCATGAATTAACTCTTTAATTAACCTCTTGGAATCCCATTAGTTTTAATGTTTCATTCATAGCAGGAGCGTACATTGTTGTAAATGGCATTGGCGTCAGGTGTGTAATCCCGTTTATGGCTTTAATGTGTGACTCGTATTCATAAAAGTCTCTCAGAGTTGGAGTAAAAAGGACTTAATTTCTCAAACAGTGTTCTGAAATACGTTAATAACGTACTACCAAGTCTACAGTTTGAAGAGTAGGTGAAAAGAAAGTGCAGGTCTATATAAGGAAGCCTGACTAGGCCTGCAAGAGCAAGGCACAGAGCCAAGATGGCCACCCTGTCTGCCACAGAACAGAAAGCTGACAGCTTGTTTTCCTGAGCACTCATTAGTGTGAATGATATGTTCGAGTGGCTTGTAATTATTGGATCTGTCCAGCATGCTCACCTCAACAGTAAACAACATTTCGTTTTCCCTGTGTAAATGCTTTAGCAGTGAAATATTCTCCGCTTCTTGTCATAAAAGTCACTGAACTGCGCATTTATCATGGTGTACCTGTCAGGAGAGTGCTTTTAGGCTGTACCCATGACTTTAAGATCACTGTGTGTGAGGAGTGATAGACTGATGACTATCATCTGTCAGAAATGTTGCATTGAGAACAGACTCGAGTGCGATTCACTGAGACATAATCGTCTTCACTGGAGCCTGCAGAAGCACCATTTACATCTGACACACCTCACTACACTGGAAACCCAAGGCAGAAACCTCCTTCACTCTCTCTACCCATTTTTCCCTCATATTATTATAGTGTTTCTGTCTCCAGCTGGCTAACATCATTCCTGTCATCCATTTCTCTTTTCTTCCTTCTTGCCCTTTTCCTCTTATTCAGTGACCTTTCAGACTTTTTTCAGCTGATTGAATAATTCAGGCATCCCAGAGATTTTGGAAGGAGTCCTTCCTCCATTGCAAGCCTTCACCATCCACATTGCCTGTCCATTCAATAATTCAGTGCTCCCTGGTGTCCTAAAGCCACCTGTCTCTCTCTCTCTTCACCTTCCCTTACCTCATTCGCATCATGTCTTCTTCTATTCAACCACTCCTGCATCCTCCTTCTCTTTTTCTGCCTTACCCAGTGGAACACACCTAGTTCTTACACTGTCTTGAACCTGATGAGTCCCTTGACATTTCCTGGAGGGGCTCTTTCAGATGAACTGAAAATGTCTGAGTTAGAAAACAACCATCTAACTCACAAATATAACTAAAAATAATAAATATTACTTCTTGCGGCAGGCGGCATGGTGGTGTAGTGGTTAGCATTGTCGCCTCACAGCAGGAAGGTTCTGGGTTTGAGCCCAGTGGCTGACGGGAGCCTTTCTGTGTGGAGGTTGCATGTTCTCCCCGTGTCTGTGTGGGTTTCGTCCGGGTGCTCCGGTTTCCCCAACAGTTCAAAGTCATGCAGGTTAGGTTAACTGGTGGCTCTAAATTGACCATAGGTGTAACTGTGAGTGTGAATGGTTGTTTGTCTCTATGTGTCAGCTCTGTGATGATCTGGCAACTTGTCCAGAGTGTACCCCGCCTCTCGCCCATAGTCAGCTGGGATAGGCTCCAGCTTGCCCGTGACCCTACACAGGATAAGCGGTTACGGATAATGGATGGATGGATGATCTCATCTGCATGGTTTTTTGGCTGTGGAAGGAAACAAGAGCACCCAGAAGAAATCCACACAGGCATGAGGAAAACATCCAAACTCCATACAGAAAGGCCCCGGTTGACCGTGAGGTTCAAATCCAGAACCTGTTTGCTGTGAGGTGACCAGTGCACCACCGTGCCACCTCAGACTGTACCAATTCAACCACATTCAAATACGTTGCTCTGTAGCGTTCCTGACTGCTGCTGTTATCAAGCAATATTCCTTATCAGTGCAAGCTACTTTTACAAAGTGACTTCATCCAACTCTACAAACAGTGCATACCTGGTCTGTTTTCTTTGTGACAATCAATATTTTCATCACTTATTTGTTTAATTATTTCTGGATTCAGTAATTTGTTTGTTCAGTCACTCATTTCCCCAATTTCTTATGCACATGTTTGTCTGCCTATTATCTTCTACCCTGGTGGCTTGCGTTCGGAAAGGCATTAAAAGCCATTGGAATATTAAAATAACCAACAAAATGGTTGTAAAAAATGGATGTAAAAAACAAAGCAGCTCATTAAAATAGGAATCTATGCAGAGCCACACAAATATAAAGTCCAAACTGTGTTTGTGTCAATGACAGAATCGAATATACAGGATATGTGATGATAAAATATTTACTACAGGTGCGACTCGAGCATGAGTAAAAAGAGCATAAATAGAGTTATAGACAACAAAGTTCTGTGTTTTTCTTCTACAAGATCGGATTCACACGGTTTCTCCGGAACTCCATGCTAAAGATCAAAACTGAAGGATGGATCTCTTGAGTGTACGTTATGAGAATGAGATGAACAGAGAAAAACTGCTTTGCTGCCCAGCTTTGAACACTTGTACACTTTTTTTTTAACACTGTAGTAAGCTTTGTTTTTTAATTGGCTGAAATTAATCTTAGGGATGTAGATGCCTGATTTGCATTCATTAAATCCCAACCAAAGAAGTCATGCCTAATTCCAATCAAATTTGCTTAATTATGCATGGCAAGACATTCCCAAATGAGTACGGAATTTTTGTTTGCTTTTTCCCCCCCCATTGTTGTTTCCTATAGCAAATAAAATGTAATGAAGCTGTCTTCCTGTGTTGTGGTAAACGCTGAGGAGCCAAACATGAGCACCTTGAGCCTTTGTTCAAAACAATATTATGGCTAAAGTAATTATAGGAATCTGCATTTTTCATTGTTAATTGTGGATGTCAGCATCATTAATTTTAATTTACAGCAGGCAATAAAATTAAGAATACTTTGTGCTGATGTTTTAAATCACGCTGGTGAGGAAGATGCATTATGCAACTTAAATTTCAAGAAGATATTGATTGGAGCAGATAGCCTTTTCTATGAATCTTAAATAGGCAGGTGGAGCGATAAAGCTTAAGACATCACTTTTACTTGCTATCAGTGTGCCAGAGGGAAGAAAACAGTCAGCCAGCCACCGTTTCACTGTCCTACCAATAAAGGAAAGATTAACATGAAAAATAATTACATTGCAAAATGCAGCGGTTTTACTGAAACAAGCATATTACCCAGATTATTTATGCTTTAAGCTTTAGTTACTATCAGTGATAAAACATGATTTATGTATACATCTGGTACAATGGTGCTTAAAAAACAAAGAGTTGGACATTACTGTTCTCAACATGCAGAATAAGTCGAGCTCATACCAATAGTATTTTCACAACACGGTTTGCACTGATGTGTCGGACATATCCGTTAAAAAAAATTAAATAAAAAATGCAAAGTATACCTGCATAATGTGCTTTTCCCAGGAGAAAAAAAAAAGGATCCATGGAATTCTTAAAAGAAAAAAATCCAACACATGACCTCCTTCTTCCTCACAATTTGTTTTAAGTTTATGGGTTCTCCAGTTTCTACAGTCATAATTTACGACAGCAGAAACACTTTGTGCAATATCTCAGTCTCTTTATATTTACTGTAGTCAACTATCCCACATATCAACCAATCTATTTTTCTTTTCCTAAAGAAATATTTGTGCCATGGTTTCTTAACCTGAAGTGATTTAGCTTGTCTCTATTGTGCAGAAGGACAACACAATGTGCTTGCACCACAGCAATTTGATTAATAGCCCCTTTTCTCCTTTGGTGTACAGGATACATCCAGCTGTAAGGAGCTTTAGCATATTGTACTTTGAAAACAAAGGAAGAATAAAATTGATCTTTCCGGAAACAAAAATCAATGAATAGTTATTTCCTGTTTCATGCGTGTTCATCTGACTGACCTACTCCGATCCTTGAACCTTTTATGTCTTGTCTTTTCCATTTCAAGACTGGCCTTAGAAGTTCCTAGCAATCATTACAGTTCATACACGGTGTTGGTTTTCCCTGATTCCTGTATTATGCTTCATAGCATAATAATTCCCTTTAGTCCTGCACCAGATAGCTATAAATGGTACATTACATGTGTGCAAATGGATACTTTGCATGGTGCTGTGTTATGCAGCACAACGGTACGGTGCAGCGTAGAACAGACCTTATCTTAGTTCGATGCAAAAATATTGGGAGTGAAAAACAATTGTGAAAAAAAAAACCCACTATTCCCTGGAGATAAAACAGACGCTGTATCCAGGCATAGTGGTAATTGCCATGTTTATAGTCTCACTAGTTTGATTTACATCCAAAAAAGACTTGTCTCTACCAGTTATGTGTACAAGACTATAATTTCTTGGAGGTGATTGTGTTGCCATCACAAAAGCTTCTCCATTCAATTGTTCTGTTCTGAAGTTGGAGGCCTGCCCACTGCCTTTTTTTTTATTACTCAAGCAACTCCGTCTATCAGCTCCACTTTTGTCTTCCTGCTTTTTTCCTGTCAGACACTAAGACAAGTCATTTGCAGCGTAACAATGTGGGTGATTTCATTTGACTTATCACACACACTAACTGTTAAACCAGCTGCCCTGACTTTGATTCAGCGCACTTCCTGAAACAGGTCTACTAAACACACAGTAAACAGGGTGAGAGGATGCTGTCATTGACACACACCACAAAAAGCCTTTCCATATGCCTTTCCTTAGCCTTGTCTCTGTCCGTGCTCTGGGATTGTTCCAACAGCAGTTTTAGCAAATGTGACCAAGAAGACACCAGTACCAACACCCTGGTGTAGTCATTAATGCCATAAAAGCAGTTGGATAGGAAAGTGTGTTAGGACATGGCATTACCATAAACCTACAGCGAATGAAATCTGCTCCTTAGCAACTAAGCAGTGCCCTTTATTCATTCCACTGTCTGCGAATCTCACCATAAAGTGAACACATGGTCATTACTATCACTGTAATGTGAATGAGTGAAAACAAGTCACACACTCCTGAGGGACTATCTTTCCCATTAACCATTCTTTCACATAAAGGCCTGAATCACTGACATTGCTTTAGGCTTTATGGTCAACAGAGCTGAATATAAAGGCCCAAGATTAATACAGCAATCGGAGACATCCTTGTGTGAATAATTCATTTGGAAGGGCAGATAAGAAATGATCTGCGAGGAAATTAATAGTACTGATTTAATAATATTCTCCCAGAGATTCTCGCGACTACATGACAGCGTTTCAGCAAAGGGGAGCAGGTTTTAAAACCCAAAGCCGGATGATTCATTCGAGCTCCTCTGATAGTTGAGTTTGATGGATCATTCTTAAAAGCATCATTGCTAATCTTCTGCTCCTCTTTTTTAGGTTATTCACAGATCAGTGAGTTTTCTGGCTAATCCGGGTTTTGATGCTACTCTGTCTGTGTACATGGCATTCATCATATCTTGACAAGTGGAGTCCTTCAGACAACAAATAACCTTCAGTCCTCCAGGATGCAAGCAATAGGTGCACAGTTATTTTGGATCTGTATCACAGCGGTGCATGGACACAGCAGGAGATGTATAGTGTCCTTGTTGACTGAAAGAATGGGCCCTTTTCTAGTCCTTCTGAATAATCATTCTGAACCGTAGCTATGCCTTCGACAACTCAATCAGACAGCGCTCTACCTGTAAAGTGGCTGGGCTGATTTGATTGCCATTTTTATTGGATGCCCCATCTATAAATCAAAGCAATGGGGCCGGCTGTGTAGACGTGACCACTCGTCATTCGCCAGTAGCCTTGGAAACATTGTTTCGGGAGCAGTGTGACTGTCAGTAGAGGTAAATCAGGGTTCTGAAATTTCTCTCCTTTGCTAGAAAAGTATCGAGTTAAATCATCTTGAAAATTGATGTGAGCATGACAAAGTGCTTCACCTATACCTTGATAGAGCCCCATCATCTTGTGTCAATGTCAGCACTTTTACCCGTAGCTTGTTTCTTAAAAGTGTTTTTTGGGTTTTTTTTTTCACTTGACACACAACTACAACATGAGTGTGCTAAAGCACGGCAAAAACACAGTGGCAGCAGGGTAGCAGAATTTTTTTTTGTGTGCAGAAAATCTTTTTGTCCACCATTTGACTACACTAAACTTTTAAATTTTTACTTCATTCTATATACTATTTAACATAGTCAATAAGTATTCTTGCATTTGCTCTACTATATCAGCTTATTATTCTATCCACATTCACTGGATATGAGCAATCGTGCACGCTGATTGGCTACTCTACTACTAGGATATCAGCTCATATACCGTGAGTGGAGAAAAAGAAAACGGTGGAGCGCATCAAGTCAGATATCTCACTTTGTTATCAAGTTTTTAAAAGAAACAGAAATAGCTAAAAGAATATAGTCCTCCCCCCTGCCCCAGTATCTCCTGTTCCACACTCCAGGCCAGTCGGTGGCGGTAATGCATCTTTTAGTTGGTTTGCCAACCGCCAAAAAACCCTAAAGAAGAAAAAAATGGCAGAGCATGTTGCTGAACCAACCGAGGATGAAATAAAAACTCTAGTCGAAAACAAAACCCCAAAAAATACATTAAAAAACGCAACAAAATATGGAATAAAAATATTTGATGGTAAGAACGTATCTTTTTTTTTTTTTTTCAAGAATTATTATTATA
>JANZLB010000022.1:34598405-34608839 GCA_026167865.1 Notarius quadriscutis
TTTTGCTTTACCACTTTTTACAAATAAGGACTTGATCTTGGAGAGACCATTATGTTTACATTTTTACATGCAAATGTGCACTTTTTCCTTTCATTTTCTCCAGTAAGGAAGGACTTGATTTCATAGGTCTTTGTTTTTGAAATGTTTGAAAATATATCAAACTTGTTTTCAACATTCTGTCTTGTGATTTTGTAAATGCATCACACTCTTGTGTACATACAGTATGAGTAAACTTTAAGAATACTTTAAGGAGTATATTTCCAGTATATAAATAGTAAGCTACAAGTAATATGCCAAGCAAACTTAAAGTATAACAAGTAAACTAGTGAAATAACCAACGTTTATAACAGTATACTTAAAGTATACAGTAATAAACTAAAAATAGGGACTCGAAGTATATAACTAGTACAATGGCAGTATATCGATAAGTGTACTTGTGGTATACTTTAAGCATACGAGAGGGATATACCAAGTACATTGATAGTATATAGATGAGTGTACTTGTTGTATACTTTAAAGTGTACTTTTGCAAACTTAAAATGAACTTTAAAGTATACTTTTATAAACTTGAAATGTTCCAATTTAGTCCGAAAAAGTATTAAATTTGTATACTTTCTAGTACACTAAAAGTACATGGTCTGTAGTATACTTGCTATACTTATACTGAAGCATACTTAATAAAATGAACTTTAAGTATACTACTTTTTGCTAAGGGCAGATATGTTGTGGGTGGTGAAACTGGCTAAATAGCGAATAAATGAAGGTCCAAGGCAGGTGTGTATTAACATACAAGTATATTGTAACGCCAGATTCATCCCAGCTGCACTGGTACTGTCCCTGTTTCAGTTTACTGCAATGGATAGCACATCAGTGTTTGGAAAACTGCTTTTTTGCTGTTGTTGTTTGTTTAATTTTACCGAATGAGTGTGTGTAACATTCAGGGGTTTTTGAGAAATAACACTTCACCAAACACTCCAGCTCTCAAGCAGACATGCACCAGACTGTCACTATTGATCAAACCCAGCACAGGTCTTAACCACCCGTGTGTGCGTGTGTGTGTGTGTGTGTGTGTGTGTGTGTGTGTTTGAGAGACAGAGAGAGAGAGAGAGAGAGAGAGAGAGAAGAAACTACCAAACATCTAGTTACTACATCACTTAGTCTGCCCTTATCCTCTTGTCCTCTCCTTGGCTCAGATTAGATCTGTGTGAGACAAACATAGAAATGATCTATGTCAAGTTGTTTATTGGACTCTTAGCCAGTCTTCCTTTTAAATCTTCTCTTTCTGTGTCTGCCAAATGAACCTTAGACTGTTAAATGAGGATTCTTCTCATACTTTAATCAGCTGCTGGTGAAAGAAACTGTGATTTGTATTTTTTTAAAGGGCAGCATGCACATTTCCACTTGAATTATGGAGCACGAATCCAGACCCATGCATCATACAGGACTATTACACACATATTTAATATACTGTAAGGACTAAGAGAAAACAAACATAATAAACTAATATCTATATATACAGCCTTTTGATTGTTCAGTAACATCAGACAAGTAATTCTTGACTCTGGTTACATCGGAAATGTCACACAATCCTTATTAAGTCATAACTAAGCTTTGTGCAGCTCTGTCAGCTCCCTGAGACCATGAGAGAACGTGTCAGCAACAGAAAACGCAGAGGAGCTGGCTTTTTCGAGAATGTTCAGACCGTCAGGCTTTGTTTATTGGCCGTAAGGAATTAATCACTGTCAGATGACTCTTAAAAGCCGAAATAATGAGACATTGATAAAGTGCTCGCCATTCGCTTGCAGTAGATAGATATAAAATTAGGTTATGCTTATCATAACAAATGTAGCAGCCATTCTGAACTGGGAAATTTGCTCAGTGGGTGTGCAGTACACTCTGCAGCAACTTCATAGAACAAAGCAACCATTTTATGAAGAAATGAAATAAAAACAGTGTACGAGTTCTAAAAGTGGCAATGTATGATGCATACTTTGATTGCCATAATATGCAGTAATGTCATTATTTCACAAATATTTGTGGTATTTGTGTTTTGGTTTTGCAACTATTTTGTTAACCTGCATCCTTATCAACAATTTAAACCTCCAGATGAAGCAAAGTATCTCTCCTGGACCTATTCTCTCGATCCGTCTCCCACTTTTCACTGACATTTACTGCTCCCTCCCATGGGTCTAATTACCTGTAAATGAATCAGATGAAAGAAAGAGGGCAGCCTTGAAGCATATTGGCTTGCAAAAGGAAGGTGAAAACATTGCACATGTTCGGAGAGGGAGGGTGAGCATATGACCTAATTTAAAAACCATCAGATTCCAGCATAAGGAGTGGCTCATACATGAACCTACGTCATGGTTACATTTATGAATTGCTTTTCACCTGCATGTGTGTCAAATTATGACAATTTGTGGACTACATAATAATTGATCTGGTGTGAACACCAGATGTTGCTTGAATATTATTTTGCTTCACACTATTAGAACCTGAATGGATCTCAATTTGGAGAAAATTGTGGAAATTGTAGTACGCAATTGTCATCTTTGAAAAATTCACCTCTAAGTTGGTATTCAAAGTACCATACCTCTTTTTCTCCATCTGTAGTTCATTTTCAGAAGTCCAAAAGTGACATCAGTTTACACGGGGAAATTTGTGTCTATTCAGAATTTTGTTTTAAATATGTTTTTTTGACTCTCCATTCACATTATGCAAAATACCTATATGTAGCGCATGCCAGATTTATCTTGCATAGAAGTATTGGAGAGAAAGTTTTTTAATAGCTTTTAGACCCCCACCTTGAAACACAAGCAATCACCCTTAAGACCTAAAAAAAAATTGGGGATAGAAAATGCAGACTCCAAAAGGAAATAGTGTTTTTACTGATAAGGTGATATATGATTGAGAAGATGGAATTGAGAAGATGGCATTGTAATAAATATCTAATAGGAGTCTAACAATATATTGCTGCCAGAATAGTCCTGTTTGAGTAATGATCGCATTACTCACTGCAAATTTGACTTAATTTAATCATATGGTGTCCACCTGTTTTGTCTATCAGGTTATAAACTCTCACTCATTTATAAACTAGGACATCCTATAATTTTGCATTGTATTTTTTACATCACGTTCCAAGAGATGATTGTGTGCATAACTGAATGAGATACTAAATTTTGGTCATCCATCATTTGTATAATTTCCTCAGGAATTACACTGAGATACCAGCATTTTCCAGCCAGCTGACTGTGTCCACGTCCAGTTTGATGAGACCATCAGGCCCATGGGGTGGCCTGAAGACTGGACACTCCTGAAGGATGTGGGGGATTGTCTGCATGTGACCGCACTGGTAGGCATCGTCCTCACTAGCTCCAATCATCTTGAGGAAGGACTAGGTCCTGCCCCATCCAGTGTGGAGGTGGTTGAGGCGGGTCCACACCTTACGGGTGAGATGGTAACTGCAGGGTTTTGCAGAGGGGGAATCAGTGAAAGAGTGCAAGGTGGTGTGTGAGTGGCTCCATTCCTCCCGCCATCTTTGCTCCACCCAGGAGTCAGAAACTGGTCCAGCTCTCATGAGCGCTGCAGCTTTGATGGCGAAGTGCTGCCTTGATAGCCGTTGGGGGGTGTTGTCATCCTGAGTTGGTGGAACAAGGCTATTCTCCTTGAGTGCCTTCTTTGCTAGCTTGAGGACTTGATAGTCTCGCTGGATGCTTGCAGGAGGAATTCCTGAGACTACGGGGAACATCTCAGTCGGTGTAGGTTTCAAGGTCCCAGAGATGAGGCACATCGCTTCATTGAGAACCACATTGATAGCCTTGGTGTGGACGCTGTGAGACCAGACAGCTGTGGCATATTCAGCAGCAGAATACACAAGGGTGAGGACTGATGTTCGTAAAGTGGTGAAGTTGGCTATCCACTGTAGTCCACTAAGCTTCTTGATGATGTTAATGCATTTGGAGGTTTTGTTAGTCATGTTCTTGAGGTGAGGGCTGAACATAAGGCTGCAATCCAGGGTCACACTGAGGTATACAGGCTGTGGGTTGAATTTCAGCTTCTTGTCCTGCATCTTTATCTCCAGCTCCTTTTTTGCAAGTCAATTAGCTAGGTGGTAGATCGAGCAAACCATTTTGTACTCGCTTAATTTCAGGTGCCAGAGGCTGAAGTAGTTGCAGAGAGTAGAGACATCTGCTTCTAGGGTGGACTGGATCTCCTCGTAGGTTTCAGCTGCATACCCGATTGCACTGTCATCTGCATACAGGTACTTGGTTGATGTTGTGACAGAATAGTCTGCTATGTAGACATTGAAGAGGATGGGGCAAGGACTGAGCCTTGTGGCAGACCATTTTGGAGGTCCCGTTTCCAACTTTGTTTGCTACTCAAGTTAACCACATAGAAGGAACGGTTTTGAAGCATGAGCATGATGAACTTCACAAGCTTCACATCGGGTATCAGTTGAAGGAGCTTCAGGTAAAGTCCACGGTGTCATACGGTGTCCTATGCAGCTGTCAGATCGATGTAGACTACTCAAGCCTTTTCTTTTTTCTGGAAGGCGGCTTCAATGTCGTTGACAAGAGGAGCTTTTTGTTCCGTGGTAGATCTACCTTTCCGGAAGCCAGCCTGCTCTTGTGGAAGGTGTATTTTGATGATGTTGTTGATGCACGCCAGGATTATTCTCTCCATTAGCTTGTATGTAATACAGAACAGCAAGATTGGCCTGTAGCTCTTGGGATTGTCTGCTGGTTTCTTGGGTTTGAGAATGGCAACTACTTGGGCTTGTCACCATACAGCAGGGATGGATAGGGTGACCAAGCAATTGGAGAGGAACTGGCATAGCCATTCAAGAGCATGGGTTCCCAGATAACAGAAGAATTCTGCATGAACTGAGTCGATGCTGAGGGCTTTGCCCTTTTTCAGGCATAGGATGGCATCCATTAGCTGTTTTAGGGTAACTGGTCTGGAGAGATTCATTGAGGCGGGTTGGCGAGCAGTGGTATCTTTGATCTTCCTGTTGAGTTCATGAGTGTGCAGCTTGTATTCTTCGCTCTTGTTCTTCCATTTGCCGTTATCCATGAAAACCAATACAATAGAATTGGTAGTGATGAGGTATGGCTTGGGTTTGCTGCTGTGCCCTGAAAGGCAGTTGATTGTAGCCCACGCCTTTTGGCTTGAATGGGTGAAGTCAATTGAGGTGACAGTTTCCTCCCACCATGCCTGTTGCTTTTTTCCAAGGATATACATAAGCTGGTTGCCCTTGGTAGGCTTCTCATCTATGCTTGCTGCGTTGTAGTCTTGGAAGGCTGCCTCACACTCTTCGTCTCAGCAGGGGATACATGCGTCATGTCTGCCTCAGGGAATGGATGCCTTAGCAGCAGAGGAGAGCAGGGATGTGAAGGCCTTGTAGGTATCTGTGGCTGGCCCTAATGGATCCAGGAGGTCGCAGAATAACAAGTCGGTAAGGCCGGCAAATTTACTCCAGTTAGCCTGATGAAAATTCCACCTCTTTTTACCAAGACTGTTGATCTTCATTCCAACTTCGGTGCCAATGACAATGGGACAGTGTCCAGATCATGGGAATTTGTCCAGTACATACTGTTTGCAGGATTGAGCAACTGAGTTAGAGATAAAGCACAAGTCAGGATTAGTCCATGTCTTGTGGCAGCCTGAGAAGAACGATTTGTTGTCTTTAGCATCATAAAGCAGATGTAGGTCAGATATTTCAGCCCACTGGGCAGCTATCTAGCCATTCTCGTTAGTGTCCAGATAGCCCCATAAGGTGTTTCTGCTATTGAAGTCCCCACAGGGAATGGCGGTAGTGCTTACAGGGGGTAAACTTTGGATGTTGGCTGCATTTGGTGGGGACTTATATATGTTCGTTATGGATACATTCTCAATGGTGGCACAGGTCCACTGGATTTGGCTGCCCTCTGGGGATTTTTGGATGGATTTTATGTGGACGTTTTCATGCACATAGGTAGCGATACCATGGTACTTATTGGGTATATAGGCTATAGTGCTGTAGCCTTCAATTGTGAGTTTGTCTTCGCTTTCAGCATGGGTCTCTTGCAGGAGAATCACACTGGCATTGTTTTCATCTGCTAGATGGTGGATAAGGCCTCTTTTAGTTCTTGTAAGTCCTTCAACATTCAGCTAGAGGATATGGGTATTGGTGCTTGTCATCGTCAATGTAACGATCAAAATTGCTTCCTTCTGGAAATTGAGTTGCTGAGATTAGCTGACCAAGGTCATTACTAAGGATCACCATGTAGAGGTTCTCAGCTTAATCCCCATTTCGGTCATGAAATCATAATAAAAATGATATCAATTTATACCATGCTTTTAGAGGGAGGGCTGAAAAGTTCATAGCCTGATGAAGAAGGAGTTATGCTACAGAAATGAAACTTGGCATGCATTAAAATAAATATTTCCTGATACTAACTGTTTTGTTTATTTTCAGATAAACCCACATTGGACAAGTAATTTAGGACTTTGAAAAGTATTACTAGAGACATTTCATGAATATAGATAAAATTTGGCACTGTGGTGTTATCAAATACAGTATCTGCAGAAAAAGTGGTTAGCCCCCAAGGACATTCATGCCGACATGGTTGCTACATTAGGGGATGATGCTCTAGCTTTATCAACTGTGAAAAGGTGGGCAGCTGAATTCAAGAGGGGTAGGGAGAGCCTTGAAGATGATCCAAGGTCCAGACGTCCTGCCACAGCCACCACCCAAGAAAACATTGACTGTGTTCACCACATGGTGATGGATGACAGATGTTTAACTGTTAATCATTTCGCTAATGCTGTTGGCATCTCCCATGAATGAGTAGAAAACATTTTGCACAACAAACTTGGGATGTCGAAGGTTTCCGCTTGGTGGGTGCCATGGCTTTTGATGCCTGATCAAAAGCACACCAGACTGGCCATGTTGCAGGCAAACTTGGCACTTTTTGAAGCAGATCTAACCAGTTTTCTTGAACGTTTTCTCACCCAAGATGAGTGTTCGGTCCATCACTTCAAGCCAGAGACTAAAGGGCAGTCCATGCAATGGAAACACCTGTCTTCTCCACGGCAGGGAAGGTGATGGCCTCTGTCTTCTGGGATGCAAATGGAATTGTGCTCATTGACTACCTTCAGAAAGGCCAAACTATCAATGGAGAATATTGTGCCAACTTGCTGAGGCAGCTGTGAAAAGCAATCAAGTTAAAATGGCCTGGAAAACTGACAAAAGGGGTCCTGTTTCACCAGGACAATGTGCCTGCTCACAAGTCTGTGGTTGCAATGGCTGCTGTGCATGACTGTGGCTTTGAACTGCTTGATCACCCTCCATATTCTCCTGATTTGGCCCCATCTGACTATTTTCTGTTCCCAAACATGAAAAAACACTTGGCTGGGAAGCAGTATCGGACCGATGATGAGGTCATATCTGCTGTTGAGGACTTTTGTGAGCATCAGGATGAGGGCTTGTATACCATGGGAATCCAAGCGCTGCAACACCGATGGAGGAAGTGTGTGGACCATAGGGGAGACTATGTTGAACAATAAACCACATTTGGTTTAATTCAACCATTGCATCATAGTCAGGCTATGAACTTTTCAGCCCACCCTCATGAGATATTTGTTTAAATTAATAACATAATGATAATGTTTTTGTTAAATCTGTACACTCTCCTGTAAAGAATACCTGCCGATTGTTTCAAGGATAAGCTAACCAAGCAGTCATCTGCTATGCTTACAGTTGATGTTAATTTAATTCAGAACTTTACCTTTTTAAAAAATGCTCCTCAAGATAAACATTATATCTGATTAAGATACATCTCCTCTGTAGAAACAAACAAACAAAAAATATGTATTCTATTCCCTTCTCGCGGGTTTCATTCATTTGGATTGATAGCATGCAATATTGTTAGTATATCGCTTATCCTACATGTATTACGTCACTCTAACCAATGGAGAATGAGCATTGAATATGGTTTACGATATTGCATGGTTGTTGAGACAACATGATGTCACATGTCGGAGATGTAAAACTTCCACGCTAGCGAGTGACTGTGACAATTTGTAAACAAACATGGCCGCCAGGTTTGCTTCATTAAATATGGAAGATTTTGATAGAATTTTGAAAGAGAAAGACACATTGAACACCTGAAAGGAATGTGTATGTATAATAATAATGATAATAATATTGACTGGCTTTTTTTCGTTGTCTATCAGATATACTCATCTTCAACTTGTTCAATATCATGCTAGCTGAATGGAATATATCTGATATACCACTCAACGCCAGCCAATATTATTTAACTATTAGCAAATGATATTCACTTCACAATGCTAGTGGTATTCATAATGGATTAATAATATGTTCCACCATCAATAAAGTAAAAGGGCTGGGTATGCCCTGGTATAACTCAACACTGAAAAACACTCCTATATAAGCATTATGCATGAGAGTAACATTGGATAAGAAGATGCCATGCCATTTCTAAAAGTGTTTCAACTCTCTGGAACTTCTCAAAAAAAAAAAAAAACATATCAATGGCAAATTAATGTCTGGAAAACCTCAAGAGTACTAAATAAGCTTTGAAGTGCAGTTGTGATGTGGAGATTGAATCTCAACCATAACATATGGTATCCATCAGAAGAAAGTCCAGACGAATGAGATTAGCGTCATCTCTGGGGAAGTGACTGGACATTAGACCTCATTCTGGAACCTTCATGTGGAACATTCAGTGATTCAGGTAGAGTATTTGAATCACCATGTGGTTGTGTTATTGTATTTGTCTTCAAATTGCCGTCTGTGGCAGTTCCAGCACATGTGGTGTAATCACATGCCTCACAGTCTTTTTAGCTCCACAAATGGATCTAGTAATGCAGTAATAATGAAAAATAAGGTGGAAAAGACATCCAAGGCATGTCAGCTGGATATGATGAAATTGGTTAGAAAAATTGGAGCTTCAATTAAAAGAAAAGTGAGTACAGGAAGCAAAAGTTAAGTCAAATCACACTGTTTTTGTGCAATGATGTTATTCATTCATGAAGGAAACTTTTCTAAACATCAGTGAATAATAAAATAATCACACTCGTGCTGTGAGGCCGACCTAGTAAATCATTTTCATCTCTTCAGTGCTTGTTTGTGGAGATGGTGTGTGTTTGGTGCAATTTCTATTTAAATGATGAAAGAATGCTTGGAAGTATACAACATTTTTTTCTTCCTAATGTAAGTGTGTAAGTAGAAAATTCATTATCTCAATGTAATTATCAGAATAACTTGACTGATGTATTTTGAACAAACTCTCACATATTGACACGATAAAGGAGAGGTTGTCTTCCTTGTGTTCTTATGTATGCCTGAAGAATATGCTTCGTTTGATCATCAAGTCACAAAGATTATCACAGAATCATATGTGACTGGATTAGCTGAAACAAGAGCTAAGTTTATGCTCACATGTGATCCCATACCATATGCTTCCCAGATCATGGAATTCCTCAGTGTCCAGAAACCTTCACTTTTGTGGTTAAGTTGGGCCTTGAGGGTCACATGGTTCCATACTGTTGGACATTTGAGCAGGGCCACCTACCACTCAGGCTGTAACACTATCTGTATTTGTATATGTTACTGCTCTAAATATCAGTATCTGTATCAGTATCTTCAGTTTGAGCTATCCATGAAGTGGGAGTGGCTTAAACTAGACAGTTTAAAAATATACAGCCCTACAACTATGGCACCCGAAACACTGGAAAAACTTGATAAATTGTTTAGTAAATTTGTGAATAAATGCAGTGGCAGCTGGTGGTTTTTGAAATAGGGGAAGCTCAGTTTTAGGTTTATGCAATAACATTTTTCAATTATTTGTTATTTGTCATTTGTCAATTTGTTGTTATTTATATGTGAATTCTGCCATGTTCTACTCTGACGTTGCCACTTAAACTTAAGTGTGTATATGAACTTAAGTGTTCCTTGCTTTTCTCATGCCTTTTGTATGCCCTGTCAAAGTTGGCCAAATCTCCAAAACCCGGTTTAGACCAAATAATACATCCCTGGGAAGGTCTCATTAAGAGACAAGGCCAACAGTACATTCTCTTGGTCAAAGCACTCCCAGTTAACCAGTTTACTTTGTCATACCAAGACAGTTGAAATGAGCGATTGTGTCTCCCTGACTCTTGAATTAAATCAATCAATCTTGGGCATTGATCTGTCCTGTTGTTGAATTTTGTGCCTCTCCTCATAAGGAAGAGCATCAAATGTCTTCTCCAAAATCAGATCGACAACATTAGCAATGTTTGCCATTTTGCACAACTAACAGCTAGTTAGCTAGCTGGTTAGAGTTCCCCTCTATTCTCATCTCATTATCTGTAGCCGCTTTATCCTGTTCTACAGGGTCACAGGCAAGCTGGAGCCTATTCCAGCTGACTACGGGCGAAAGGCGGGGT
>JANZLB010000022.1:35223238-35237219 GCA_026167865.1 Notarius quadriscutis
GTTGGGTCATACCAAAGACCATCATAAAAATGTATACTTGGCCAACATACCGTATATACTAGGCCAACAGTGTCCTCCTCTTTTAGCATCTCGTCAGTTGCAGTATCTATTCATGGGTTTTTCAGGACTTTGCTCATATTTTCAGGACATTTGATCTATTTTCTCATTCTCCAGGTATTTCAATAGCTGTAAAAATAGCTTAAAAACGTTTCTGCTGAAAGTGTTCTGTTCTGTTGTTGCATAATAACATATGGTATAATGTGTGTTTTTCTCTCAGGTGGAGCCCAACACCAAGCTTTTCCCCGCTGTGTGTCTTCAGCCCCACAGCCAGAACATGCTGCAGTTTGAGCTAGGAAAGCTAAAGGTTCGACCTTTTCCTCATTATCGCTTCCTCTCTGCTTATCTCGCACCACTTTTAATATCATTCTCACTTTACCCATCCATTGTATAATATAACACACTGGTTATTTAGTGCAAAAAAAAAAAAGTCCAACCTTCTCGTATTCAGTTGCTCCATTAATTTATATTGTCCTTTGAATTGATGAACTTGTCAAAACACATAATCAAAAATAATTGTCTCATTAACTCATCCTTTCTGTCTCTCTTTTAGAACATTATGCCTCTCTCAGCAGCCATGTTTCGCAGCGAAAGGAAGAACCCTGTGCCTCAGTGTCCTCCTCGTCTGGATGTCGAGATGCTCACACCAGTTATATGGAGTCGAGTGCCAAACCACTTCTTGAAGCCTGAAATGGGTAAAGTCAGTGAGAGGCACGGCTGGATGGTAGAATGCACTGAACCACTCACCATGATGGCACTACACATCCCTGAGGAGAACAGGTCAGACAAAAAAAGGCACACAAATAAGCCTGACCATGCTATTTATGATTTAGATTCTAACCTGAACAGTTTATTAGCTGGTTGCTTGGATTCTTAAAAAGTAAAGTGGATCAATTATTTTCCTGTTTTCATACTTTAAAGCTCATAATTGTTCTTACAAGGTACTCACAGAAGAGTATTTTGTAACCCGGGTCATCCTTCTCTATCATACGGATTAGTCTAATGGCCACGAGTGCCAAATCAATAGAGGCTTTGCAATAAAGGATTGTGCTCAAATCAGCATCAGGTGTTTCCCATAATGACGGGGTCCTAAGCATGCGCACAACAGACTCCGAAGAATCCCCGAATGTAAATGCACTTTTAGTCTCAGTGAAGGTTAGGCTCTGCAAAGCCGTTGTGTTGTTGCTCATGTTCACTTCACTGTATAAGAATGAGCACCTTACTGCAGTTGTGAAATTATTATTATTATTATTATTATTATTGGAATGATTACCTTCGTGGAAATGAAGTGAGCATACCATAGGGTTTTTGACCTCTCTGTTCAACACCGAGTCCCACTTTTATTTCCCCCATTTTCCCTTCTACGTTTAGAAATCTCTCTAGTTTTTCCTCCCGATGATGAATTACTTTTGGTAAATTAAAAAATCTGATGTCTTTGTTTCGTTCAAAACGACTTGCACATCCAAAAACGCAGCAAAACCTTCCCATACTGATCAATAACAGCTAGCTCAGCTGGACGAAGCTCGACAAGTGTGCCTCCTATCATGGCGGTGTAGTTACTGTTGCTATGGGGTCACATGACAGTACAAAGCTTCTATATACATTCAGTGAGAATCTGCATCGTAAGTTCACTCAGTAGTCTATTTAAATAGTTCTCGTTCTGTGAAATCATATACAGTACATAACTTCCAGAACATGCTAGTCACCCAGCGTTAGCTAGCTAATGGTTTATAGGTGAATGGTTGCTACATGCAGCTTCAGTAGTAAGCTAGCTCAATAATTCTACCTAGCTAACTAAAATACAGCGACAAGAACAAAACGGTCCGGTCCATTTGTTAATACACAATTCAGCGCATGAAACAGACAAAGAGATTGTGATTAAAAATAGATCTGAAGTGCACAAATTCACACAAACACACTTAACTCAACTAGGTCGTCAAAAGTTTGTGATATCTCTTAAAACAAATTCCACAGTGAGGATAAATCAGTTGACTATCACTGATTGGCTTTCCAGCAAATTTTAGGAAACAAAAAAAAAAACCCTTTGTTGCTTCATCACTCTTCTTATTACTGTATTATATTTAAGTTATTTCACGAAATTGAGTCGTGCATGAGCTGATAGCCGACGAGGCGCGTAGCACCAAGTTAGCTATCAGCCTTTTACGATGAGATTGAGTGGAATAACTGTTTCATTCTATGCACATTCACTGGATTTTGAGAAACACAGCATTTTTATTTTTTTGCAAATTCGAAAAATAAAAACTTTATACAAAATGTCCAATAAAATAATTTCTGCTTAGGACGTAAACAAACCGGCGAAATGACCGGAGCAATTTGTGTAAAAAGCCATCATAATAATTCTTGAAAAAAAAAGATACTTTTATTCCATATTTTGTAGCTTTTTTATTATTTTTTGGGTCTTCTTCTTCTTCTTTAGGTTTTTTTGGCAGTTGGCAAACCAACTTAAAGTTGCATTACCACCACCTGGAGGTGGAACAGGACATATGGGGGGGACGACGACTATATTCTTTTAGCTACTTCTGTTTCTTTTACATACTTGACAACAAGTTTTGCCGTTTTGTTTTCGAGTAGAGTTTTTATTTCATTCCCGATTGGTTCAGCAACATGCTCCGCCATTTTGTTTTTCTCTACTCACAGTATATGAGCTGATAGCCTAGTAGTAGAGTAGCTAATCAGAGCGCACGATTGCTCACATCCAGTGAATGCGGATAGAATCATGCAGTTAACTTTTGTATATTGTTAAAATGTGATTTAGATGTACTCGAAATGTAAAAACCATTTCACAATAATTCAAAACAGCACTGCCTGATTGTTTGATGTTAAGCAGAAAAGCCCCATGGTGTGTGTGTTGTAAGCTACAGGACATACAGCAGCTACTCCAGTTCATATTTGCCTGCAAGCAAAATTCTTACCCAGTAACCTTTGAGTTGCTTTGGCATTTTAATGCTCCATTGAGAACATGTGGAAAAGTCATTTTTGAGTGAATTCAGACTTTAAAGAACACAGTCAGTTTTGTCATGTGCAAGTAATTGCATTGCAGTGATTTTCAAAATGTCAATAATATCCCCGTTACAGAATAAAGTGCAGTTTCATGTATTCTCGTTATAATGCTCTTTTTGTGAGGTTATGATCATTTGAAAGCATACAGTCCAGATCTATATCATCCAGCTCTCTCCCAGCAGCTCAACTGACATGAGTTTGTGCCAGACGTCGGCTCAAATGACAAATGAGCAATGAGGGTCATTAACATTGTGAAGCTCCTGGCACATTCTGAAGTGTCAGGCTACCTGGATGAAGACGGTAGAGTCTCAGTGGCTGAGACAAGGAAACTGTGTGACTCAGAAGGTTGTGGTTGAGCCTTAAAAGGAAGCGGGAGGTTAGGGAGTGTGAGCCAGAGTGGTGATGAGTATGGAGGGAGGCCAGGTTTACTTTGGCTTTGTTCACACCCCTGACCCTACATCTCATCATGCTGAGGCTCCACAGCTGTGTGCTATTAGCCCTGTCGCTCCCTACCCCCACTGCCTGCTGCACACTAACCTTAACTCTGAGCATAAGCCCTTTTCATACAGATATTCCACAAAACTGGCATAAAGACGGCACCTCAATATTTCAGCTTTGGCTGTTTACACTGAACAAATAAAGTCGGCAGGAAGCCATGGCAGCGTGTGTTTTTACACTGTGAACTGACATTCCACAACCAGAGGCGTGACGTTTCACAATGGAGCGTCGGCACCTAGGGTGACGTATCAATGTGTCAGAAATATGAATACGCCAAGAATTCTGATGTTGCTTTCAAAATATTGGCGAGTGAACTGAGTTTTGAGGTGCTTTTGTTAACCGTGCACGTTTATACCGCTCTGCAAACACAAGCAAAGTTCTTGAGCGTCACATGCAACATATAATCACTTCCATTAAATAATTAAAGGTTTAGAGAAGTAACAGCCTCAATATACATGTTTGTGTCCTTTAGCGAGAGAGAGAATCAGAGAAAGTGTAAAATAGTAGGAAGTGATTTTGAGGAAGAAAGGCGCACGTAAATGGCGCCGTTTGAATTCACGCTGGTCTTGGAAAGAAAAATGTCACACCCCTGTTCCACCATGCCGGCTATCCTTTTTACACAGAAGTCAATTCTGGCTCTGTTGATACCAATTGTTCTGACTCCGAGGAGGAACAACTCAGACCCCCTGTTCCACATTCAACCATTTTATACAGAACACGAGGCGGAATAAAGGCATAAGATTCCCACCTTGAATAGGCTGGGATTATAAAAGGGGCTACAGAGAGCCACTTGGGTTGAATACATCAGCAGCTAGCTGACACGTAAGAGCAAAACCTTTATATTCGACCGTGGTCTGTTACAAGCTAATGACTGGGAAATTTTTAAGCCTTTGACGCTGTTCGCATGATGTTGCCTGGAGAGATGCTGAACCAGCATCAGATATTTTCATCTAAAGGTACTCGCATCATAAATCAGTACGCCATACAAGAAGGTTCACAGTTCTGAGGAACATGTACAAGAATTTAACTGTAATCAAAATGAGCACAATTCTGGAAATTCACATCAGAGTTATGAATGTTAAAAATCTCAAAGGATTTTTTTTGCAATATTCATGTCAAGTTTTCCAATACATTACTTAGTGTGCGCCTTCAATCAGAAAATTAATATTTCAACAGTGCACATATCATTTGTAATGCTAATACAGTGGTGCCTGAAAGTTTGTGAACCCTTTAGAATTTTCTATATTTCTTTTAAAGATTTTTTTGGGCTTTTTTCACCTTTATTATTGGATAGAACAGTGTAGAGACAGGAAAGGAGTGGGAGGGAGAGAGACGGGGAGGGATCGGGAAATGACCTCGGGTCGGAATCGAACCCGGGTCCCCGGATTTATGGTATGGCATCTTATCCACCTGAGCCACGACGCCCCCCTGAATCAGATTTGATAGAAAATGAGGCCAAATTAGAAGAGAATAATTATAACAAACTTATGAAAAATTAAAGAATAAAAGAAATTAAATATAATGTTTGAAATGCTGATATGTTTGGGCTTCTCTGAACGCCCAGAAGGCCCTGACGGTTCCTTTCTGCTCAAATGCAATGTTAGCTAGCATGATAATCGAACTAGCTGAATGCTAATGCTAATAATTCCACAATACAAACTGCTGTGATAAATACAAAGTGTGCATTATGATGGGTATTGGGTCTCATTCTCGCTGTCACATCTGTTAAAGTTTGAATCTGAAGCTGTTACTGTCTCTCACTATCGTTCTCTCTCTCTCTCTAAAGAGGACATGGTGACACAATAGATGGAGTGTGTAATTAAATTACCGAAGGCTCTGCTCACGATTTCACAGCCTTAAGACGAGTAAAGCTTTTGAATTTTAAGTGCTTTTCTTCCGTGCTGCTATTCACCTCTTCCCACCACTCCTCCCAAATCACTCGATCCCTCCTCCAGATCTCTTCGGCTCTGTATTAAGTTTACTTTTTCCCCCCCAAGCCAAATTGGCTGGTTTTGACCATTTGGAAGAGAAAAAGCTCAGACTAAGAACTCTAATTTGTCCAGGAACTCGTACCAGTTGGCTCATTAGATTCATTGGCTGGGATTTTTTTTTTTCTTTTTTAAATAAATTTGCATCACACATGCTTAAAAATGTCAGTCATCAGTTCTAAAGATCACTTTTTACTTGTAATATTGAAGTCATTGGCTTTCTAAAGAAGTTCATTTCAGCACATAAGCTAGTCAGGTGATTAATTATATGAAGTATAATGTATGAGGTCATAATATAATAATACAGGGGCTCCGAAATGTCAGGAACCACTTATTTTTAATATTTGTTTTTTCGTTACAGATGAAAAATCAAACAGATGAAACAAAAACATCAAATAAATATTTGTTCTTTGCAGGAAAAAAAATGCCTTTAACTTTTTTTGCCAGGTTTCTAGTATGTACAGTACTGTGCAAAAGTTTTCGTCCCCCTATTTTTTTTTTTCCGTACAAGCTTCATTATTGATTTCTATTTTATGACTTCTACATTATCGAGTCAAAACATTACAAAAACATTTTAGAGTTCCAAATGTAAATTTTTTTCCAGCACAAAATTAAATGTTACAGAAAATAGTGTTCATATCTGAGCAGCGTATTCCATAAGAGCGCACTTTTCAGATTAAAAAAGAAAACATATTGCAGGCTACTGGGTTTTGGTGCAAAATGAAGAAGTGAGTGAGACAGTCAAAGTGTCCAGATGAACTGGGGCTGGTTCTGGAAGATGCTCAGTAAAACCTCCAGCTCATTTCCGCATAAAACTGCACTCATTATATAAATTTTTTTTTTTTAAAAGCAAAGGGTCGTCTCACACCAAATACTGACTTTGTTATAGTGATTTATTATGGCTTACTGCTTACTCTTGAAAGTATATTTTTTTAATTGAAACATTTAATTTCATTGTTTAAGACACTTTTGGTCTACAGCATTTCTTTACATGTGCCTCAGACTTTTGCACAGGACTGTATGTCAGTGGTATTGCTTCATATTTTGAAAAATACTGAAATGGGAAAATGTGTGTGGTAGGCGTACCAATTAAGGTGAAGCACCTGAAAGAAGGAACATCCAAAGACACTCCGTTGGAAATCTTCAACTATTTGAATGAAGTAGGGTGAGTTACTGGCACACTGGTGTATCTTTAAAATGTTGTATACTGTATGATGCTATTATATATTTAAATAATATTGGCTGTCATTTTTTCATGGTATATCAGATATATTCTATTCAGCTAGTATGATATTGAACAAGTCGAAAATGAGTAGCTGAATGGAATATATCTGATAGACCATGAAAAAAAGACAGCCATTATTATTATTATTATTATTATACATTCCTTTTGAGTGTTCAACGCATCTTTCTCTTTCAAAATTCTCTCAAAATCTTCTGTATTTAACGAAGCAAACCAGACGGTCATGTTTGTTTACAAATTGTCACAGTCACTCATGAGCACAGAAGTTTTACGTCTCCAATGTGTAACGTCATGTTGTCTTGACAACCACGCAATATCGTGAACCATACTCAACACTCATTCTCCATTGGGTAGATTGACATAATACCCGTAAGATAAGCGACATGATAACAATATTGCATGCTGTCAAACCAAATGAATGAAACCCGCTAGAAGGGAAGAAAATACATGTTTTTTATTTAATTGAAAAAGTGTCCTGTACGTATAATAATTCCCGATATTTCACCTCGATGATGTCACTCCCAGTGTTTTCCCATTGACTAGATGTGCATTGTTAAAATGGCAAACCAGTTCAAAGTTAAAATTCTTTTGATTAACTTGTGTATTTTTTGTGGATGTGTTCATAGAATATAAAGAACATTACAGGGTGGTGCGAAGATATGAAGTTTATCTTCTCATGATGAAAATATTTTCACTCGTTCACTTTACTCATTTGTGATATATACATTCACCACTTGAAGGAAACTTCATTCATATCTTTACGCAACTGTGCAATATCATCTCTCTCTTTATATATACTGTATATATATACACACACGTGTGTGTGTGTGTGTGTGTGTGTGTGTGTGGGAAGTGGTACTTGAAAGTTTGAGAAGCCTTTTGAAGTTTCTGCATAAGTATGACCTAAAAGATTTTCACACAAGTCCTAAAAGCAAGAGAACCCAATTAAACCAACATGACAAAAATAAGAGACTTGATCATTTATTTACTGAGAAAATATGATCCAATATCAGCATATCTGTGAGTGGCTACGCTCTGTGAAGCTCAAGGATTAGCAGTTAATTTGAAAGTGACATTAGTGTGAGGTGTTTTCAATCAATGGGGTGACCATCAGGTGTGAGTGTTTGCCCTGCTTTATTTAACGGACACGAGTCTCTCAAAGTCCGAACTTCACAATACATGTTTGTGGAATTTAATCACTGCACCTACAAAGGAGATTTCTAAGGACCTCAGAAAAAGAGTTGTTGATGCTCATCAAGCTGGAAAAGGTAACAAAACATCTCTAAAGAGTTTGGATAATAAACAGTCAGACAGATTGTGTACAAACGGAGGAAACTCGAGACCCTTGTTACCCTCTCCAGGATTGGTCAACCAAGAAAGACTGTGGAATAGTCTGCAAGGTCACCAAGGAACCCAGGGTCCACCATCAGGAGAACACTCATCCGTGTGAATGCAGGGTGCCAAGGAGGAAGCTACTGATCTCCAAAAAGAACATTACTGCCTGACTACAGTTTGCTAAAGATCATGTGGACAAGCCAGAAGGTTATTGAAAAAAAAAAAAAAAAGTTTTGTGGATGGATGAAACCAAAATAGAACCTAATACAAGCATTATTTTTGGAAAAAAGAAACCATTGCATTCCAGCATCAGAGCCTTATCCCATCTATGAAACATGGTGGTGGTAGTATCATGGTTTGGGACTGTTTTGTTGTATCTGGACCAGGCCGGCTTGCCATCATTGATGGAACAATGAATTCTGAATTATACCAGTGAATTCTAAAGGAAAATGTCAGGACATCTGTCCATGAACTGAATCTCAAGAGAAAGTGGGTCATGCAGCAAGACAACGACCCTAAGCACACAAGTGGTTCTACAAAAGAATGGATAAAGAATGAAGAATAAACTTAATGTTTTTGAATGACCAAATCAACGTCCTGACTTTAATTCAATTGAAATGTTGGGCGAACAGTTCGTTTGAGGAAACCTACCAACATCCCTGAGTTGAAGCTGTTTTGTACAGGGAAATGGGATCATATTCCTCCAAGCTGATGTGCAGGATCATCTGATCAACAGTTACCAGAAACCTTGAACTGCAGTTATTGCTGCACAAAGGGGTCCCACCAGATACTGAAATAAAAAACTCAGACTTTTGCCACTCATAGATGTGCAATATTGGATCACTTTCCTTAATAAATAAATGATCAAGTATCATAGTTTTGTCTCATGTCTTTAATTCGGTTCTCTTTTAGGATTTGTGTGAAATTCTGATGGTGTTTCCGGTCATAAACAGATAGATACAGTTTGGAAAAGTGTCTTTTTTTATTAGGAAAACAAGCATGGCATCACCTTATTGAAGCATGAGTCATGCAAGTTGAAGATGACAGAATTTTTTAAATCCACCACAAAATAAATCAATTAAACTCGATAAATTCACACACTAGACTGAGAGAGATAATCACTGTGCACATGCTGTGCACTAAAATTATGTTCTTCCTTTGGGGTCAAAGATGACCATGACTTCAATTTGGTGGGTGGCGGTTGTGAGCCCGGAGGTGATTGATGAGGACAAGCTGGGCTTTGAAAGTATGCCCACATGTCAACATTCCACGTACCAAGGTTGACTACCTTCACTATCTTTTTGTTGTATTTCGACCGCTGAGTGGGATCCCCACCAGCCGCGGCGTGCTGGCCAGGGTGAGGTGAAGTAGGCTATGTTTTGGGCACCTTTTCTAACCCTTTCCTCCATGGAGGCGAGCAGAGCAAATCCTAAACAGGGCTGCTCAGACACCCAGGAGGCTGCCGAACTCTGCTGCTGCTTCGTTCCAGCAGAGAGTGACCCTATGCCCTGAGCCGTCTGTGTGCAGGTTCCTGACTACAGCTTCCAGTGTTTCCACACCTGCTGCTTCGCCACTTGCCCTTCACCACAGGACTTGAATTTGAATTTGAAGTTATGACTTGTGCATGACTTGGCTTCGAGTGAGGGAGAGTTGCGCAACTGTCAGTCTCACTCTTTCATCCCAACCTAACTGGGTCCAGGGGCAAGACAGAATCAAGATGGCTGGAGCTAGGTCCGGATGCAATGGATGGCCAACAGTGTTCTACATGTTGCACTGTGCCCCGATCGCACTCCACAAACACTTTGCTGGGTCCACCTTCCTGCCTGTTGAACCACCAGGTGGTGGTCTCCTCCGCAACCCTCCTCCAACCTCGTAAGCCTGACCAGGGGGAGCAAGGGGCTGCTTGTGCTTGTTCAAGGCACCACCCCAGGCAAGTGGAAGGAAGGAGACGCCTTACTACTCCATTGCAAGGAAAATACTGAACTGTGACATCAGCATTCCGAATCACATGGTACTTTGACATCACACAGTTTTCCAAATGGCTTCCACTGCAGTTAAACTACAGTACACAGTATTTACCCTGTACCAAACAAGGGTACTTATGCTGGCACTTATGTAACTTTATGTGCTCCAGGGAATACTTTTATATCCTCCATCATGTGTCGTGACTGGTGTGTATGCTCGCAGGCACTGTTTTGACAACGAAGTTCAAGTGTGTGGCTTGCGCTATGCTATAGATTTAATTTCAGGGATCTTCGGCCTCTGTGGTTAAATACAGTGATGAGTTCAGATCTAAATCGTCATGAGAGACGGATTCAATTAGCAGTTCTTTGGATGCTCAGGGACACTGCCATCTCACACCCAATCATTAATCTGTCCTGTCTTCCTCTCAATCTTCCCCTGTATTCCTCTCAACCCATCCTGTCTTCCTCTCCATCTGTTTCTCTCTCCTCTGTGCAATCGCTCAACCTTCTCCTTGGTCCATCTGGTCCATCCCTTCATTCTCGTCTCCTGTCCTTGACAGACTTTTGAAAAAAAAAAAATAGCTTGAAAGTGTAGGATTTTTTTGTTGTTGTTGAACTCCATTATCTGGGTGTGTCGCTGTTCTCATACGCGCCCATCTAAGTGAACGTTATTAACGATTAGCATAAACTTCATTACACCTTTAAAATGCAGTCTGAGCTAAAGAAAAGGCTCGGAAAAGGTTCTCCTGATGCTCGTCTCAGCTAGTCCTGCTTTCATTTGGTAAATACTTGACATGTCTCATTAAAGTGAGAAATGGTTTGTACCTCTTCTTCCTTTTGTGTGTGTGTGTGTGTGTGTGTGTGTGTGTGTGTGTGTGTGTGTGTGTGTGTGTCAGTGTCCCACAGCTTTCTGAGTTCTGCTCTTTGACTGTGAGCTACAGTAATACTAAAAGCTAGAACATGTGAAAGAGCCGAGGCAAGCAGGTATAGCTGACAGGGCTAGCACTCTCTCTCTCTCTCTCTCTCTCTCTCTCTCTCTCTCTCTCTAAGTTAACACATACACATAGAAGCCTTTGACTCAAGTTATTAAACCTAGCACAGATGCCAGCTCTCAGTGCGTTCGCCGTTTCTCTCCAGGGGACAAAGAGCAGCATTTGCGATCAACTAAATAGCTTCACATTATTATTCAGGACGCTATAATTATCTTCCAAAGTGACAGCATGCTCAGGCCTCATATTCATCTCACCAGTTATGAGTAGTGCTTATTAAATGGAATTATGGTTTATAATGGCTTGGTCAATAGGGGTGATTCAGCCCATACATCACTGTCAGCATCTGAGCTTTAGGCAAAACTGCACTGTATGATAAAACAAGCTGTGCACATTCCAACTCGTGCGCCAGCATTTGTATTTTGTATGCGCTGTAAACTCAAAAAGCACTCTGTTATATTGGAAGTGAGCTCCCATTATTGACAAGTGTACCTGATTGTGTTTTCACATACCTCTTCGGAACACTAAATCAGACTGACGATGATAATTTAACACTAGCCTTGGCTCTTTTTTCTTTATTGCTGAGGGGAAAAAAACCCTTATGTGCGGTTTACTGCAGTTTAGAGAACCAGTAGTCCAGGACCTGAACCTGTTCCAGCGGCTCCTGCAGAAAGCACAACTATACTTCACTTTCACAATGTGTACATTCATGCAAGAAGCTGATCCTGAAACATATAAATAGTAGTCGCTTGGGTATTTTATGTACTCGTACATCTGGAGGATTAAATGCAACATCCACTAGATGGCACATGAGAGCCAAACCATGTCTGTCCACCTGGTTTCCAAGTCAATGTGTAATTTTAGCGCTTGCATGCACACTGATGTTACACATGCTTCACTTTAAAATCGGCTGTTGGCATGATTGTTGTCACTGGGCTGCGTCTCAAATCAACGCTGAACTTACATTTAAAAAATATTTATTAACTGAGAACAGCAGTCCAGAAAACAAGTTAGTACTTAATAACGGTTTAGAATAGCGTGCAATTTGAGTTTATTTATTCGCTCGTGCACACTGGGTCACATGGTGCTCGACTGCCTCCTCTATTTTATTTGCATTAGTATTGCAGCACAAGGACACTTTACATTATGCGCACATGCACACAAATGGCATACTTATTGGATAAATAAGCCACAAACTCATTGGAAATATGAAATCATGGTTAAAAAAGTACACTTTCCCTGTCCACAAACTATGAACAGATGCAACTTGGGTCATTCCAGCTTTCTAAAAAGCAGCAGTCTATTTTCTGACACAGCTGTGGGATGAATGAAGCTTGTATAAAGGATAGAAAATATCCACAAGAGATCATGAGTTATTTTAAGCTATCGGGAGTTATTACAAGTGTAAAAAGTAATTATTCTGGTGAAAACGACTTGTCTTTCACAGAGCGCAGTCCGTAATGGTCATGTTGTTCAAATCGACCTTGCTGTAATGTAATTACTAAAACTGGTAATAGAAACGGACGTGTTATTATTGTTATGGAGCTCCAGATATAGCTAAATAATAACGCGTGACTTAGATGCTTTCCAAGTTGCATTACTGAAGCAATTCTAGTTAAACTAATCCAGCTCGTGCAGCACTTTATACACTATAGCAACATACGGTTCGATAGCATGGCGTTATTGACTTAGGTGGCAGAAGCATTCAATAAATTGCACTCACAGGAACCCTGTGTCCTGAAACTCCGAGGATTAAATGCACAGTAGATGATTGCATCACTCTTTTACGTTCATTGCATAGCTTTCATATAAGATCCTAAACTGTAATATTTATAGTGATTAACTGTCCATAACAGTCCATAAAATATGAACTGTACTTTTAATGCATGTAGGAGACTCAGAGAACAAAGCAGAATAATTCACTTACAGTAAATTAAGGTGAATTAATTTCCAACACACAGCCTGAAGTGTCACTTTGAATTACACATGAAAGTTCCTTATTATATAATTTTCTTTATTCAATAAACATTCATTTTTTCACTAAATAAATAAATACAGTTGTTTGTAAGTACAGCACAGCTTGACATACAAATTGTACAATTTAATTGCTTGGTTGTCAAGTTTCAAAATCAACACTAATCTCAGTCTTGCAAGAAAGAAGCTCATGTCAGACAAAATGCATCACCTGAACATCATCCAGCATCATTATTTGTTCCAAATTTGGAACAAAATTGTCAGCAAAACATGGAAAGCACCCAATAGCTCCTGTACGTGCACTGATCACTGATGCTTTGTGGATGTTTTGTGGTTGGTGGTTCAGGGCCATGGGTAAAGATTTGACCAGAATACTTCAACCCAACCCCTGGTTACCTCTGCCAGGAGGTTTAGACTTGGCCACAGACGACATGATGAGCCCAGCACGCTTCCAAAAGAAATGTTTTGCAATGACCATCGGCCAACTGAGTCATAGGATTTGAACGCTGTAAAATGTGCTCTGAATTCCAGAAGGAAAAAGAAACAGAATGAAACAAAGCTATAGTGTCTTGGGAGAGATAGCTGCAGTGAAAGCCTCTGATAGATATGCCATTGGGAAACGCAGAGCTGCAGATACAGAACCTTGAGCTTCATGGATTCTCCAGGATGGCCTTCCATGGTTTTTGCTTCTGATTACATTATAAAGGACATAGACATGCGTAGGTACAAATACACTCACCCACGAAGACTTTATAATACTTCTATTTACACTTATATTTGTGCAGGCCTTCTGTTTGAGACCTGTGGCTATACTAACTCTGTCACACAAGTATGAACACACACACACACACACAGTGGTGCTTGAAAGTTTGTGAACCCTTTAGAATTTTCTATATTTCTGCATAAATATGA
>JANZLB010000022.1:35924958-35938091 GCA_026167865.1 Notarius quadriscutis
GAATACCTATTCTGTTTTTTCATCTTATTGTTTGTGTCACAATAAAACAACAATTTTCACCTTTAAAGTTGTAGGCGTGTTGTGTTACTCAAATGGTACTAACCCCTCTAAAAACATTTTAATTCCAATTTGTAATGCGGCAAAACAGGACAAACACCAAGGGGGATTAATACTTTTGCAAGACACTATAGGAAATGCAGTCTTTCCACCTTGATCAGGCAATATTAAAAAAAAAAAAGCACCAAGAGATTTTCAACTACATTTCCCAGAATGCACTGCAGCCAGGAAGCTGGGAAGTACGTGATCAATTGCTGTGCTTCCTGGATGCCAAGGGAGATGAATGTATCACGTTCATAAGTTTGTTTGTCCAAATGGGTCAGTTTTGACTCAGTCTTGATGTGTACAGTATTAGGGATTGATCTTATGTGAACTTTGTATGAGGAAGAACAAAGTGGTGGAATTTTCTATGGATTAATTAATTAGAAAAGGTGACAAATTCCCAACCATGATGCATGTCTCTTCTTCTACATGATGGATTCATTTTCAGACTCTCTCTCTCCCCTTTTCATTTCCTAAAAAACACATTTAAAAGTTTCTCATCCTCCCATTCTGTCTCTTTCTTTTATGACAGCCATGCTGAGGTACTATCTGGGTCGTGTTTGTTCATGCATCCATTTCTTCACTTTGCCAGTCCCCTTCCTCACACCTCAGTCCCTCTGGGCCCCCACCACATCCCCAGAGTGACACAACAAGTTAGCAGGCCAATAAATCAAAGCCAGGCGCCACCACTTTGCACTGCTAATGTAATTAACAGGTGCTAAGTGGGTTTAGCAGCCTGTAATTTCACTGTGCCATTTGAGATGCCTGTCAAAAGAAACTTGGCTGTTTGTTCTCCCCCCCCCATCACCATTGAGGAAAGTTGGTGCTATGTCAAAGATTGTGGCTGAATAATAAACAGGGAAAAACTGCAGATGGAAGGAAGGGCTGAGCAAAGATTTAGCAGTGTGTGTGTGTGTGTGTGTGTGTGTGTTATAATTGGGAAAAAAGTATAGAAAAGCAGGGCTAATGCGATCAAGAGCATGAAGGTAAATAGTGTTTCAGATAACATGCCATAGCAAAGCAGGACATGAGCATGAATGGGAGAAAGCTCCTCCCACACGCGCCCCACTTAGCACACGCACTGACTCTCAAGGGACCATCAATCAATTAAATCTGGATTACTCAGCAGCCAATCTTTACTAAGTCTAATTACACTCCCCAATCTCTCTCTCTCTTTCTTCTTCTCTCTGGCACAAGCACTCAAACACAATCTTCCTTCCTCATCCGTCACCTACAATTCCCTCCATAATTAATGGCACCCCTTGTAAAGATTAGTAAAAATTATTAGAAAGAAATTCCACCTTTTGGTGAATTTGCTTCATCTCATGCCGAAAAAAAATTAGAAATGTCTAATCTTTAATGGAAATAAATTTATTCAGAGAAAAACAAATCCCTTATCAAGAAAATTTTCAACAAAAAGACATGTGCCACTACTATTGGCACCCCTGCATTTAATACTTTGGACAACCTCCCTTTGGCAGTAAAACAGCACTGAGTCTCTCCTAGAACATTTTATCAGGTTGGAGATACAGAGCAGGGCATCTGAGACCATTCATCTTCACACAATCTCTCCAGATCATCAAGGGTCCTCAGCCCTCTCTTGTGCTCTCTTCTCTTCAGCTCAACCCCATAGGCTTTCAATTGGGTTCAGGTCAGGGAACTGAGATAGGCATGGCAGAAGCTTGATTCTGTGGTCAGCAAACCATTTTTGTGTTGATTTGGACATATGCTTCAGATCGCTGTCCTGCTAGAAGATCTAATGATGACCCAGTTTTAGTTTCCTGGAAGAGGCAGCCAGATTTTGATTTAAAATGTTCTGGTATTTGACATGGACCATGGAGTTCATGATGCCATGCACCCTAACAAGGTTTCCAGGACCTTTGGAGAAAAAAACATCACAGAACTTCCACCATATTTTACAGTTGGGATCAGGTTCTTTTCATTATAGACTATTCATTTTAGGCATTTTTACGCCAAACTTACCTTGAGTGTTTGTTGCCAAACACCTCCGTTTTTCTTACATCAGACCATAGAACATGGTTCTAGTCAAAGTTATTGTAGTGTTTTGCAAACTTCAGGTACTTATGTTTGTGGTTAACCAATGGAAAAGGCTTTTTTTTTTTCTGGCAGAACTTCCAAGTAATCTGTTCTTGTAATGCACTAACAGTGATCCTTAAAGGGTTTTCTTTGCCTCTCTTACCATCCTTCTCACTGTACATGGGGGCAAAATAAATTTGGGTCTTCTTCCAGGCAAGTTTGTAACAGTTCCAATTGGTGTCCCCTTTTTTATTATTGCCCTAACAGTAGAAATGGACATTTTCAGGTGAGTAGCATTTTTTTTATAACCAGTCCCTGACTTATGAAGGTCAACACACTTCTCCCTCATTTGGTTTGTGTGTTCTCTTATCTTTCACATGTTGATGGATGACTAAGGGAATTTGGCCTCTGTGTCACCTCATATTTGTTCCCCAGTTAATCAGGAAGTCATGGATTACAGCATGAAAGTTCCTACCCACTCCAATCAACTCGAACATGTTCAATTTAAATGGGAAACATGCTTTAGTTACATTGTGTTCACTATAATTTCTAGGGGTGCCAGTAATAGTGGCACATGCCTTTTTGCTGAAAATAATTTTCTTGATAACAGATTTGTTTTTCTCTGAATAAATTTATTTTAATTAAAGATTGGATTTTTCTTATTTTTCAGCATGAACTTTCATTTCAAAGTTTAACCAGGTTCAAATTTCTTCCAGTGCATCAACTGTTGTCAAAAACACACCATAAAACACCAGCATTTACCATGAGATCTCTATCCAACACTCATACCTACATACAACAACACTGTCCAACACTTATCACCAAACACCAACAGCCTCGAAACAATAACACATAAAACCTTGATAGTAAGACTAGCACCAACATTTTCCTTCATGCACACCATCAAACACCAGTGTTCTCCATCAAATTCCAATATTCCCAATCAAACACCAACACTGTCCTACACATACCATAAGAAACAAGATGCTAACATTCAACCTCACACACCATTGAACACCAACACTGTACACATCAGTACACATCAACACTCAAATTGAAAATATGGGTAAACATTATTTATTGAGAAAGTTCTCAAGTCATCTTTTGAAATGCTTTATAAACATCTCATGAAATAAATTGCTCATATATACATCAGCAGACCCCATGGCTGACTGGTTTAATGGAAAATTAGTGCAATTTGTGTGTGTACATTGGGTGTTTTTTATATTTATTTTAAACTCCATCAATGTACCTGAGACTGAAAATACATCCTTCATCATTAACACTGGAGCAGTGGAGGATTACGCTGTGTGAGTTCAAGTACATTGACATCTGTTTGGTTGTCCACAGTAGCTGAGAATGAAGGAAAAACATGCCTGACCAGAAGCGAGGAGCTCACGTTGCACATCTGCGCAGCATGAGCTGATATTAATGTCCTCTTTTCACGACAAGTTACGAATCGCTCATCCAGAAATCCCAGCGTGCCACATTACTCAACACGAATTCCTCCAACACAAACCAAATGTTTGCAGAAACACGAGAGGATCTTTCCAACCAGCCAGACCTGTAAACACTACCAAATGTATGTGTGTGTGTGTGTGTGTGTGTGTGTGTGTGTGTCTGGCTAATGTGGTTGGCTTTGTAATGTGTATTATGAACTTGGTGACCTTGGACAGATGCTTTGTTGTGGAATTTCTGACTGTATCTACAAGTATGTTTGCAAATGTCTCATAGGAAAAAAAAATAATGTATGACTTTATGATTTAAAGTACCTTTTATATGATGAAGATTAATGTTATGTTATTCAGAAACACTATATTTCAATATACTAAACTTTTAGTAGAGCATTCTGAATGTCACTGTAATGTACTGTATCTTCCGTTAAGGTTAATTTAACCAGACGGACATCTGGTTCATTCTCTGCATTTCTGATTGGCTGGGCGGTAACAAGGATACTCAGGATTGCAGAATGTGTCATAGCAATTTTTCAGTCATTTGATTCAACACAATCCACAGACTATCAAATAATAGTTGTTTTTTTCTTAATGAAATACAGAAAGTGTCAATATACCTGTATTCAGAAGCATACAGTCTGCAATTTATCCATTCGATCTAATATGAATATTTTATCGCCAAAAAGTCAAATTGAAAACCCCAGACATAAACGAGCATCTGGAGTTTTAGGTAACTTTCCAATCTGATTTGTAAAACTCCAATTATTAATCAACCTGTAATGTTTCCACAAACTCAGGCAGGATAAAACAAGTCCTGATTCAGCTCATAAAATACTGCATGGACACAATCGTTATTAAAGATGAAAGATGTTCATAAAACATGCTCTTTAAGACAGTAGGATTATCTTTTTTCTTCATTTTTCTATAATTTATGAAGGAAAGAAAGGGACAGTTTTGCAAGAACCATTTCATTTGTTCAACCATTTCAGATTCAACTCACTGTCAACCTGTCAAATACTGGTTTATGAGATCTGTGTATTAATTATCATTAAAAGATAAATTTGACTTTTAGATTTTGATGATGATGATGATGATGATGATGATTTTCCTGTTAACATCAGCCAACCAATCACGAGAGTCTCCAATACAGCCCTGAGGAGGACATGAACATGAAGACATGATTTCAACTTTATGAAGTGCAAACCAAGAAGATGAGTAAGAAAGAATCTCATATATCATTAACTTCAGGCTTCCTACAATCTCTCTTTTCACTGTGCACCACTGTGCTTATGTAATTTTTCTAAGAGTATACCAGGCGTCCAGCACAAATCCTGCTGGAACACTGATGTTAGCAGCTGAGATCAAACAAGTGGAGCAGGATATGTGCTTCAAATTTCATCCAAGATGTCTAAACTATGTATAGCTGATGGTGAGAACATTCCCAAGCAGCTTCACCAACGTTTAGTCTTCGATTGAGCAAGTACTGGGACTCCATCTGACCTCATGGAGGCCTTTAATGCCAGAGATAAGTGGGGAGAGTGTGCCTTCATTCTGTCCTTTATGAAGGCAATGAGAGATGAGGATTTGGAGTTGTGTCAGTTTTGTTCACCAGACTGGTACAGTCTCTGTGAAGAGAGTAAACATGACAGGATTGATGCAGAGTCTGTCAAGAACAGCACTAGCATTCCCATTTTATTGCTGTTAAAACAGCTGGCTAACTGTTCTCCATACATGGTTCCTCTTGATATGAAAGTTTTTGCTGATCATTCTGGACAAGTTATTGTCAAGAGGTTATTCAACATGGTGTATGTTTCTTAGGACTTTCAGATTGGATTGATGATGACATCACTGCTCATTTGGCCAAGGAGTTTTTCAAGAACAATGGCTTCAGATCCACAAACTTAAACTGACTACCGAGACTGACGATTGGGTTTTTACAAAGCTGAAAAAGAAAATGTAGTTATCTCGCTTCAGCATCTCCGTGATTTTCAAAAAGTTATTTGTACATGGTCGTGTTTCATTGTATTTTATAATACTATTGAAAACTACATTCTGCAATGGAGGAAAAAATTAATCCTGTAATCTGTATTATCTGGTCATGTTGAGAGAGTCTAATATACAGTGACCTGGTTTAGCATTTCTCATGATTTATTCGATACAAACAGAAATTGAAGTGAGGCACTGAGTGATGTCAGGGATCAGGACACAAGGGAGAAGCCTGAGGAAACTCACAGACACAAGCAGAAGAAGCAGAACTCTACACCATGAGGAACTCAGATGAATTTAAATTTCTCATGATTTATTTCTTTATGAGAGATTATTAGCTGTTTAAAATATAGTCCAGCTACCAGAATCTCTGCCAACAACCACAGCTCTATCTATCTATCTATCTATCTATCTATCTATCTATCTATCTATCTATCTATCTATCTATCTCACTGCCTGCCTATCTCCCTTTGTCTGTCTGTCTGTATCCCTCTTTCTCACTGCCTGCCTGTCTGCATCTGTCTGTCCATCTGTCTGCATCACTCACTGCCTACTTGTCTGCCTTTGTCTGTCTGTCTCTCTATATATATCTATCTCTCTATCTATCTCACTGTCTGTCTGTATGTATGTATGTCTCTCACTGCCTGCATATCTGCCTTCATCTATCTATCTATCTATCTATCTATCTATCTATCTATCTATCTATCTATCTATCTATCTAGTACAGAATCAAGGCATATTGTCACCTCTGAACACGGAGCAGCATTTAGAGAATAAAAGCAACACATTCCACAGAGGTGTGTGCAGCACTTTAAGATGTTAGTGCTCCAAAAGGCAGCGCATGCTGCAGCTCCAGTGCCGCAATTAAAATAACCGATATTGATATGCTTCGTCCCCTCGTCCTCATAAAGCGCATTTTCCACTCGCCAACTTTGATGAATGGTTCAGCCTGGAGCACAGACCACAGAGCCCGAGCTGAGGTAGGCAGTGCAACACAGCAAGTGGAGCAGAGGTAAAGCTGGAGGAAAAAGAAAAGACACACTAGGGAAGGGAAGAGAGAGAGAGAGAGAGAGAGAAAGAGTGGAGTGTGATGGGGTTTCAGTATTGGATATTAATGTGCCGTGGGGACAAAGCTCTGTCGGCTGCACTGTGCAAGATGAAGCTGATCGTTCCAGTTTACTTTGAGCTGCCAGATGAGATGATGAAGAACAGGCTTTGAAGAAAGAAGTGTGTGTGTGTGTGTGTGTGTGTGTGTGTGTGTGTGTGTGTTCATGTATGAAGTCTCTGACAGCATGTTTTCAGATCTGTGGTATACCATCTCACACACACACACACACACACACAAAGAAAGAGACTGCCAGAAGGAGAGAGAGAATTTACAGAGAAACACAGAAACAGACAGACAGAAAGAGGGAAATGGACAGAAGGACAGAAAGAGGCAGACATAGTGAGAGCAACCGATTCAGAAAGATGGAGACAAAAATGGACAGACAGAGACTGAGAGCAGAAACAGAGAGAAGAGATGGAAATGGAAGCATGTCTAGACATATCCAGAGACAAGAAATGAGACACAATGAGGGACAGGGAGAGAAGAGGAGACTGATGGGTAAGAAAACAAAGAGCAGAACACAGACAGGATGAGACAAAGCTCAATAGACATAGATTGAGACTGGCTGAGAAAGAAAGAAAGAAAGAAAGAAAGAAAGAAAGAAAGAAAGAAAGAAAGATGCAGAAGAGGCTTGGATGAAATGACACACAAGAGATTGTGAGTAGAGACACAGATGGATTGAGTTCACGAGACATAGACTTGGAGAAGCCAAGAGAGAAACCAATAAAGGAAGAGAGATTTAGTTAGTGAAAGGGGTGGAGACATGGGTGGAGGGGTGGAGACATGAAGACAAACCAAGATTGAATCCATGGATGAAGACAATCCAAAAAAAACAATAGATAAATGTAACAGAGTAAGAAAAATAGAGCCAGATCTGGGAGACTGAGATAAGGAACTAGAGAGAATAAGACTGATCGGGAACTTGGAGACAGATCAAGAGAAACAAATGGAGACAAATCATGATAATGAAGCAAGGGCAGATCAATGCAGAAGAAAGACAGAGAGACAAATAGATATTGGGAAAGAAAAAGAAAGATTAAGTCCAGGGAGACTAAGACTGAGACTGTGTAAGAGATGAACTGATCAAGAGACACAGACAGACAAACCAAGAGAGGAAACAGAGATATTGAGAGAGAAAGAGAGAGAGATAAAACAAAAAAAGAGAAGTAGAAGGAAACAGACCGACAACGACAGAAGACAGGGAGTATCTATCTGCACTTTCTGTCTCTCTGTCCAAAATTAAATTGTCCAGACTTTCTTCTCACTTCAACCTTTCTCTGTCTCTCCTCTCCCTCTGTCTCTCCTTTCCATCTCTCTGTCTCACATCTCCCTCTGTCACTCTGTCCTTTCTCTTTCTGTTTCTCTCTCCATTTGTCCTTCTATCTCTTCCTGTCTCTCTCTGTCTCTTCATGTCTCGTCATCTATTTCTTCTCTTGCTCTCTCTCTCTTTCTCTCGTCTACAGTATTGACTTTGCCGAACTCCCTCTCGTGTCCTCTCATCTCCTCACCACACAATGACGCAGATTTGCTTGTTTTGTTCCCTCAAAGCGCCAGTTAAAACCCAGAGGCCACACAAACAATTTTCTGTTTACTAGTTTATTTCCCAGGCTTTAAATCTGGCAACCGCCAAAAAGGCAAGCGAGAGAGGCGAGCTTAATGATGGAGAGACTGCTGGAGTAGAGAAGGAGAAATAAAACTTAGTTTGTTTGTTTAAAAAGGGGCTAGTCATGTCTTTACTATAAAATCTGTTGCATAACTGTCCAAAAAGACAGATGCAAAACAGTTGTGCTTCCATGGAGATCTGGTACTGATAATGAGATCAGGTTTACCATGATGTCACCATCCCAAAAGGTTCATTTGGGAACACAGTGAAAGGGGCGTGGCTTCTTTGACTTTGTCTGGGTCAAGGAGGCTTGTCAGTGAAAGGGGCGTGGCTTAAGCACTTGTAAATGAAGGAGGAGTGGCCTCTTTATTTATCTGTCAGAGCAAATGATGTGTGGTCTTTCCATGCAACACCTGAGGTCCTGTAAAAGGACCCCATATTCCTGGGTTTTTGTGGTCCCCATAATTACAGCAATACCCGTTTGTGTGTATGTTCAATGCCATTGATCTGCATAACAGCCATTACAAAAAGAGCATGCTATCATTCGGGGTTGTGTCTGCTCCCGTCATTTGTTGTCATTTGCTTGAATATTTCCATAAAAACCTCGAAAAACCATCAAATCCACAGCGACTTAGATCAATAAACAAGCACTGATACACGATCTTGCACTCCTCTGATGAACCATTAATGCCACACACATCTCTATCAGCTCAAAAAAAAAAGATAAGCTTTAGAAAGGCTGAAAGGCACTAGCCCATAGACAAGATGGAAGTCTTTGCTAAGCCTTTACGGAGGCAGAGCGGCCGTGTTACCTTCTCTTTATCTGAGAAAAGAATGGTAATAGCACTAATGGCTGTAGTTTGCGCTCAGCATGTTGCACTTTAGGTCAATACTGCCAGAGGATCCCATTCTCACAATCATGACTAGGACAGAAATGTGCAGTCAGCTAAAGTTTATGCTAACTGTGGAGTGTTAAAATGACTTAATAGCAGAGAGACATAGCAATTGTAGACGACGAGGATAAGATAAGGAGTCATTACCTGGGTCTCTCTCACTGTATAGTGTTGTCCTTCTTCCTCTTATGTCTCTGTGTTGTTTGTTCTCTCTTGTGCTATCTCTTTTTATCACGTCCTCTCTTTCTCAGTCATTTTCTGAAATGTCTTAGTTTGTTGAAGTTATACAGCTGGTGCCATGTGGGTATAGGAAAATAATCAATGACACGGGATAGTGTGATGACGCAGAGTTCCTATTATAACCCTGAATTGATTATTTTTGAAGAAAAGCCTTGTCCCAAGTGTTTTATTTCTCTTATAACACAGGAATTTGCTAATGATTTGATATTAGTTAAAGAAGGATGCATTATATTTTTTATCCATTTATAGTTGCCTCAAATGTTGTTAGACATCCACGAGTGAGCAAATCTGATCGTTGTTCCTTCAGAAACCACATTTTTTCTCCCTCTCATGAAGTTAATAAGACAAAAAAAAAAAAGTCTTGCCCTGCAACCAGGAGTACTGTCAGAGCTGATGTCATTGCAAATTGATCCTCTTTTTAATTTTTTTACAAATAAAAAATAAAGCTTGAAAGGAGATAGCCAAGCTCGTTGGTGCCTTTCGTGGTGAGTGGCCATTTTTGACATACATTTTTTGCTTTGCTTATCGAAAAATAAAGCAAATTTCGTGTTTAACTAGTTACCTAAAAAACAAACAAAAAAAAAAGCTATAGCTTCTAGCGTTTTACCATCACTATAGAAAAAAGAGACAAACTAAAAGGGAACTCAGTAGAGTGCATACCTCTGCCAAGCCACATATTATCAACATTAAAATCAAATCACTTGAACCTAGGATAATACTAAAGCTGTACACCAAATTTCATCACAATCTGTTCACTACATTTAGAGTTACGTTTGGAAATGAAAAAACAAATCCTGGATCCACATACATATCCAGATTTGCATCAAAATCTAATCCTTGGCCCATGGCCCACCTTTCCTCCAAATTTCATCAAAATCCCTTCATTACTTTTTGAGTTATGTTGGGAACAAACAAACAAACAGAGGTGAAAATATCACCTCGTCCAACAAAGTTGGCGGAGGTAACTACAATGGACACTAATGTCCTGTATCTTGCTCATGGGAACAACTCACGGTTAGCTTTCTTTTTCTCTTAATTGCTGTTTGCCTTTGAAAAACTCTCTGTTCTCCCTCTCTATTTCTACAGTCTTTTCTTGCTCTGTAACTTTCTCTCTTCCTCCATGTATCTACTCTCCTCAGCGTTGCCCAAGGCCATTCCAGCAACACGAGGGATGACAAATGGCTGCTTAAAGAGCATTTTAAGTGGATTACTGACTCTCCCAAAAGATACAGAGAAAAAGAGAACATGGATGTGTGTATGGTAGAGTGACAAAGTAGTGACAATGATGTGGGGGGGGGAGAGAGAGAGAGAGAGAGAGAGAGAGAGAGAGAGTAGTTGCCCATTCTTGTTGATTTATTGCAAGAGACACGGAGAGGAAATGTCTTCCTGTATTAATACCTGAGTTCATCCGACATCACTGCACAATAATGCTAATCATAAAATAAAATGCCAAAGGTGTTTTCACCTGGTGGGATCCCAGGGACAGAGTGGTTTGAGTGAAAATACTGTAAGTAGTTGTGTGTATTCATCCCTTACGCACACGGTAATCATGGCTAATATGAATACCAATGAAAGACCAAATGATGTGTCACATCGTTTCATTGATATTTATACAAGACTTAAAAAACAAAAAAATCGATCCACTAACAACTAACATTATGCTGGCAGCTAGCACACCAGACAACTAGCATGCGTCTTTTTCCGTGATAAACTACTCAAAAGCCTTTGCATAATTTCTCATTAATATACAATCATTTTTCCCCTTTTTTATTTTTTAAGAAAAATCTCCAATAAACAGCTATTATAAGACTCATATACGTTCTCCATGACTGTCTGATGTTTTATTTTAGCCGAGGTAATACGATATTGATTAGCGTTAAGACCTTATACGGGAAGCTGCATTCCGAAGCTGTGAAGAAATGGAAGAAATGAAAAGATGATTCTGTTGATTTCAGTTCTTTATAACAAATCGTGCCGGAGTTTCATTAAACCTCTGATTCCCACCACTGTCTCTGTTATTGTATGAAATCGATCTGGCTATCAGTCTTTCCTCCAGACTTGAAAGGTGTTTGGAAATATGGCTTCCTCTTTCATTAATCACCACATCGCCTAGTATATGAATAAAACACATAGGCGTTCCATCTAAGAGGATTACAAGAATATGTGTGTGAGAGAAACTTTCCCAAACCAGCTACCACAGGCCACGCTCGGCTGTTTTCCATCAATTGGGGTTCATTCTTCCACCATCTGATCTCCCATAAGCAAAAACTGTTGTTAATCTTGTTTTGTTTTATCTTGTGTCCAGTCTGGAGGCCCACACGCGGCTAGTGCGAGTTAACATAAACACGGCAGTGCGACATTGGAAAACGTGGGAAAAACCCTCACGCCTGCTGCCGAGTCATTGTGGTGGTGGAGTCTTGTTGTTAGCGTGGTTAGCTAGCATGGAACGACGCGTGGTTTTTGGACCGCATTCTGAAGCCTGTGCCATCAGTCGGTCACACCGATCCCATGGCTTAGATCTCGGCCCACAAACGTCTAAAATGTTCCTTCAATGAAAACAATGCCTTTGTGGAATGGTTGTGATGGGGTTCAAAAAAGCACAGTTTCACTGAGTTCATTGAAGTTGATCTGGGAAAAAAATTTCCAGGGTGTGTTTATATTCTGGGAGGCATGACCTGTTAGTGGGCTGGATGTTGGGTTAATTACATATGTTTAAATATTTTGATGTTTCGGTGATGTTTGGTTAAGATGGTGGAAGTAGCAAATTATATTTGTAGAAGACGATGGGAAAAAGATGGCTTGTGATATTTAAGATATTGACTAAAGTGGTGAAATGCCAATCAAAAGAATATTCACAGAGTGAATATCCACTATGGCTCTTAGCAGAGGCTAGTACTCGAGTAAAACTGGTATGGTGACTGACGTGGTCAATTCAGAGGTGATGTTCAGTGGTTCATTTGTAAAGTGGATTTCGTTGACATTCCAGCTTATATAATAGGTTATATCATGTACTATTGTATTTTATCAGGTTATAGTAGCTCATTTTCAAGCCATTTATTATCTATTGTCGTGGAAGTCTGTTCTTTAAAAGTAGCCAAAAATATATTTACATGAAAGAAAATGCCTTAAAATGCTTTTATTGCACAGAAACAATGCAAGCCTGAGTGATTCCTGGAAAGACACTGACCTCTGAACTTCTGTTAACAATTTTTAAAGTCATGTCTCTCTATGGAGGCCCGCCCTTGGACCACCCCAGAACAAAATGGCAGCGCCTATTAAAATCATTGTAAAAGGACTTTCTTTGTTTGAAACACAGACTTCTGATTGGTTGCCAATATGGGGCTTCTCATTGGTTAAAACATATCTCCCACTATTCTTCAAAACAAAACAGACATATTAGCATTTACCACATGGCATTTCAAGGGTTTGACTATTTAATGACAAGTCTGTGTTTGTTACTCGAAATGCTTTTACAACGACAATCAGTGGTGGAGAAAACAAGATGATCACATACACACCGTAAACATTTAGACTCAAAGTGTACTTAGGCTCAGCTTAAAGGAGCTTCATGTTAAAAATACCTTCCAAGTATAACATAGTCATAAATTCATGCTAAATAATACAAAAGTTTCACCATAATCTCATCTCATCTCATTATCTCTAGCCGCTTTATCCTGTTCTACAGGGTCGCAGGCAAGCTGGAGCCTATCCCA
>JANZLB010000022.1:35948277-35958296 GCA_026167865.1 Notarius quadriscutis
TTCCTGGATTCTTTCCCCCCATTCTGTCTCTCATAGTTGAAGTGTACCTATGATGAAAATTACAGGCCTCTCTCATCATTTTAAGTGGGAGAACTTGCACAATTGGTGGCTGACTAAATACTTTTTTGCCCCACTGTACAACTGAAGCTATTTATATCTGTTTTGTTCTGGCATCTAACAATAACTTGATCAAAGCATGAAATTCACTGCAGAAAGAATGTGTATGTGTCTCGGCAAGCTAGCAATTAAAACATCTTCAGGTGGACAGATTGTTACTGCTGCCAACTTTTTTGTTCGTTTGCTGTTTCAAATGTAACGCTAAAAGTAGTGAACGGATTTTGATGAAATTCGGAGGAAAGGTGGGCCATGGGCCAAGGAACAATTGATTAGATTTTGATGCAAATCCAATTATGTATGCCGATATGAGATTTTTTGTCTGTTCCCAATGTAACTCAAAAAGTAATGAAGAGATTTGGATGACATTTGGTGGAAAAGTGAGCCATGGGCCAAATATCAATTGATTAAATTTTGATGCAAATCCAGATATGTATGTGGATCCAAGATCCAGAAATATATGCAGATCTAGGATTTTTTTCCCTGTTCTCTATGTAACTCAAAAAGTGTTGAATGGATTTTGATTAAATTTGGTGGAAAAGTGAGCCATGAGCCAAAGAACTTGGACTTTGATTCAAATCCAAATATGTGGCTTGGCGGAGGTATCCATTCTACCAAGTACTTTTCTAGTTTTTATTATTCATTCATCTAACTTAATGTCCACAGGCATAAGATTCAAGATTCAAGGTGTCTTTATTGATACATCACAGTGAATTAACACTGAATTGCGATCAATTTACATTAAAATCAATATTAAGAGCAAATGTAATCATTAAAAGTATCGACAGCAATCGTTATGTACTAAAATAACTTATTGCAACATCAACACATTTATTTTAAGCATATAATTTTACATTAGAGAACTACTGTGAATATATAATAATAAAAACAGGTGACATGAAAATAGATCAAAATCCGTATTTGTTAATGAGATGGCACATGTAAGGTATGGGGGAGTTCTTATATCTATTTGTTCGTATTTTGAGACAGTCCAGTTTCTGGTTATTTCTAGTGTTCTGATTAGTTATCTGTGATCTGGTTGGTGGCAGCCAGTCTCTGAAGTCTGACTTCAACAGTGATCTAGCAAATTTCAGGCACAACTGTTCTCTCAACTAGTGATGTCAGTCCAAGGTGTTGTAATGCTGACGCATACCCTGTGTATGTCATACCCAAGATTATTCTACAAGCATATTCTATAGTCTATACATAGATTATTCTATAAGCATAGGCAAGGTTATAAATAAAGATGCATCAAGAACGAAACTAGTAACAAACATTGTGTCCAAACATTTGACAGGTTCTGTATGTCCAAATACTGTAATTTCCTGTCATTTGTTAATTAGCATGACAGCATGCACTAGGCTTGTGTCACGTAGAATGCTGTGGTTTTAAATGTTGGAATCAGAGATTGTTTTACAAACCAAAAATAATTTTTTGGTGTAAAACAAACAATCTCTGAAACCATAATCCAATATGACACCATTCTGTGTGATACAAGCCTAGTGCATGATGTCATACTAATTAACAGATGACAGGAAAGTTTGGACACAAATTCTAATTCAGTGTTTTTTGTTTATTTTTATTTCTTGAAAGACTCTTCATGTCTTAAAGTAATGCTGGACTGTCGTTTCTCTTTACTTAGTTGAGCAGTTCTTGACATAATATGAATCACTACAGTTGTCGAATAGGGCTATTTACTGTACTTTTATCATTTATTATTATTAGGGATGTATGGAGTGTCAGGGAGGGACAGTAACTCTGTAGGGGGGCCCCCAAATGCTGGCCCGACCACCGACTTCTTAGGTCAGTCGTCAAGCTGCACATCGCCCCTACCCACCACAAAAAGCCAAAGTGTGTCAGACCGTCATTCAATACCATCAAATTTCAGAACCCAGTATGTCGAGATAACTTCGTGAGCTGCCTGGACGACAAGTTGACCTCCCATGGATCCCTCACTGGAACTCCAACTCAGCAGTGGGACCAGTTCAGCATGGTGGTGAAGGAGGTAGCCCAGTCAATACTCGGCCCAAAGAAGAGAGTCCACCAGGATTGGTTTGATGAAAATGATGTTACCATTGCCCAGCTCCTGGACAGCAAGCAGAAAGCATTCATAGCATGGCAGAATGACTTGTCTTCCAACCCCAAGCATGACTGCTTCAAATAGCTCCAGAGCCGTGCCCAGGCCGCTCTCTGCCGCATGCAGGATGAGTGGTGGTAAAGGAAGGTGGATGAGGTCCAGCTGTATGCTGACACAAATAACTCTAAGATGTTCTTCAGCACCATTAAAGCCATGTATGGACTGTCCCAACCCTGAACCACCCCTCTCCTGTCCACCGATGGCACGCTGCTGAAGAAGAAAAGCACCATTAATGAGAGGTGGAAGGAACACTTCAGCACTCTCCTCAACAGACCCTCCACTGTCAGCCCCCAGGCCCTAGACCAGATCCCTCAGAGACCAGCGATAGACAGTCTCGACATCCCTCCCAGCCTAGATGAGGTCAAGAAACCCATCAGCTTTCCAGGCAAGGATGGGATCCCTGCAGAGATTTATAAGGCTGTGGGACCAGTGGTGCTTGACATCTTCCACAGCATTCTCTGCAGCATCTGGGAGGAAGAGGACATGCCTCAGGAGTTTGGGGATGCCACAATTATCTCCCTTTACAAAAACAAGGGCAGCAAGTCAGACTGTGGCAATTATTGAGGCATATCTCTGCTGTCCATCAATGGCAAGATACTGGCACACATCCTTCTCAACTGCCTGATCACTGCTGTTTCTGAGGAGATCCTGCCCAAGGCACAGTGTGCCCCAGTCAAAGCACTGTTGACATGATCTTCACAGTCTGCCAAGTCCAAGAAATTGCAGAGAACAGAATATGAACTTGTTTGTAGTGTTCATTGACTTGACCAAGGCTTTTGACACTGTCACCAGAGAGGCCTTGTGGACAATTTTACAGAAGCTGAGCTGACCCAGGAAGTTCACAACCCTGGTCCGCCTATTCTACGACAGCATGACTGGGCTGGTACTCTCTAACAGCGAGGCATCAGATGCCTTTGAGATATCAAATGGTGTGAAGCAAGGCTGCATTTTAGCTCCTGTGTTGTTCAACCTCTTCTTTGCCTGCATCCTCAGCCATGCTGTCAGAGATCTTGAGCTTGAGGTGTACCTGAAATACAGAATGGATGGGTCTCTCTTTGACTCATGCCACCTGAATGCCAAGACAAAGACAGTCGAAAAGATAATACTGGAGGCACTCTTTGCTGATGGCTGTGCCCTCATGGCCCATACAGAATCTGCCCTACAGCATATCGTCGACAAGTTTGCTGAGGCATCCCATCTGTTTGGGCTCACCATCACCTTGGGCAAGACAGAGGTGCTGTTCCAACCCAGTCCTCTCACTGCAGGACACCAGCCCTATCAATGGAACATAGCTGAACACTGTGGAGGAGTTTAAATACCTCGGCAGCATCATCTCTAGTGACAGCTCCCTCGACAGAGAGATCAACACCAGGATCTCCAAAGCCAGCCAGGCCCTGGGCAGGCTGTGAGTCCGTGTGCTGAATCAACACAACATCCAGCAGTCCATCAAGCTCAAGGTGTACAAGACAGTTGTGCTCACCAGCATCCTCTACGGTTGTGAGACCTGGACCCTGTACAGTTGACACATTCGACTGATTGAGCACTTTCACATGCATAGCCTGTGTTCAATCCTGGGCATCAAGTGGCAGGACAAGATTACAAATCTCGAGGTCTTGGACCATGCTGAAATAACCAGCATCGAGGCTGTGATCCTGAAAGTGCAATTGAGATGGACAGGGCATGTAATTCGCATGGATGACCACCGGATCCCAAAAGAGCTCCTCTATGGTGAACTTTGCCAAGGCAAAAGGAAACAAGGAAGGCCAGTGCAACACTTCAAAGACTGTGTCAAGGCTAACATAGCTTATGCTAGCATAGCCCCAAAGCAGCTGGAGGAGTGTGCACAGGATCGATCCAACTGGCATGCCCTGATGCACCTTTCCCAGGAAAACTTTGAAGACAACCGGCGAGACAACATCACCATGGCACATGCTAGGAGATAGGCGGCAGCCAAGGCATCCAGTGATTCAGAACAGTTTTCCTGCCCTCACTTTGGATGTACATGCGGATCCCGCATCAGACTCCAGAGCCATCTGCAAGTCCACACCCGCACATAGACGTCATCGTCGGATCACCCATCAAACAATTATCAACTATTCAGCATAAAATTTGCTATTGAATGAGAATGTGTGTGTGTGTGTGTGTGCATGTAGCTATGCAGTGTATTATCATTTGCCACAATTTCAGAGTAAGGATTTTCATCTGCTCCTTACAAAAATCAAAATTCATGAGTCCTGCCTCTTGTCTTAAGAAGGCTGGATTTCACCATTACTCTGCCATAGAGGTTTGCTGGTCTAAATTGTTTATCTAATCTAATAAATGAGTTAGGTTAGAGTGTAGTTTGCTATAATTTATCAATCAACATAGTTAAAGTATATTTAAAACACACTCAGACAGAGGAGAGGAATCGCAGAGAATAAGCAGTAAACAAGTGAGTGTCTACACCTGCATGTGGTTAATGAAAGCTGGTATAGATGACTGAAAGACAGCCACTTCTTTTAGCTCTTTGAGTCATCAGACATAGATGTATAGTGTGTGTATATCATCCCATGGCAAAAGCATGAATTTATATATTTCATATGAATGCACAAGGAAGCATTGTTAGAACAATTTCTATGTGTTTTAGCATTTGGGAAAATTTCTAATACAGTTGTTTGAGTAAGAACACTAGCTATGCATGACTTCTAGCATTTCAGACTCACATTTTAGAGTTTAACATTTTAACTGCTTAACTCTGTGCTTGGAGAGGATTCTACCTTACTTTGGATAAAAGCCTTACATTGAAAAAAAATCTAAATGAAAAATGACTGTAGACGTCCGAGATAGATTATGCCTGTACATTAATATAACACAGATCTGTTACTGACTGACACTCAATAATGAGAAAAAGTTCTTCCAGCAAATCATTGCGACAGCTTATTGCGAGTTTCCGTATGAACTCATTTCTGTGAACTCATTTCCAGAAACTCATTTGCATCAATATGAAACAATATCAATATTAAATAAAGAGATATACAAAATAACGCTGTTGACTGACATCCAGTGAAGATGTTGGCTCAAACAATAGAAGAAGTTTAGTGCTCTCTTCCAAGCATGTTTAACTGTCGTCTCCAGCTAAATGATGACTCAATAGAAGAAGATGAAGGGAAAATGCAGATTTATCGTAAACATTTTGGAAAATTAAATGCACACAGATGTTTCAGACAATGAATTACACCCTGTGCAGTTGTTCTAACCAATCAGAATTGGTCTGTCTGGATTTCCATAAAAGTTAATAAAAGAGCCAACTTATTTACTCTCTGATTAGAATAAAAAGTCTATAGTCTGTTGTGTATTTTGGTACAAAATTTAATATTACAATAAAATTCACAAAAGGATGAAACTACATCATTTATATATAGGGGATCTGAATTAATTAGGACTTAACTATGAGAGTAGAGAATATGTTTGGTCCAGAAATTTACTGTAGATTATTCATTCATTCAGTTTACTGTGTCAGGACAAACATGAATCAAATTAAGAAAACCCTCACTTGTGGCTGTGATTTATAAACATACCTTATACAAGAAGTGAATAATCATTCACTTTACTCTTTGTGAGTATGAATGCAAAATAAGAAAGGTGTGCACATAACAGTATGATGTATACCAGACCTGGATCATATCACCATAATCATCCCTTTATTCATAGGTGGGGGGAAAAAGAAAAAAAAAACATACACTGTACACTGACAAACACAAACATACACCATGGAGTTTGGATTATTTCCCAGAGATTGTTCTCACTCCATGACTTCTCCTCTGCCATTTACTGCAATCTGTGTTATCCCCGTCATGCACACACATACACATGACTCCGGAAGAGCGTCCGGAATATCCCGCTCGACCACCTGCTCCGCTCAGAGGGAGGAACTGGCTGAAAGAAAGAATCACATGACCACATTACAACATATATGAACAGAGAAGGTGTTTGAAGAGGTAGTGGATGGATTGGAAGATTAAATGATAGATAAAGACAAAACCACACTCTGACATGGGGGTAGAGTGTGATGGTCTGAGAAGAAATTCATACAAGAGATGGATGAGAAACAAAAACAAGATGAAGCAAGATGGAGAAAGGTTGATATACATATGCCTGATATGGTTTTATTCTATGCTTTATCATAATATACATGTTACATTGAAATTAAACATTTCAAGATGTAATAGGCAAATGCTTAACTTTGAGGTGATGACAGTAACTCTGTTCATGTTGGCCCACATCATACCACTCTGTCACTGAGTATTTTGCTATCACAGGATGTGGCAACCAAACTCTAGACAAACTAAGATAGAGACACAAGGTGTGTTGGCTGGGGGGGGACACACACCAAGTTCAATGCTGCTAAAACAAAGAATAAAAGAAAGATAGTAATTACTGTGAATTGAAACAGTAACAGTCTAATCATTGGTTGTTGGTTGACACTGAAAATATTTAACAAGAACAAGTAGGGCATTTACACTAAACACTTTCCTTAAAATCGTATAATTATACCTTTTACCCTTCCTGCATGGGTGGAACAATGCTGCTCTTTTTATTGAATCTGCTAAATTTTTGACAACAATCTTCAGCCTTAGCTTCCCAGTTTTTCATTATTACACTACTGAGCTACTGAGAAATCAGAATGTTATGGATGTTGACTTCAAATGTTTATCAGAGAAATTTAAAAATATTCCCATCAAAATTTCTCTGCTTACAGCACAGGGCTCATTTCAGTTAGCCCACAACCTCACATCATATCATTGTGTGTGTGTGTTTTGTATGACCACTAGTGGTGATGTTGCACTTGGTTAAAAAATAATCCTATTTAATACATTTGTTAACTACAGATAAGGGGATGTGGATGTCCAAAATATAAAACCTTATATTGATTTTTCTTTTGCTTTTGAAACATGGAGGGGGGCTTCGCCCTGCTATCCCACTGAGCCATCCTGGTCATGACAATGTTTGCTAATGGGAATCCAGTTAGCATGCTAACTCTAGTTGCTATATTCAACCACTGTGCAGCTGAACTGGCTCCAATGTTTGCTCACATTTTCAACACCCCCCTCCGTCAGTGTACAGTTTCACAGTGCTTCAATAACTCTACCATAATTCCTGTGCCAGAATCAACCAAGATCTCCTGCCCCAATGACTTCAGACCAATTACCCTAACATCTGTGGTCAAAAAGTAATTTGAGTGCATCATCCTTTCCTATGTGAAATCCACCCCCACCCCTCTGGTGAATCCTTACCAGTTTGTTACAGAACCAATATGTCCATTGAAGATGATGTTAACTTAGCCCTCCACCACACCCTACTACACTTAGAGTCACCCAGCACATATGCCTGCATCCTATTCATCAACAACAGTTTGACCTTCAATACAATAAACCCAGTGATTCTCTTTAATAAACTCTTTGACATGAACACTGACCCCTGCATATGATACTGGATTCAGAGCTTCCTGGAATTGGAGGGTTATGATGAATAGTCTTTGATCTTGCCCTCTGACTCTCAGCACAGGGAACCCCCCTGGGCTGTGTCCTCTCACCCTGGTTCAGCTCCCTCTATACAAACCATTTGACATCCCACCACAGGTCAGTAATAATTTTTAAATATGCAGATGACACAAACATAAATGGACTTATAACACACGACAAGACCAATACCATGAGCAGGTAGACCAAGCAATCACTTGGTGCCTTGATAAAAACCTTCAGTTCAAAACATCTAAAACACAAGAACTCATTATAGATTTCAGGCACCAGCCCCCTCCCCAAAACCCCCATATACAGTACATTTTCAGGATAACCCATAACCATCACCAACTCATTCAAATTTCTTAGCACCCACATCAACGGTGCACTCAAATGAGAGATCGACACTGACCACATTGCCAAAAAAGCCCAGCAGAGATTGGTTTTCCAAAGACCACTCAAAAAATTCAAAGTAAAATGAAGCCTCTTCCTTCAGTTCTGCACAGTAATCATTGAGAGCATACTCACCTCATCCATAACAGTTTATTACGGCAGCTCAGAAAGTCACACATGCAAAGAGCTGCAGTGCATAGTCGATAAATCATCCAAGATTACTGGCACCCCCTCCCGTCTGCTGAATTACTACTGCTCACCACCTTTTCCAGACGATGCCCTCTAGGAGGCACTATAGGTCTCTGTCCACGAAAACATCCAATTTTAAGAACAGTTTTTTCTTAGTTTGCTATTCTTCCATCCTCTCTATATGTGTCTGTTTTTGCTGTTTACGTCACTGATTAATTTGTTAAATTTACCTTGAGACTGAATCAATTGTTTATCGATCGACTGGCGTGGCTTTTCTCCAAAGTCAAGCTGCAAGTCAACAAAGAACTACTAAAAGCTCATTCAATAAATGTCTGAAAACAAAGGCTTTCTAGAATGCACAACCTTTTTTAAGCTGTTATTCATTAAGATTCATCATTATCAGGGAAACCCACCCTAGAACATTGTCATTTGTAACAGAAATGCAGACCCTCAAATTGTTAATGCCAAAACCCCAATATTTCTCGCTAATCTTGTCCAATTACCATTGTCATTATTTATATTATATGAAGAAAAGAGACTCCTTTCAAATGGTACTTCTCATTTGTTCAGTCCATTAAGGGCTGGAGAACAAACGTGGGCCATTTGAAAGTTTTAGTAATCACATCACTTATCTTGGAATATGTAATGCACAGAGGATGGAACAGGAAAGCTGGAGGAAAAGAAAGGGTGAGACAGAGAAAGAAGTGAAGGCAGATCTTTATCACAGAGGAAAGATGACAGGCCCATTATATCAATCTTGATACTAATGGTTTGATCCAGCGAATGTGAGTCATTTTTCCTCTGTCCTTCTCTTTGTTTATCAATTCAGTTCATCACAATCACATCGACCCAAGGCTTGAAGTTAATAAAAGCAGGGTTTGGCTTCTGATATGACCACAATGATCTATAAATGAATCTAACAAAACATTTGATCAGTCTTGCATCAGATCAGTGTTAAACTGTATTAAATGCTCAATTAAAGCAAAAGTTCTGGGGGATGATTATATACAACACGCTTCCTTTTGAAAAAAAAAAAATAATAAATCATCAATCAGCTGCAATATGTTTCCCAAAGAATGCCGTTAATTTTGTGTAGCCATCATTTAACTGGGGTCACTTTGGGAGAAAACTGATCCCTAATCAATTTATGTAACTAAAGACTGAGACAATGATGTTGGCAAATGCTTTGTTCATCTGATATACCATGATTTTTGTATTTTGTTTAATCATCCAGCGATCCAAGAAGCTAAAGCGATCTAAGAAGCTCAAGGTCCCAATACTGGCTCTCCTGGGATTTAAGAATCAAAAGAATCAACTCCATCATCTCATCTCTCAGGAATTTTGCTAATCAATTAAAAATGTCTAATTGTTTATATGGTGATGTTTTCAGTGAGGAGACTTATTGAATTATGCAGCATTCATGGAAAGAGTCTCCAGTATCAGTGCTTTGTATCAGACATAAAGCTAGATCTTTATGATGTCTGACATTGGTAATTATTCAAGATGGAGGAGTTTTCTTGGTAACACAACAAGTTGCAATTTTCAGCTTATTAACTTCAAGTGAAATTAAAGCCGCTAGCGGCCTTGATGGGCCCTCGAACGTGTGGTTCCGCAACCCAGGACATTCCGCCACCCAACAAAACAGTCACATGTCATATATTCATCAAATGTTCAAAGGTGATGTGCAT
>JANZLB010000022.1:35984674-35997570 GCA_026167865.1 Notarius quadriscutis
GAAGCATCCTTAAAGTCCTGGGGTATGACACCTTGCTTCCACATGGACTGGAAGATGTCTGCCAGTATCTGTGTGAGGGAAGAACCTCTTGCATTGTACACGCCTGCAAGTATGGCATCAATGTCAGGTGTCTTTCCCCTAGAAAGTTGACTGATGGCCTTTTGAGTCTCCTTAATGGTGGGTGGTGCATCGAGCTCCTGGTTGATGGAATCTGTGGAAGGTGTTGGATGGCTTCATCATTGATGGACAATGGATGATTTAGCACAGCTGAAAAGTGTTCAGCCCAATGCTCCAAGACCTTGGCTTGGTCTGTGATGAGCATTTTCCCATCTGCACTGAGGAGGGGGGAGGAGATGGAGGGTTGAGATCTATAGAGGGCTTTAAGGACATCATAAAAGTTCTTGGTGTCTTTCTGCAAAGTACTGGATTTCCTCAGCTTTGGCACAAAGCCAGTTGTCCTGCATCTTACACAGCTTGGCCTGGACTTCCCTGCTGATATTGGTGAAGGCTGCCCTCTTGGAGGCTGATGTGGGGTCATCCATAGCAAATTTGTGAAGATGGCATTTTTTGACCAGGAGAGATGAGATCTGCATGTTGTTCTCATCAAACCAGTCTTGATTTTTCCACTTTGTAGGTCCTAGGTGCTGGAGGGAGGTTGAGTACAGCACCTTCCTAAGCACAGAACAGTCTTCCTCAACAGGGGAGCTCTCGAACTGAAGGTCTTTCAGTTTGCTATCCTGGTCACTGGCCTGCCATAACCTCAGTGTGTTTAAGTCTGGAGGCATGTAACTTCTTGAAGGTCTTCTTCCCTTGAGGCCACCTTTTGGGCAGGAACCATAGCTTCTCTTTGGACACAGTCAGCCAATGGTCCATTCAACAGTCACCACCGCACATGGCTTTAGTTATGTTCACATCCTGTCTGTCTCTCCTTCTGGTGATAATGTAGTCAATCAAATGCCAGTGTTTGGAGCAGGGGTGCATCCAGGATGTTCTTTTTTGGGTAGGCAGATGGAAGAGGGTGTTGGTGATGAGGTCATGCATAGATCACAGTTTTAGGAGAAGTAGACAGTTACTGTTGCAGTTCCCCACACCATGAGGCCCAATCATGCCATTTCAGGTTTGATGATCTGTGCTGACTCTGGCACTGAAATCCCTGAGGAGGATTATTTTCTTGGACTTTGGGACTGCTGAGATGAGGGTGTCAATTTCTTTGTAGAACTTGCCTTTCACCTTGTCTGGATTGGTCATTGTTGGTGCATATGCACTGATGAATGTTGCACTCCTATTTTGACCTAGCAGGATTTGGAGAGTCATCAGGCAATTGTTTATGCAATTTGGCAGGCTGTGGAGCTTGGACATGAAGTGGGACTTGGTTGCAAATCTGACCCCTGCCTCTCTCTGTTCTTCTGCACTGCAGCCACTCCAGAAGAAGGTGTAGCCTCCTCCTTGGTCAGGGAGCTGACCCTTGCCAGGTAGGTGCATTTCACTAAGAGCTGCAATGTCAATGTTGTTATGGGCAAGTTCTCTGGCCACAAGTGCTGTGTGCCATTTGAGTCTGTCAGCTTTGGTATTGTCTAGTATTCACATGTTCCACATGTTGTCACCTTTCATTTCTTGTCTTTTCTTGTTCTACTACATGAATCGGGATTCCCTCCAGCTGTGGTCTGCTGGTCGGTTTGGGTTAAGGCAGACTTTGTTTAGGGCACCTTTTCTAGCCCTGTCCTCATGCTGTGGAGGCGAGCAGAACGATCTTGTAAAGGGCTGCTCGGTCGCTCAGGGGGTTGCCTGGTTCCACTGCTGGCTTGGCCCAGTAGAAGACAACCACATGCCCTGAACTGTCTGTATGTGGGTTTGTGACTGCAGCTTGGGTGTAATCCACACTTGCTGGTTCACCACTTGGTTGAATTTGCTGGTTCACCATCGGCACAGGACTTTTGAAGTCATGACTTGCGCTGCTAAAGCTAATTTAGGTGAGGAAGTCATGCGTCATCAGCCTCACCCTCTCATCCCAGTTCATCCGGATCCAGTGGCAGGACAGAGTCGAGATGACTAGGAATGAGCAGGGATGCAGGAGCTGCCAGAGGGTTGACCATAAATGTAGCCAGCTGACCGCCTTTGGCGCTCTATTCCAAATTTTTAACTGGGTTGTCTCCCTGACTATTTGACCCATAGCTGGAACAAACATTGGTGAGTACCAAAGCATGTCCACACAGCAGTGGGCCATGCATACTGCACCTCTGGGGCCATTTTTTGCTCCGAGATCCCCTATATGTCAGCTTTGGGTCACAAACCCAAATTACCAGGGTGGCCAGTGGGGAGGCCATGTAGGATTCTTAGGTAAGGAGAGGATATGACTGGCAAGAGAGGACTGATGTCATAGCTGCTTCTCAGTTCGCATGTAGCTGCTAGCCAGTGGCTGGGGACAGTTGGGCTGGGTTGGGATAGTCCAAGTACAACCTAACTATAGCACTACACTTCACTTACCCCTGTGACTTGCATCACCCCACCCCACCCCACCCACAAAAAATAATGACAGAAAAAGTGAAGCCTGAAGAGCAATATATGTGACAAGCTGAGAAACTAATGTTGTGGTAAGAGGGTATAGTAAATACTCTCTAATGCAATATGAATGTAACGCTACCTGCAGAGAATTTCACACAATCTACAAAAGCTGAAAACTTGTCCCAAGTCTCCCCACTCTCTTCTACACACTGTATATATTTTATACACTTCATATATAATAAAATATTACTCTTCCAAGAATTAGTAAATGAAACAAAGTTATAATAATTGTGATTGTTAATGTTTTATACTTTTCAATGTAGTTTAACCCATTTCCATGAGTTTGTATGGTGTAAATCGTTAATTTAACCTGTTCATTTCTCTAACAGCTACAACTAGCTTGCTAGTGAGCTAACTAGCAAATAGAAAATGGTAATAAAATAAAATCTGTCAATATGTACAAATGGGAGTTGGTGTAATGAAATCCAAGTTGAAAGCAGCAGTTCAAATGTTATATTTCTGAAAACATCTTACTTTATGTAGCTGTCATTATAGTTCATTTTTTAATCATAAGAAACCTTTATTCGTCACATATACATTACAGCACAATGAAATTCTTTCTTCCTGTATCTCTGCTTGTTAGTAAGTTGGAGTCAGAGTCCAGGGTCAACCATGATAGTGTCCCTAGAGGAGAGAGGGTTAAAGGTCTTGCTCAAAGGCCCAACAGTGGCAGCTTGAATCCCCCAATCTCCTGATCAGTAACCCAGAGCCTTTAACTACTGAGCCACAACTGGCGAACTGGTGACTCTTGTCATACTCTGGAAGATATTTTTGTCATAGTTATTGAGTAAATAAGTAGATTTGTTAGCTAGTGTTTGCTAGAAAAGGTAGTTACTAACAAGTTTTTTTTTTCAGTGATTCTGTTTAGTGGATTATGATTTATATTATTCAGTGAGTAAGTAAAGTTAGTTATTAAGTGATGAATAAGTATGTTCATGAATTAATGTTAGTTTGTAAGTAACCAAATAGGTTAGTTCTAAGTAATAAAATTTGTGAAGTAGGTTAATTAATAAACTATTTATTAAGTTAATACATAAATTCATTAATTTGTATGCTAATTTGAAAGCTAGTTATTAAATTTCTTAGTAAGGTTATTATTGAGTAAATTAATTAATGCTAGTTTGTAAGTAGGTAAATGGGTAAATCAGTTCTAAGTAATAGTTTTTATGTTAATAATTAAGTCATTTCTTACATAATATGCAAGTTCATTAATTAGTATGTTAAGTTTGTAAGTTAGTTATTAATATATTAGTTTGTAAGTAAGCAGATTTTCTAGCAAAGACTAGCTAACAAAAGTAGTTTCTAACAAGTTGCCGTTTTAGTTATTTATTATTTAGTTAGTTAACATTTATTAGTTATTATTTATATTATTCAGTGAGTAAGTAAAGTCAGTTACTACATTTGTCAGTAAGTTATTAAGTTAATAACTATGTTCATGAATGAATATTAGTTTGTAAGTAACCAAATAGGTTATTTCTAAGTAATAGCATTTGTGAAGTAGGTTAATTAATAAACTATTTGCTAAGTTAATACATAAACTCATTAATTAGTATGTTTGAAAGTTAGTTATGAAACTTCTTAGAAAGATAGTTAAGAAGTAAATTAATTAATGTTAGTTTTTAAGTAGGTAAATGGGTAAGTTCATTCAAAGTAGTAGTTTTTATGTTAATTATTAAGTTATTTACTAAGTTAAAATGTAAGTTCATCAATTAGTATACTAAGTTTGTAAGTTAGTTATTAATATATTGGTTTGTAAGTAAGTAGGTTTGTTAGCTAGTGTTTGCTAGAAAAGGTAGTTACTAACAAGTTATTTTTATTTATTTTTTATTGATCATTAATTTATTTAGTAAGTAAAGTTAGTTACCAAGTTTGTTAGTAAGTTAGTTATTAAGTTAATAAGTAAGTTAATTAATGAATGTTAGTATGTAAGTAACCAAATAGGTAAGTTAATTCTAAGTAATAATGTTTGTTCATTAAGTTAATTAATAAACTATTTACTAAGTTAATACATGTGGGTTTTTAATTTGTATGTTTATTTGAAAGTAAAGTTAGTTATTAAATTTTAGTAAGATAGTTATTAAGTAAACAAATTAATGTTATTTTGTAAGTAGGTAAATGGGTGAGTTGGTTCTAAGTAATACAGTTTTTGTTAATTAGTAAGTTATTTACTAAGTTAATATGTAAGCTCATTAATTAGTATGCTAGTTTGTTAGTTAATAAGTTTGCTAGTTTTAGAGTAAGTTGTTCATATATTAGTTTGTAAGTAAAGTTAGTTACTAAGTAAATTAGTCAGGTTATTTACTCAGCAAATAAGTTTGCTAGTTAGTATGGAGATTATTTACATTAATCACTAATTGAGTAAGTTATTTAGTATAAATGTATTTTAGTTAGATAGTTAATAGTATAGGTATGTTTTTAGTTTGCAGCCCAGCTAAAAGAGCTTGTTTATGTTGTCTTTTTCAAAATTTTATTTATTTTCTACACACACACACTGGCCACCAAGTGAAAATCCCCAACTCACCCATCATAGATTTACACTCCACACACCAAACACACACACACACACACACACACACACACACACACACACACACACACACACACACACACACACACAAAGGCCATACATGGATATGATGTAGGTTGACATATTTTACAACGGCATAAAATTATGCTATGGATGTTATAACTACGAGAATTACACCTTGAATTATTTATTGTATATGATTAAAAATAAAGGCAAAATTACAGCTGCACTATTATTAAATCTAATTAATTAAAAAAAATAGTGATTAGGTTGCTAGCTTATCTCATTGTTGTGTGCTGGCACCAAACAACCCTATGGTACACTGATATGTGGCCTGATGGTTGAAAATCTTTGCGCAAACAAATGTGACTCAAGCTAATAAACAGCACTTAAGATGGCGATTCAACCAAGCGAGAGGAAGTCATTGGTGTGTGTGTGTGTGTGTGTGTGTGTGTGTGTGTGTGTGTGTGTGTGTGTGTGTGTGTGTGTTTAAAGGTCCAGAGAGTTTTCTGAATGCTGTCATTCCATCTGAGTCACTAACTAGGCACGAACACACTATCCACTCGTGTGACTACTGTTGTCTCATCTCCCCCTTCACTTTCAGAAGATGTCCGTGCACTCGTCTGCTTTTTTTTAATCATTTTAATTAGAGTCTGAGGACATCACTTCCAGACAACATGTATTTTAATTTAATCTAATTATTTCAGGTGCCAGGCCCTATCCATAACTGTCAGGCTCTTAATGGGTGGTCGAAGCATGCAGTTCGGCAAAACACAACATTAAACTGGCAGTGTAAGCTTCACTTACTATTTAGCTATATTAGCCATCGATTTGAAGTTGTGATTGATGTATGTGATGCATTTTAATACAGTCTAATTGTCATGATTAGCATTAATTACTCTACCGGATAGAAATTGCTGGCAACGTTGTGCAAATAATACGATATATACAGTTTTTTTTTTTTTATTCCAAAGCTAATGTGGGATATGAAACTTTGCAAACCAGCCAGCTGAAAATTATTCAACACGACAATAATACATTCTCGTTCAGTTATAAATCACAAATCTGGAAGGATTTTTTTGACATGAACAAGTTTTCCCATCTGCCATATGTTTTATTAGTGTAAGTACAGCACCAGTATGAATGTCTGCTGATGGAAGAACATGGCTTTTCTTTTCTTTTTTCATTTCAATCCTGCGCCACAAGCGCCAGCCTCAAAGTCTGAAGGCAAATTTCCATTTTACGCCCTGTCGCCTTTCTGATCCACGCTGAATGAATGCGACCGCAAACAAATCTATCAAATCCAGCATCAAAACATGGCATGCACCCTATCACTATAACTGCAGGGAGACAAGAGGAGGAAAAGAAAGGATATGAAGGAGAACGAGGGTGAGGCAGCAGGAGAGATGTATTTAGATTTGGATTAGCAGAAGAAGGCAGGATCGAGGCAGCAGAATATGAACATGTATGAACATCTTATATTGTCATGTCTGGTTCATTGTCCAGTTAATGCTTTCATCAGGTTACTGTAATTCTATATCCTTTGGGATTTCTGGGTAAAACCCTGAATAGTCTGGAGCATGGTCAAAATTCAGCTGCTTACTCATACCCAATGTTACCTGTATCTGATTCACAAAGAATCAAATGCAAACCAAGTAAGTTAAGCAAGTACTAAGCAAGTACAAAAAAGGTACAAAAAGGCTAATCAGTAAATATAGTTAGTTACTAAGGAATGTTCTTGGTAAATAAGTTCATAAGTAACTTCATCAATTAGTATACTAGTTTGTAAGTGAGTAAATGAAGTTGGTTCTTAGTAAATGAAGTTCATTATCGCACCCTATCATTGTAGCTGTGAAGAATACAAGCAAAATTATGCAACATTATAATGATTATTCAAATACAAACCTATATTAACATATTATATTGTTGTGTTTGGTTCATTGTCTGCTTTCATAATGTGACTGGAATTTTGCCGTTTCTGGTAAAACCATGAACAGACTCTCATATGTTCAAAATTCAGCTGAAAGTCCCTCCCATGCAAGGACCCGGTCTTCCTGGGCAGCTGCCCATCCAAGTACTAACTAGGCCCTTAAGGTGCATCGGATGGCGCCAATCTCCATTTCCATATCCCTCAGTCTCTTGCCTATTACATAACTAGGGTTACAGTGGGGGTGGCATGGTGGTGTAGTGGTTAGCACGGTCACCTCATAGCAAGAAGGTCCTGGGTTCAAGCCCAGCAGCTGGCGAGGGCCTTTCTGTGTGGAGTTTGTATGTTCCTGGGATAGGCTCCAGCTTGTCTGTGACCCTGTAGAACAGGATAAGTGGCTACAGGTGATGGATGGATAGGTTACAGTAGGGGGCTGGTCCTCTAGTAACTACAAGAGTTTGACTCCCTAATCGCATCTGTATTTCAGCGTACCTCACCAGAGGGTAGTAGGTTACGTTTTTTTTTTATGATGGTCGACTGTGAGTATAACTCATTATTTCCTGGTCAAGAGGCAGACAGGCTAACCACTAGACAAACTCTTAGAGCTGCTTACATATACCAAACATTTAACACACATTAGCCAGCACTCCAGCGACCTCTAGCTCATCACACTAGCTACCTGATTGACAAAGAATCAAGTACAAATTTCTCAGTTCCAAAGTAAGGCCCTAACCTTATAGCTTATCTTTCTGAGCTGCCACAAACCTACACCCCTGTTTGGACTATCAAATCCACCAGTCCTTGTGTACTGGAGATTCCTGAAGCCAGACTGATATCACCGCTTAATGTTAGAGCACCCAAATTTTAGAATGCCATAAACCAGGACCTTTGTGACCTCTACTTCTTTTCCGGTTAAATATTAGCTCATTAAATGTATTTTTCCCCAAGAAGTTTCTTTGCCTCTCTCTTAATGCTGCAATCCAACTGTTCCTCTCCTTCAATTCTGAATTGAAGGACTATTCAATTGAACCTTTTGCTGGAGGAGGTTGGGATTTTCCACATTCCATGTACAATGGATTGCAGCATAAAAGCCAGTCCATTATTAGCTTGAGTTAATTTAGCATGTTAGCACTTAGTTAGCAAGCTCAGACAATTTTTAAAAAATTTTTATCTGACTTACTACATTAGCTATATTATTAAGAGTCTAATTTATTAGTGTTGCTATGTTTTAATTGCAGAGTATAGTTGTTTATCAAAAGAAAATAAAGATGCTACCTCAACTCGAATAATATTTGACGTCTGATGTGATGGGCGGAACACTTCAGCTCATAGCAGAAACATTGGCTAATGATTTCTTGTCAAGGGCAGAAACAGGATGTGTTGCACATCATATACATATTCATTTAGTCTGAATTATCGACTTAACTGGATAACTAGCTAGCTCATTCCTATCAGTTCTTGGGCAACCAAAACATGGAACTAGGCAGCACATTGGAGCTTTTACTTGCTCAATGAGCTAGGTATTAAATGTATATAATTTGTCCAATTTTGTTTATTATAGAAATGAGAAATTTGTTTTTGTTTATCCACAAGTATTTGCAAAATGCACTGATTGTACATCGGCCGACATTCAAGACTGAGGACCGTTCAGAAGAGGGGGTAAAGCAGAGTCATAATCACTTCAGAATGGCAGTAAACATCAATAGATGTCCACGTCCATACAATCACAAATGTCATTCCAAACTCTAAAACGTCCACTGAGATGACTGATGACTCATTAGGTAGCTGAAAAAATTATAAATCTCTACAATGTGGCCTAATTGAGCACCCGCTCCCTTTTCATGGTTATTGAAGATCATTCTAGCGCTCTGCCTTTCTCATCAGGTCGATCGTTTCAAGTCGATCACGCTGAGATGAGATGTCATACCTTCCTCTGTCTCTGTGGGGAATGAATCGAGAGCAGCTTGTGGATTTGATGCTCATTCACACATGTTTCTGTCCTCTTTATTCCCTAATGATACACAACAAGAGAGGCCAGGACAAATGTTAATGTTATGCCACGAGGTTTTGAAGGAAGAGCAGAGACACCACCAATCAAACAAATCACAGGAATGATGACCTCAGGCTTCTGAGAGTGGGATATGGTGGATTTGAAGCTGGAATGTGTGAGGCATGAGGCAGACGGTATATTGATTAGTTAAATGGTAGTAGCCAGGCTGAGGGAGTGTGTATCGATGTGCACTTTTTTTTTTCTAGGAGAGACGTCCTACAGCTGTAATGACATGTCATTATTGAGACACTAATGACCCATTGTGTTCTCGTGAAACGATAAAGCTGAAAAATGTCAGCCATAATGCTCTCGCTGGTGTTTGCACTGTGTTGTTTGACACTTGATATTCTTCTTGCTGTCTTCTTGAGATGAAATCTTTCAAGGACCAGATGTTCATTTATTTTATTCTGGTTATGAGGCGCATTTCTTTTGTAGCAACGTTTTATCACAAGTTGTACTCATTTAGATTTATGCATTCAGCTGATGTTTTGGGAAAAGCGACTTGCAAATAAGGATTCAACAGTGACTCAGAGGCTGTTATGGGATTTGAAGTGACAGCCTTCCAGAAAACATTACACCTGTTAGTACCATTACATCAACCAGGTAGCCACTGCTAGTCAGAGGGACCACAAATAAATATACACACACACACACACACACACACACACACACACGACACAAACAAATATTATAAGCCAGTTGTTACAGAGTTTGACCCTTTTGGCCACTTAGTGTAGCCTGGACCCACCTACTTTAACATGAAGGTGCCATTTGACTGCCATCACAAATAACCAATCACAGATTGTCACCTTTGTCTGGCATGTAGATGGATTTTGAATAAAAGGCCATGAGCCTCAAACATTTTTTTTTTCAGTCTAGTGACGACATCCTCCTTCAAAAAGCTTATGGATATCACTGTGGGCAAAAGTTCATGCCCCCACTAGGGGGGAAAAACTGGTCCCATACAAGACGAATGCAGAAATCATGAGATGGAGCATTTGCGGATGAGGCTGCATGCGTGCGCGCACACACACACACACACACACACACACACACACTTCTACATTACTGACACTAAATGCAGTTCTATTCATCCTTGTCATATTATTAATTTTTCCTGCAATTCACAGCACTTTTTGATGAAAATCAAGTGTGTGTGTGTGTGTGTGTGTGTGTAGGGTGGAGAAATCAATCACTGTGGAATCTTACAAATCCGCTTATAAATCTAAATGGGGTTCATCACTGCACAAGCCGTTCTGCTGACTGCAGGAATATACTTTACTTCCACAAAATGTGTGTGCAATTTTTACAGTTAGTTTTCTTTCAGGAGCTATTCTTGTGTGTGTGTGTGTGTGTGTGTGTGTGTTGTATATCACAGCAGTCATTACTCCTTCCTTTGAATATAGCCACTCATATGAGTGCCACTGAGGATTTAATCTGACTATCCATAATTCACACTGCGGCAACCCACATTAAACACACACACACGTACACACGACTGTAAGATGGATAATGTATTAAACCTAGGTAGGAGGTGTAAAGGAACCTGTGTAATTGCTGTAGACCGTAAATCATGGTGATGTGTACTCAGTTTCGACCTATCGTGAGACACGCTGCCGTTTTTCATCAGCCCATTTAAATGGAAGAGATTATTTTATTCCACTCGTGTGACTGCATCTGCAGATCAGGGTATTAGGAGTGTTATTGACTGCATCATGAATAATTCAGTGGCTTGTCTGATGCATTTACATTTATTCATTTGGCAGATACCTGATCTGATCCAGAGAATCTGACACCCAATCTGAAATTAATTTTGGGTGGGTGTTAAAGGTCTTGCCAAAGATTTGAGCTCATGACCTTTTGGTTACTAGTGTAGCACATAAGAGCTGTAAATGATAGGGTCCAATATGGTGGTGTAGCGGTTAGCACTGTCGCCTTGCAGCAAGAAGGTTCTGGATTTGAGGTCTGCAGCTGTTAGGGGCCTTTCTGTGTGGAGTTTGTGTGTTCTCCTCGTGCCTGTGTGGGTTTCCTCTGGGTGCTCTGGTTTCCTCCCACAGTCCAAAGACATGCAGATTAGTTCAACTGGCTACTCTAAATTTGCCAGAGGTGTGTATGTGCGTGTGAATGGCTGTCTGTTTGTCTGTGTTTACATCTCTGCAATGGATTGGCGACCCATTTGGGTCAGATGAACTAATTAAACATTGATATGTTTATATGATATGGGAAGTCATGGCCAAATGGTTAGAGAAGCAGCATTGGGATCAAAAGGTCTCTGGTTTGATTCCCTGGACCAACAGGGACTCAAACCAGGGAAGTGCCCTTGAACAAGGCAACTAACTCCCAACTGCTCCCCAGGCTGCTCTCAGTGTGTTGTAGGTCGCTCTGGATACGAGCATCTGCTAAATGCCTGTAATGTAATGTAACGTAATGATTTGTTCAGAGTAAAGCTGAAAATTTGACACTGTACACTGTCATAAATAGGGGTTCGGTAATAGTCCATATCTGTCCCCCAAGGTACAGTCTACACTAAAGTACCTGCTAGGGCTCATTATTGGACCTCAAAGTAGCAATGTGTACATTTTGGGGGCCTAAAAGGTACCTATATGTTCCCAAGCCATATATAAAGGGTACAAATAAGTACCTTAGAGCGTACTGCCCCACTGACAAGCCGTTGTACCTCTAAAGGTATAATTATGCACTTTGTTTTCTGAGATATACAGTAGATGAATCAAGAAGTATGATTAGTTTTAAATTATGACATGAAATATTTTAACACAGACCTGAGCTCAGGATTCAACTGGAGACCTTGGAAGGGTGAAGATTCAATGTTACCTGCTGCACCAAGGTGCCGTCTGATAGATATTTCTGATAATAATTAGATTATAACTGTAAATGTACTGTATTTGACATTTGCTTCTCAGGTTTTGGACAACAGCAACAAGTGTAATCTAGCAAAGACTTTTTTTTCCTGTAAATATCTTCCTCCAACCTTGAACATTAGAGCAACAACCATTTTGGACAACCATAATCACATGAGCTGGTACCTTTGTGGTTGCAACCAGTCAAAAAACAAAACTCAAAATCAGACTCTGTAAAAAACCTGGACTAAACTCTGACATCAGGATCACTACTGCCAAGTGTACAGTACTGTGAAAATTACAAACCATATATTTGAAATAAAGCAAGATTAAAACAGAATTTTTAACAGTTTAACAGTCACAAGTCTTCACATGGTGTTACTGCAGGGCTTAGGAATGAGAATAAATGTGAAAAGATGCACAACTTTGACATGCCTTGAAAGAAGCATGTACTTTAATTATCCTTCAGCCATTCTCTATATAAATGAGTGAGAAATTACAATGATGTTAATTTGTGGCTAAGTTGGGTTCACGAAATATTGTTGAGTTCTACAGCTCAAAGTTTTACTGTGATTACTGCCACTGTTGATGCATAAGAGACAAGTTATCCATTCACAACTGAAAGAAAAGATGGTATGCATGTGTACATGTACAAATAATCTGATTAGTGCAAAAACAAAAAGGTATTTAGACAACATTACACCAGATATGGATGTGGCAGTTCGTAGGGGTGGGTGGAGCACAGAAGCACAACAAACAAGACTGAGTGTCCCAAAAATACTTTTATTAAACGCTTTTCAGCTTAAACCTATCCCACACTCAGGCACGCACATATCCAATGTCCCTGGGTGGTGAACTCCCCTCCTCTGCTCTGACTCCAGCTTTATAGGGCGCAGTCACTAGGGGAGACACACAAACACACGTTAACGACTCTCAGGTGTAATGATTCTGCCACTTACCTCCCCTGACTCC
>JANZLB010000022.1:36123213-36134461 GCA_026167865.1 Notarius quadriscutis
TTAAATGGGAGACAGGTCTGGACTGCAGGCAGGCCAGTTTAGCACCTGGACTCTTTTACTATGGAGCCATGCAGTTTGGCATTGTCTTGCTGAAAGAAGGAAGGCCTTCCCTAAAAAAGATTTTGTCTGGATGGCTGCATATTGCTCTGAAATGTGCATATATCATTCAGCATTAATGATGCCTTCCCAGATGTACAAGCTATACATGCCATGTGTACTAATGCACCCTCATACTTTCAGAGATGCTGGCTTTTGAACTGTGCACTGATAACGAGCCGAATGGTCCCTCTCCTCTTTAACCTGGAGGATGTGGTGTCCATGATTTCTAAAAAGAATTTCTACTTTTGATTCGTCAAACCTTGAGACAATTTTCCACTTCATCTCAGTCCATCATAAAAGAGCTTGGGCCCAGAGAAGGTGGTAGTGTTTCTGGATTTTGTTTATATATGGTTTTAACTTGTATTTGTGGATGCAGTAATGCACTGTTTTCTAATGCTAGGGTAGTGGGGGTTGGTTTTCCAGCCTGAGGAGTAGTAAGGTGACTCCTCCCACCACAGCCTGGGGGTGGTATCATGGGAGGCTGGTACCTAGCACTTTTAGTCTCCCAAATCTTGGTAAGCGTCTGTTCTGTGATCTGGCAGTTGCTAAGTCGGCAGTACCTCTGCATCTGTCAATATTTGGCAGCAGGCACTGTTGTAGTTACTGTATAATCCCTCACTGCCTTGCAAGTAGGCTAGGCCCACTGGCTATATCTGTGGTTTGTGTCAGAAGGGCAGCCGACAGTAAAAAAAAAAAAAAAAAGGCTCCAAAAATTTCTGTGTGAAATGGTGGGAGACTGTCTAACTCCTGTATCAAGGGAAAAATGACAAATTGTCATGATGATAATGCACTGTTTTCACAGATGATTGTTTTCTGAAGTGTTCCTGAGCCCATACAGTGATTTCCATGACAGACACATGTCTGCTTTTAATGCAGTGTCGCCTGAGGGCCTGAAGATCACAGGCATCCAATGTCAGTTTTCAGCCCTGTCTCTTGCATACAGAGATTTCTCCAGATTCTCTGAATCTTTTCATGATCTGTACCATAGATGATGTGATCCCCAAATTCCTTGCAATTTTACATTGAGGAACATTATTCTTAAACTGTAACACTATTTGCCCACACAGTCTTTCACAGAGTGGTGAACCCTTCCCCATCTTTACTTCTGAGAGACTCAGCGTCTCTGGAATGCTCTTTTTATACCCAATCATGTTACTGACCTGTTGCCAATTAATCAAATTAGTTTTTTTTAAGCATTACACAACTTTTCAGTCTTTTGTTTCCCCGTCCCAATTTTTTTTAAATGTGTTGCTGACATCAAATTCAAAATGAGCATATATTTTTCAAAAAACAATAATATTTCTCAGTTTCAACATTTAATATGTTGTCTTTGTACTATTTTCAATGAAATATAGGGTTTCCGTGACTTATTTATATTTTACACAGTGTCCCAACTCTTTTGGAATTGGGGTTGTACTATTTAGAAAATAAATGTTCTACAGCTTGCTCTTAGTCTCTTACATATCTGCAACTAAAATCCAAATAGAGACATTTTTTAAAAATATATTATTGTTTTCAAATCAAATGAATATCCTGGAAATTACATTCATAGTTACCCAAATTGTATTTGTCCATGATGTGATGGTTTCGGTGGTCGGCTCACAAGCTCTGATGCAATTGTAAATTCAAGGGATGATGAGGTTATGTGACCAGTTAAACTATTTAAACTGTAGCTACAGTTGCAGTTTATTGAGTTTGAAGGTATGGGTTTTGGAGCAGGGGCTTCTTTATTGGACAGCAGCCTCTCAGCCCATAGTGATGTAAAACTTGCTTAGCTGTAGATAGTGACATGGGTGTTGCATCAGCTTTCCAGTTTATGGCAGGCCTGTGTCTTGGTGGTTCCTGGGTTGTTCCTGACCATCTGAACCATTTTCCTCTCAGCTGAGAATAACAGTTTGGGTCTTCTTCCAGACCATGGTAAAGCGGCTACTCTTCTGAACTAGAAGGGCACTCAGTACAGTGCATATTTCTGCCAAGCCACATATCAATATCAAAACCAAATCTCTTGGACCTTGGATGATACTAAAGCTGTACACCAAATTTCATCCAAATCCATTCACTACTTTTTGAGTTACGTTGGGAACAGACAAACAAATCCTGGATCTGCATACATATCTGGATTTGCATCAAAATCTAGCCAATTATTCCTTGGTCCATGGCCCACCTTTCCTCCACATTTCATCCAAATCCCTTCAGTACTCTGAGTTATGCTGGGAACAGACAAACAAATGGAGGCGAAAACATAACCTCCAGCAAAGTTGGCAAAGGTAATAACCTGGACTTGTCAAACAAACCCTTTTTATGTTAGCACAGAGAAGTAACCAGCTGTAGTCATTCATCACTAACAGGAAGTTAAGAGGTCTTGGCCTTGGCAAGTTAAGATATTTGGGAACTTTCAGCACCACTGAATTGATAATCTAAGTGGCTATATGTATATTTCTGACCCTGTGTTGATTTCAGAAAACCCAAACTAAATTAATACTTGTGCACCAAATTCTTTTTTATTAAAGATGTGTATTGGACAATCATTCCTCCCCAGAAAAAAAAGTTCAAGAAATCATTGAAAGCCCAATACTGCCATGACATTCATATCCATGTTGAGTGTATGTAAACTTCTGACCACAACTGTATGTACTACCCTATATTTTATCAGATATTTTATAGTGTATATAAATAACATTTTACTATAGATATTTAAAACTGTTTTGAATTTTATTCTGGAAGACAGGAACAAATAAATTTGGATACAGAGGAAATCGGACAGTTTATCATGGCATTCCCTTTCTCTTCAGTTCCTAGCAGATGTTTTTAGTCCGTGTCCCAGAAAAGGGAGGACGTCTTTCTTTTTTAAAAAAAAATATGTCAAGGTATTATGTTTGAGGATTTCACGTTTCCAAGAATAGTAAAGGATTTGCATTCAGCCAAAGTTTAACTTGTCGTCTTTGCAATGTTCTGAAGCAGGTGACAGGTCTGTTTCCATGAAAATATTGAACCTGATCATGGGTGACAATCATCCCACCTCAGGGTTTTAAGACTGATCCTTAGACACATGAACCAGAGTAGTGACATAAGAGATGTAAATTTAGCAGGAGTCCATTTCTGTAGAGACAAGCTGCTGAAATGAGTTAACATATTGATTTAAATGGTGTTTACTGCATTATGGTATCAGGGACAGATTATTTGAATAACTATTAAATATATTTCAGTAATTCATCAAAATTCTGATATTCTTGAATGTTATCATTTCTATAGTAACAAAGTCACTGGGACTTGTATTTCCAATGCTCCTTATAATGGAAACTTTATAATAAACTCATTAAAATAGTGCTGATATCTATTTTTTTTAAGTATGATTGTCATGTAACACTGAAGTGCTTTTTAAATATCCCATTCCAGTTATACATTACAGGCACTGAGCAGATGCTTTTATCCAGAGCGGCATACAACATACCCAGAGCAGCCTGGGGAGCAGTTGGGGGTTAGGTGCCTTGCTCAAGGGCACTTCAGCCATTCCTGCTGGTCGAGGGAATCAAACCGGCAACGTTTTGGTCCCAAAGCTACTTCTCTAATCGTTAGGCCGTGGCTTCCCCAGATTTGCTGCCATTATAACCTCCACTTTTCTAGGAAGGATTTCCAATAGATTTTGGAGCTCATTCTGCCAAAAGATCTTTAGTGAGATCAGGCACTGATGTTTATTGAGGAGGCTTGGGGTTTAGGTCAGGGCTTTGTACAGAATACTCAAGTTCTTCCACTCCAACCTTTGCAAGCCCTATCTTCATAGAGATATTGTCATGGAACAGGTTTGGGCCTCTTGGCTCCATTTACGGTATTTGGTCGACGCCATTATCCAGAGCAACTTACATTTGCCTCATTTATATAACTGAGCAGTTGAGGCTTAAGGGTCTTGCTCAAAGGCCCAGCAGTGGCAGCTTGGCAGTGTTGGAACTTGAACTCACAACCTTCTGATCAGCAGTCCAACACATTAACTACTGAGCTACCACTGCACAACATGAAAATGGTAATGCTACAGTATATAAAAACATCATCTATAATCATGTGCCTTCATCTTCATGGCAACAATTTGTGGAAGATCCACATATGAGTATGATGGTCAGATGTCCAGAAACCTTTGGCCATATAGTGTATCTATGCATTTTACTGTGCATTTGGATCAGAATATTCTTCATTTCCTCAACCTGAACACTAAGAGATTGTCTCATGCAGTCTTTCCCCTTTGTCTCCCTCAAATGTCCTTGTCTTCCCAGAAAGCCAGACTTGCCAAAAGCCGAGTCCAATACAAATTAGATTTATCCCTTAAGTTTTCCGTTGGACACTTTGAGACGCGACTTGGGTTTCCTTGTCAGGGGAGGAATCGCTGACCGTGATTTCATTTGTCTAAGTAGATAAATCATCGGTATTGAGCTTGTCTCTCTCGGCGTGTCACTCTCATTTAATTTGCCACTCGGGGGAGAAAGTGGCGGAGTGGAAAGCACTGAAGGTTATGCCAGTCTTGAATCTTAATCAGTGGTGTCCCATCAGTTGCGCCACTCCCCACTTTCACCTTTAACATTTGACTTCAAACATCTGTTTGCCAGCCATCAGCATGGAAATGATCTGAGTGAAGTTACATTCAACTTTGAACACAACACTTTTTGACTTTGTTTCCATCCTATCACCTTTCAATCCAGTCAGTAGTAGTAAGTCAGTAGTAGTATTATGAAAAACAATTTTAAAGGGAATTTGCTTCACTAACGTGACATTTCACTGAGAAGGACAATGTGGAGGAGGGAAAATTATGAGGCAATTTGGCAGAAATGTGGGTTATTGTTTCTGTAATGCTCCCTAGTGTCGAATCTGACTTGGGTGAGTGTGTTGAGGCCACAGCGTCAAACATGGACAATTACACTGGCTAACTTCCAAAAGCATTCATAGTAATACCCTTAGCAAGCCCCCACTCTGCTAAATTGCTTTTGTTCGACACCCTGCGTTTTTAAATAATACTGTCAAGTGAAAAGCTCTCTGTAAGTGTTTGGATTGCACAGCAGTGGACTGTGAACTCAGAGTGCACACTTTTGTTAAACTCTAGCATGAATAGAGAGATCGTTTAAAGTCTGCAAATATAAGAAATATTATAGATTTTCCAGCTCTCCTTATGCTCAGTACTTAGCAATGGACCCAAGGAATCTCTTTAGATTTTATGGCAATGCCACTTACAACCCCAAATCAGGAAAAAATAAATAAATTGGGACAGTATGGAAAATGCAAATAAAAATGAAAGCAGTGATTTTTAAATTTACTTTGACTTGTATTTCATTATGGACAGAATGAACCCAAGAGATTTCATGTTTTGTCTGGTCAACTTCATTTCATTTGTTAATATACATCCATTCCTGCGTTTCAGGACTGCAACACATTCCCAAAAAAACGGAAGTGATTCAAGGGCCCGACAGAGCCATCAAACTAGATGAAAAGTGACCCATGGCACAAAGCACATTACTATTACATCACAAATAAGCAATAATGACTAATTAATTTGACAACATCATTATTTAATTAAGTCCAAAAAGTATGCATTAGTAGCTGTCTTAAATGCACCCATATCTGGAGCAGTGGGAAATACAGATGCTGGTAGAGTTTTTCACATCCTATTTGTTCTAGGAAAATAGGAAGAGAGATGGAGCTTGGTGTTAGACTTTGGTATGTTCACAGCATATGGGTGGCCACTCACAGTCGATCGAGTTATTCTTCCTCTGGGTACACCCGTAGGCAATATTCTGGTCAGCTCGATGGATGGTTGCAGGAAATAATGACGGTAGAAAATACACAGTGAAGCAATGTTTCTCCTGTGCTCCACTGGGAAGACCTTACAGGGGTCATCAATGTTTAAAAGGTGGAGAGCTTTCCTCTGCAGCCTATCTAATAACTTTAGTGCCATGGTACCTCCTGTGCTCCATATTGGGGAAGCAAAGCCCATGAAAGGTCGAATGTTGACCTTGTAAATGGTGATGCAAGCTTGTAGGGTTTGTCAACAAATGTGTGAGAAAATTATTGAAATATTTACAATGTTCCTCAAATAAAGATTGGAAGGGATTTGGATATTTCACCCTCCAAGGTGCATAATATAATTAAACAACTCAAGGAATCTGGAGGAATTTCAGTGAGTAAAGGGCAAGGGCACAAGCCTAAGCTGAACACTCATGATCTCCAATCCCTCAGATGGCACGGCAACAAGAACCATCATTCATCTATAGCTGATAGAACTTTGTCAAGCTACAATATGGAGTTACATCCACAAATACCAGTTAAAACTTTACGATGCAGAAAGAATGCCTAATGTTAACTGTGTTCAGAAGCTCTGTCATCTGCTGTGGGCTTGGAGACATCTGGGATGAACCATCATGCAGTGGAAACATGTAATGCAGTCAGACAAATCAGTATTCCAGGTGTTTTTAATGGAAGAAAGGGATGCCGCGTGTTCCGGACCAAAGATAAAAAGGACTATCCAGAATGTTACCAGGGACAAGTCCAAAAGCCAGGGTCTGTTGTGGTATGGGGTTGTGTCAGTGGCCTTGACAAAGGTAATGTACACTTCTGTGATGGAGCATTAATGCAGAAAAGTACACTGAGATTTTGGAGCAACATATGCTGCCTTGAAGACGACATCTTTTCCAGGGATATTTCAGCAAGACAATGCAAAACCACATTCTGCACACAATCACAAAGACATGGCTGTGGAAGAAGAGGGTGTCTGTCCCCTCTGTCCCCAATAGAGAATGTGTGGAGAATTCTGAAATTAAAAATATGACAATGATGACCCCGTACTGCTGCATACCTTAAGACCTGTTTGCAGGGAGAATGGGGGAAAAAAAAAAAAAAACTGAAATGCTTCATCATTTGGTGTCTTCATTCTTCGAACATCTTTTAAGTGTTGTGAGAAGGAATGAAAAGATTATAAAGTGGTAAATGCTTTACTATCTCAACTTTTTTAGAAATGTGTTGCAAGAATGAAAATTGAAAAGTGCTTATTTAAAAAAAAAAAGATAAAGTTCATGAGATAAAACATCAAATAATGTGCTGTTGTATTGTTTTTAGTGCAATACAGGTCAAAGATTATTTACAAATCATTGTTTTCAGTTTTAATTTAAATTTCAACATACCCTCCCAACTTTTTCTGATTTGAGGTTGAATTGAAAAATATCTGATCATTGATCCATGATTAAATTAATAAATTTATTTCCAAAAAATGGAGACCAGGAATTCACAAATAAAAACAAGTGAACAGCCAGAAAAGTTCACATGTAGACAGAAAGCACATTTGTTTTAAGTTCTGATGCCAGAAAATGATCTATACCACTAAAATATTTAAAGTTGATGTGATTAATGAAAATGTCATAAAAATGTAACTGCGCTTTCTGATGTGCAAAACTGACTGGATATCGCTCCACCATGCATTGCATTTGTTGGTACTGTGTCAAAGCCAACATAATTTTTATTTATTTATTTATTTATTTATTTATTTATTTTGGTAGTTGCGTCATTCTTTGCAAAGGCTCTGCCTAAACCAGTGGCAACAAAACTACCAAGAAATATCCATTGACATCAATACTGCTGGTTATATCCAGATCCTATACAGTATGTGTGTTGATATCCAAATGGATACTTGAACATAATCAGTTTGGAGAGGAGAACACCAATTAAATGATCTTTTGTGGTACAGATTTAGAAATGACTGTAATTTTGCCAGGTCAAAATCATCTAAACATGATCTCTAATGTAAATATGAATTTTTAAAAATGCTGGTTTTAGGGAAATTGATCAAGGTTGTATAGATATTTTGTTTTCAGTATTGAAGAATGGAAATCTTGGGTTTAAATTACAGTACCAGTTAAAAGTTTGGACACATCTACTCATTTATAGTTTTTCTGTGAATATTTTGGCCATTTTCTTCACTGTAGAACAATACTGAAGACACCAAAACTATGAAATAACATATGGAACATGTATGGAATTATGTGGTAAACAAAAAAAAGTGTTGAACAAAAAAAAAAAAGAAATGCTTCATATTTTAGATTCTTCAAAGTAACCAGTGTTTACCTTGATAACGCTTCACACACAACTGGCATTATCTTAACCAGCTTCATGAGGTAGTCACCTGGAATGCTTTTCAATTAACAGGTGTGCCTCATCAAAAGATAATTAGTGGGCAGGTTTCTTGCCTTCTTAATGCATTTGAGATCTAAATAGTAAATTATAAAAATATAGTAAATAGCCCTATTATATACCACAACTGTAGTAATCCTTATTATGTCAAGAACCACTCAACTAAAGAGAAATGACATCCATCATTACTTTAAGACATGAAGTGACTTTTAATTAATAAAAATAAAGAAAAAAACATTTAATTAAAAGGTTGATTCAAACTTTTGACTGGTACTGTGTTATGGTGTGGATATCTGCTGAGTGAGAGAGAGAGAGAGAGAGAGAGAGAGAGAGAGAGAGAGATGCTAAACTCCAAAGATCATGTCACTTTTGGCTTATTTTCCTCCTCATCGACAAACTGTACTTGTGCACATAGAGAGCTGACACGCCGTGACAAATCCATCTTGCTGTATTGGCTGTTTGATCCATATGTAGCCCAGAGGTTATTGACATTTGCCACTCACACGTAGCCCTTAAACCCCACTGCTGCTGATTAGGCAAATACGCTCTCTCACAAATAATTAATGCTCAATGCTGAACTTATTCTGGGAACTGAGAATGAGGAGTCCCTGGAGATGAAGAAACCAATCCGTTCTCAGCAAGCCCTTTGTCCTTGAATATGTTCAAGGGTTGTGGTAGTGTTTTTAGGTGCAGTGAATCAAAACAACTGAAGATAGAGATCTCTTGCTCATTATGAGTTCTCCTTAAACAGAGAGATGTCTTTTAAACAGTGTGTGATTGGCTATAAACAGGTAGAAGGTAGGCTACTGAGGTTTACTTCTGAAATTAGGAAAGGAAGTTTTCATATGGAAATGTTGTCCAGAAATACAGAAGGTTGATGTAATTTATTGCTTTTTTAAACTAAACTGACCTGTAATTTCACCAAGTACAATATTTCAAGTATATGTGGTACAAATATCAATGTTAAAACTCTGTGTGTGTGTGTGTGTGTGTGTGTGTGTGTGTGTGTGTGTGTGTTTCTCTGCCATGTGATTGAAGCCCTTCTTCTTTGCTGCATTAAATCACCTCCCCAATGCAAGCTCACACACTACACACACTTCACACACTTAATTGCATAATGAAATATTTTTATATCCCTGTCTCCGAGGGAAGATGGAAAGTTGTATAAACATGGCAATAACTCGCCACTCTGTCTTTTCACTGAAGGTCAAGTAAGACTAAATATTTTATAACAAGAAATGAGAGAATAATGCATCGATTTCAAGACGCCCTTCAGCTAGGAGCAAGATTTTGTATTATTGTTCACTCTGATAGCTGAAACAAAGTATTAAAGTCATGAATTTCACGACTACTACTACAAAAGAAAAAATAATAGTAGTAGTAGTAATCATCATCATAAAATGGCAATTTGGATCTGATGTATTAAATAAGAATTTTGTCTTACATTTTTAGGGGGCCAAGCAGGAAGGGAATACATGCACTATTGTAATTGTTTGTTTCATACTTTTGCAACCCCAAAGTTAGACATACATGTGCAAAAATAATTCTGCAAACCAATGTTTTAGAAATGCAACAACACTTTCCTCTGATTCTTTTGGTGATTACAGAGTGCAACATGTGTAGTATAATAATAATAAGAAGAAGAAGGAGACCGTCAATTATGGCGTAGATCGCTCCGACCCTGTCTAGTCCAGAAGGAACAATCTAAAGTGGGCCACCTTGTGCAATAAATGTTGCAAGCTATATAGACTATATACAAGCTATATATAGAAACTATATACACCCTAGGAATACCTACGAATTTGCCAGAAAGAAACCAAAATTGTGAAGAATTGACCATGAAGAAGCGATTTTTGTTGAACTGCTCATTAAGGCTTAATTAGTCTGTAACTTCATTAATTATTGTAATTAAGCAAATCTAGGTAGAAGTCCACCTAGGTAGAAGGTGGATGAGAGATGACGGACAACACATGATGGCATAAGCTCATCGCCTATTGGCCGGATGAGATGATGATGATGATGATAATTTCAACTTGTATAGCACTTTTCTCACACCCAAGGTCGCCCACCAAAAAAGGGTCAGGATGTAATTCCAGTGGTGTAGCTGCCCACAATCCTACCAAGAGGCACATGAAGGTATGTCCCACACCACCTGCACAGCCACTGCGATGCCACTGGGCAACATCATTCGGAACACCATGGCATGGATCCAAAAACCAAGCACAGAACACCGCCACACAGAGTGCTGGACAACCCCAATGTTAAAAAGAGCAACAAGCTCACTGCAGTCCATAGTGAGCAGCACAGGCATCACCCATGGTGGGCCAAAGCCTGGGGAAACCGATGCTCAAAACTGTATACTGTATCATGATGATCTTTTTTGCAATATTGGATTTCCTGCCTTTTTTTTCCTTCTCCAATTTTGTCCAATCATGACAAAATTTTTATAATAACAATGTGAGGTCAGCCCTAAAAAAAGAATTTCCTTCTCAGATTATCAATATGGGAAGGATCCATAATGTGCAAACGAATATGATATTCGTTTACATGTAAATTTGACCACAGATGGCGCCGCGGACGGTTGCCTCGGTACTTCACTCTCTCATACTTTCTACTTTTTTGTGTATTTGTGATGATTTTGCGCTTCTTCTCTGGTCACATACTCCAGAGAAGAACTCATAAACATTGGAATAACCACCAGTAAAGTTTTTTCATCGGTTTTCATCGATCCGGAAAGTTTTCCAGAGCTACTTGTTGGAGGAGCAGCAGCTCTCTATGGTCTCTGCCGAGGACGCCGGAGACACCGGGGGAAGCGAGCCGGCACGCTTGTCAGGCTGAGGCAGCAGGGGTTTCGCACTGCGCTCCCGTCTATTCACCTGGCTAACGTCCACTCTCTGGCCAACAAGATGGATGAACTGCTGCTCCTCAACACAATCAACACGGATTTTAACAGATCTGCTGCCTTGTGCTTCACCGAAACCTGGCTCGG
>JANZLB010000022.1:37002545-37018123 GCA_026167865.1 Notarius quadriscutis
ATCTTGGGCTGCAATGATGAAACCTTCTGTTTCTGATTTAAGACCAGCTGTTCTCAGCCATTTGTGGGTTTGGACTTGGTCTACATCTTTGTCACTTATTCTATTATTATTATTATTATTATTATTATTATTATTATTGCCTGAGCACTGAGGTGGCCTGCACTGTAGGTGCACAGCCCTATTGTTTTTGGCATCTTATTATTATTATTATTATTATTATTTTATTTCTCCATGGAAAAACTCGTTTTTGAGGCACTTACAATGCTCAAAAACTCAAATTTTGGCACACTGATCAAATGGTGGCATGGTCACCTCACAGCAAGAAGCTTCTGGGTTCGAGCCCAGCAGCCGGCAGGGGCCTTTCTGTGTGAAGTTTGTATGTTCTCCCTGTGTCTACGTGGGTTTCCTCCAGGCACTCTGGTTTCCCCCACAGTTCAAAGGCGTGGTTAGGTTGATATGGGACAGACTTGGGCTGAGGTGCCCTTGAGCGAGGCACTTAACTCCCAACTGCTCCCCGGGCACTGTTAGCATGGCTGGGTATGTGTGTATGCTCATTGCTAACGTGTGTATATGTTCACTGCTTCAGATGGGTTAAATGCAGAGAGGAATTTCATAAGCATGTGATGAATAAAGTTGTTGGTGTTCTTCTTCTTGAAAAATGTGCATAAAATCACAAAGTTACACTGAGCAAGGGACTGGGCGTGGTCCTAGAGCTCTCTACCGCTCCCAAGAACAAGCTATGATTGAGATGAAGTTGTTCGGATCAGCAGGAGATTTGGTGTGATTGACACTGTTGTAATACAGGACAAAGTTCATTTGGTTGTCTTTGACTCCGCCCAACAGGAAGTCAGCCATGTTGGATGGAATGTGGAATTTTGAAATTTTCCCACACTGTTTTGAGGCACTTACAATGGCTAAAAACTCATTAAATTTTGCAAATATTTTTGTCCTATGATACAATTTGAGGTGATATGGTAAATTCGTCTAGTTGGGCTTCATTAACTCCATAGCACCACCTAGTTCAAAAATACAAATTTGACACCTTGTACATATTCAAAAACTCATGAAATTTGGTAGACACATCAGTCATGTGCACCGAAACTCAGCCATAGGGGTTTGACCCCAGGTGTGTCCGGGGGACGCCATAGCGCCCCCATATGTCATTGAGACTCCTGCCTTGTATATAGTTTCACCTATCCATGTCAAATTTGGTAGGTGTGTGGAGTGCCCCGAGCTGAACAAAATTGCCAATATATTGCATCAGCCATACTCAACAGGAAGTGAGATATTTTTGGTTTTGTGCATTTTGACACGTTTTACATTTTAACAAACTCCTCCGAGGGGATTTGTTGGATCCATGCTATATTTGGTAAACATCATGACAAGATGTTGCTGATATTAAATTGCAAAGGGATTTGCGATACATTACAAGATTTTGAAATGGCAAACCAATAAATTTATATGTTATGCCATGCAAACAGAAAGTGTCATATATTCACTATGCATTGCCTGATATGGCTCAAACATCACAGGTTAGAGGATATCATGGTTCTGAAGATATTCACATGCCCAAAGACACCCTCTGGTATAGCACCACCATTTGGACATGAACAGTAATGATTCTATTGCCAAAACACGTGTTACATCTTGATGTACTCTTCCTAGGTGGTTTGTTGGATTCATGCCATATTTGGTATACGTCATCGTGGCAGCAGGGGCGTGGCCAAGCATCTGTCTGTGACCGGAGGGCGTAGTCAGGGAAGGTAAGTGGCAGAATCACTACACCTGAGGTCGATTAATGTGTGTTTGTGTGTCTTCCCCAGTAACCGCGCCCAAGATATAAGGAGGGAGATAGCAGAGGGACGAGAGCTCTCCCCGACGAGACGACACATGTGTGTGTGTGCGCGCCTGAGACTTTTAAAACACTGAAAAGTGGACAATAAAAAAATAAGTTTGTTGACAACCATTCTGGCCTGCTGTCTCTCTGTGCTCCGCCCAGTCATTGAACTTATTACACCTTACTTTCAAAAATAACCCACTATTTTCTTTTTTTTTTTTTTTTAAATGCAGTGATGATGGTACAGATATTACATCAGTGTTTTCACTTAAATATGGAATGATAATGAGACAGATATTACATCAAAGTTTTAATTTCACATAAATAGGACATTAATATGTGTGCACATAAACTACATGTACATTTTAATAAATGGGACAGACCTTTGTTTTGACAAGGGTTGCTCGCTCAGTAAAGTTAGGTGAAGAAAGGTTTGATAGTTCAGCATAAAATGTTTCAGGAGTAGTAAAGCTAATATTCCGTATGTCAGGTGAACTTGCTGTTGTAGATTCTGCTGTGAAAACATGGGAAGAAGTCTTTAAGTAAATAGAAATGCCACAGACATATAAGAGTTGGTAATGCTCATATATACGATTTGTGAAATAAACATAATGTAATGCTGAATTCAAGATTCCAGGGTAATACCTATAGAAGTTGATGGTGGTTCTGATGTAAGAACTGGTGATGTTTCCAGCATGACAGGTGTAGTTGATCCTGATGGAGAAGTTGATGGTTGTTCTGATGTCACAACTGCTGATGTTTCCATTGTGAGAGCTGCAGTTGTACCTGAAGGAGAACTCGGTGGTGTATCTGTTGTAACACTTGTTGATTTTTCAAATATTATAGGTGTAGTTGATCCTGATGGAGAAGTTGATGCTGGTTCTGATGTAAAACCTGTTGATTTTTCCAGTGTGAGAGCTGCAGTTGTACCTGAAGGAGAACTCAGTGTTTTTTCTGATGTAAAACCTGTAGATGTTTCGAGAATAATAGGTGAAGTTGATCCTGATGGTGAAGTTGATGGTTCAGATGCAACACCTGATGATGTTTTCAATATTATACGTGTAGTTGATCGTAATGGGGATGTTGATGGTCGTTGTGATGTAAGACCTTTTGATATTTCCACTATGATAGGTGTAGTTGATCCTGATGGAGAAGTTGATGGTTGTTCTGACGTCACACCTGCTGATGTTTCCAGGGTGAGATCTGCAGTTATACCTGAAGGAGAACTCAGTGGTGTTTCTGATGTCACACCTGTTAATGATTCCAATATTATTGATGTCGTTCTTTCTGATGGAGAAGTTGATGATGGTCCTGATGTAACATCTTTTGATGTTTCCATTGTGAAAGCAGCAGTTGTACCTGAAGGAGAACTCCATGGTGTCTCTGATGGAACACCTGTTGATGTTTCCAGTATGATAAGTTTAGTTGATCCTGATGGCGACGTTAATGGTGGTCCTGAGGTAACAACTGTTGATGTTTCCAGTGTGAAACCAGAAGGTGTACTTAATGGAGAAGTTGATGGTGGTTCTGATGAAACACCTGTTGATGTTTCCAGCATGACAGGTGTAGTTGATCCTGATGGAGAAGTTGATGGTGGCTCTGATGTAACAACTGTTAATGTTTCCAGCATGACAGGTGAAGTTGATCCTGATGGAGAAGTTGATGGTGGTTCTGATGTAACAACTCTTGATGTTTCCAGTGTGATAGCTGCAGTTCTACCTGATAAAGACGTTGATGGTGGTTCTGATGGAAGCCTCGTTGATGTTTCCAACATGCTAGGTGTAGGTGTTCCTGATGGAGATGTTGATGGTGGCTCTGATGTCACACCTGCTGATGTATCCAGTGTGATAGTTTCCAATGTGCCTGATGGAGATGTTGATGGTGGTTCTGATGTAATACTTGATGATGTTTCAAGTGTTACAGCAGCAGTTGTACCTAAAGGATTAATCCATGGTGTCTCTGATGTGTTGCTTGTTAATGTTTCCAGAACTATAAGTGTAGTTGATCCTGATGGAGAAGGTGATGGTGGCTCTGATGTAACAATCTTTGATGTTTCCAATGTTACAGCAGCAGTTGTACTTAAAGGAGAAATCAGTGGTGTCTCTGATGTATCGCCTGTTGATGTTTCCAGTACTATAAGTTTAGTTGATCCTGATAGAGAAGTTGATGTTGGCTCTGATGTTGCAACTGTTGATGTTTCCAGCATTACAGACGTAGTTGAAACAGATGGAGAAATTGATGGTTGTTCTGATGTAAGACTTGTTGATGTTTCCAGTGTGAGAGTTGCAGTTGTACCTGAAGGAGAACTCAGTGGTGTCTCTGATGTAACACCTGTTGATGTTTCCAGTATGATGGGTGTTGATCCTGATGGAGAATTTGATGGTGATTCTGATGTCAGACCTGTTGACATTTCCAGTATGTTAGGTGTAGTTGAGCTTGATGGAGAAGTTGATGGTCGTTCTGATGTAAGAACTGTTGACATTTCCAGGATAATTGGTGTAGTTGATCGTGATAGAGAAGTTGATGATGGTTCTGATGAAACACCTGTAGATGTTTCCAACATGATAGGTGTAGTTGATCCTGATTGAGATGTTGATGGTGGTCCTAATGGAACACTTGTTAATGTTTCCTGTATGATAGGTGTTGTTGATCCTGATGGAGAAGTTGATGGTGGTACTGATGTAATGTCTGTTGATTTTTCTAGTATAATAAGTGTAGTTGATCCTGATGGAGAAGTTGATGGTGGTTCTGATGTAAGACCTGTTGATGTTTCCAATGTGTTAGGTGTAGTTGTTCCTGATGGAGAATTTGATGGTGGTTCTGATTTAAGACCTGTTGACATTTCCAGTATGATAGGTGTAGTTGATCCTGATGGAGAAGTTGATGGTGGTTCTGATGTTTTCTTACTAGCTGCAACAGTAGTTGCTTTTGGAGTAGATTTGTCCAGAGGAGTAGTAGTAGTAGTAGTTGTTGTTGTTATTTGTGATACTGTGATGAAAATAGAGTGTGAGTTTAGCATTAATTTGAGGAAAACTATGTATGAATTGAGGCACATATTCAGATTGACCATTTGTGAAAAGCTCTTACAGAAGAATATCATCTCAAAATAATCAGCAGTTTACATTTAAAATATTCATGAGACATATTGATGCTACTTTTCCCATTTGAACCTTTATATGAAAAAAAAAAATTGTGATTCATACATACCAAAAGCATTAGTTATGTTAAAACCTGTATCAGCGTTTTCTATTGTTGTAATGATTTCTGCATCACTGGGACTACCATTACTATATGTGTAGTATAAATTGGTATCTGTGATGATTGATCCCGGCCTATGGAGATGAAGAAATGTAAGCAGACAATTTATAAGCAACATATAGCTTAGAGCCATGCCATATAGATATTTAATAAAATAGAAGAGATGCTAGATCAATACATACCTGAAATGAATCACTGTTAGGAAAATGAAGTTGCTGGATTTGTTCTTTAGGATTGGTTCAAGCTGTAAAAAAACAAGGCAATTAATCTAAGGATTCAAAATTACGGCGAAACATTAAGATTTTATCTTCATTAGGCAATTACAACTTACACCAATTCTCTGAATTACTGCCACAAGGATTTTAGAACTTATCCGGAAGGGACTTTTCTCATATTTTTTATTTTGAAATGTATATATGTTGCATGTTTATTCTTCCTTGCTGTTCTGTGTAAAGCATCTAAATATGGAATGAGGGCTGTGTTATTTCGTCTCTGTGCCAGAACTGTTGGCACTAACAAAGACGGAACTGACGTCTGTGTAATAGGGACAACCGGGCATGCAGGGACAGGGGTATGAAGTTTTCGAAATTGATGTTCTTTTTTCCGACAAAAGTACAATTCCAAACATCTCTGTCTGTGACATCTAAGGTCCACACACCTTTCTGCCTTGAATTGCATCCCACTTGTTGTCAATTTCCCATCCAACATATTTGTGATTGTGCAAACATGTTGCTCAGCAACTTTGCTTGCAGTTGAAGAATGGCATAAATGTGCAGCGCTAGCAACAGCACCTCAACAGTCAGTTCACCCGCCATTATTGTTTTGAAAACAACGCTGGTAAGCTTTGGGTATTCATATTTCCGACAAGTAGTATGTTATAATTCACTCCAGATGGTGACGCTTGCTAGAAATGCATGCTGTATAAAAACACACACTGGTGCAACTTGATGCCGGCTTTGTTTGGTTCAGTGTAAACAACCAAAGCCAGCATATTGAGGGTAGTTTTAAACGGCAATATTACAGAATCTCTGTGTAAAGGGATCTTATGGAATGACCAAAACCAAGATGCCTTTTAAAAGATTATGAAGACCTCAATATATTGGCGACATGATCCGATAATTACATGGACAAAAATATCCTTGACATCTTAAAATCCTGAACCTTACTTTAAAAAATAACCCACTATTTTCTATTTTTTTTTAAATGCAGTGATGATAGTACAGATATTACATTAGTGTTTTCACTTAATTATGGAATGATAATGGTACAGATATTACATCAAAGTTTTCACATAAATACTACATTAATATGTGTGCACTGAAACTACATATACATTTTAATAAATGGGACAGACCTTTGTTTTGAAAAGGGTTGCTCGGTCAGTAAAGTTAGGTGAAGAAAGGTTTGATAATTCAGGATAAAATATTTCAGGAGTAGTAAAGCTAATATTCCGTATGTCAGGTGAACTTGCTGTTGTAGATTGTGCTGTGAAGACATGGGAAGAAGTATTTAAGTAAATATAAATGTCACAGACATATAAGAGTTGGTAATGCACAGATGTATGATACATGAAATAAAGATAATTTAATGCTGAATTAAGAAAATTTCCAGGGTAATACCTATAGAAGATGATGGTGGCTCTGATGTAAGAGCTGGTGATGTTTCCAGTACAACAGGTGTAGTTGAATCTGATGGAGAAGTTGACGGTAGTTCTGATGTAACACCATTTGATGTTTCCAGTGTTACAGCAGCAGATGTACCGAAAGGAGAAATCAGTTGTGTCTCTGATGTAACACCTGTTGATGTTTCCAGTGTGAGAGCTGCAGTTGTACCTGAAGGAGAACTCAGTGGTTTCTCTGATGTAAAACCTGTTGATGTTTCAAGAATAATAGGTGAAGTTGATCCTGATGGAGAAGTTGATGGTGGTTCTGATGTAACATTTGTTGATGTTTCCAGTATGTTAGGTGTAGTTGATCCTAATGGAGAAGTTGATAGTGGGTCTGATGTAACACCTGATGATGTTTTCAATATTATACGTGTAGTTGATCGTGATGGAGATGTTAATGGTGGTTGTGATGTAAGACCTTTTGATATTCCCACTGTGATAGGTGTAATTGATACTGATGGAGAAGTTGATGGTCGTTCTGATGTCACACCTGCTGATGTTTCCAGGGTGAGAGCTGCAGTTGTACCTGAAGGAGAACTCGGTGGTGTCTCTGATGTGACACCTGTTGATGTTTCCAATATTACAGGAGTAGTTGAATCTGATGGAGAAGTTGATGGTGGTTCTGATGTAAAACCTGTTGATGTTTCCAGTGTTACAACAGCAGATGTATGTAAGGGAAAAATCAGTGGTGTCTTTGATGTAATGCCTGTTGATGTTTCCAGTATTATAAGTGCAGTTGATCCTGATGGAGAAGTTGATGGTGGCTCTGATGTAACAACTGTTGATGTTTCCAGCCCAAGAGGTGGAGTTGAACCTGATGAAGAAGTTGATGGTTGTTCTAATGTAAGACCTGTTGATGTTTCCAGTGTGACAGTTGCAGTGGTACCTGAAGGAGAACTCAGTGGTGTCTTTGATGTAACACCTGCTGATGTTTCCAGTGTGACACCAGAAGTTGAACCTAATGGGGATGTTGATCGTGGTTCTGATGGAACAGATGCTGATGTTTCCAACATCATAGGTGTAGTTGTTCCTGATGGAGAAATTGATGGTGGTTCTGATGTAACACCTGTGAATGTTTCGAGTATGTTAGATGTAGTTGATCCTGATGGAGAAGTAGATGGTCGTTCTGATGGAAAACCTGTTGATTTTTCCAGTTTGATAGGTGTAGTTGATCCTGATGGTGATGTTGATGGTGGTTCTGATGTAATACCTGTTGATATTTCCAGTTTGACCGGAGTAGTTGTTCCTGATGGAGAAATTGATGGTGATTCTGATGTAAGACCTGTTGATGCTTCCAGTATGTTAGCTGTAGTTGATCCTAATGGAGAAGTTGATAGTGGGTCTGATGTAACACCTGTTGATGTTTCCAGTATTATAAGTGTAGTTGATCCTGATGGAGAAGTTGATGGTGGTTCTGCTGTAAGACCTGTTGATGTTTCCAGGATAGTAGGTGTAGTTGATCCTGATATAGAAGTTGATGATGGTTCTGATGGAACACCTGTTGATCTTTCCAGTGTGATAGGTGCAATTGTTCCTGACAGAGATGTTGATGGTGGTTCTGATGAAACACCTGTTGATGTTTCCTTTATGATAGGTGTAGTTGTTCCTGATGGAGAAGTTGATGGTGATTCTGATGTAAGACCTGTTGACGTTTCCAGTGTGTGAGGTGTAATTGATCCTGATGGAGAAGTTGATGGTGGTTCTGGTGTAACACCTGTTGATGTTTCCGGTAGGATAGGTGCAGTTGTTCCTGACTGAGATGTTGATGGTGGTTCTGATGTAACACCTGTTGACGTTTCCAGTATGTTAGGTGTAGTTGTACCTGTTGGAGAAATTGGTCTTGTCTCTGATGTAACACCTGTTGATGTTTCCGGTATTATAAATGCAGTTGATCCTGATGGAGAAGTTGATGGTGGTTCTGATGTAAGAACTGTTGATGTTTCCAGGATAATAGGTGCAGTTGATCCTGATAGAGAATGTGATGATGGTTCTGCTTTAACACCTGTTGATGTTTCCAGAATGATAGGTGTAGTTGTTCCTGATGTAGAAGTTGATGGTGATACTGATGTGAGACGTGTTGACGTTTCTAGTATGTTAGGTGTAGTTGATCCTGATGGAGAAGTTGATGGTGCTTCTGATATAAGAACTGTTGACATTTCCAGGATAATAGGTGTAGTTGATCCTGATTGAGAAGTTGATGATGGTTCTAATGGTACACCTGTTGATGTTTCCAACATGATAGGTGTAGTTGATCCTGATCGAGAAGTTGATGTTGGTTCTGATGTAAGACCTGTTGAAGTTTCCATTATGATAGACGTAGTTGATCCTGATGGAGAAGTTGATCGTGGTTCTGATGTTTTCATACTAGCTGCAACAGTAGTTGCTTTTGGAGTAGATTTGTCCAGAGGTGGAGGAGTAATAGTAGTAGTTGCTATTTGTGATACTGTGATGAAAATAAAGGGTGAGTTTAGAATTAATTTGAGGAAAACTAGGTCAGAATTGTGAGACATATTGAGATTGACCTTTTGTGAAAAGCCCTCACAGAATTATATCACCTCGAAAGAATCAGCAATTTACATTTAAAATATTCATGAGACATATTGATGCTACTTTTCTCATTTGAACCTTTATATTAAAAAAAATTGTGATTCATACATACCAAAAGCGTTTGTTATGTTAAAACCTGTATCAGCATTCTGTATTGTTGTAATGATTTCTGCATCACTGGGACTACCGTTACTATATGTGTAGTATAAATTGGTATCTGTGATGATTGATCCCGGCCTATGGAGATGAAGGAATATAAGCAGACAATTTATAAGCAACATATGGCTTAGAGCCATGCCACACAGAAATTTAAAGAAATGGAGGAGATGCAAGATCAATACACACCTGAAACGAATCACTGTTAGGAAAATGAAGTTGCTGGATTTGTTCTTTAGGATTGGTTCAAGCTGTAAAAAAACAAGGCAGTTAATCTAAATTTTCAAGAATACAGCAAAGCATTAAGACTTTATCTTCATTAGGCAATTACAACTTACACCAATTCCCTGAATTACTGCCACAAGGATTTTAGAACTTATCCGGAAGGCACTTTTCTCATAGTTTTTATTTTGAAATGTATATATATTTTGTTAACGATGAAATAACCAAAGCATCAAAGAACACTGCTGAGTGGAGATGCTGCAGTGAGTTCGATTATGGCCCACTGAACTCATTTACATTTACAGCAAAACCCACACTCTTTCACACTATTGGGTATGTATAGCCCCGTTTACACAGCCTGTTCAAGGTGGGAATGTTGCATGTTTATTCTGCCTTGCGGTTCTGTGCAAAGCTTCTAAATATGGAATGAGGGCTGTGTTGTTTCATCTCTGAGCCGGAACCGTTGGTATTAACAGAGCCGGAACTGACGTCTGTGTAATAGGGATAAGCGGACATGGAGGGACAGGGGTGTGACATTTTGGACGTTGATGTTCTTTTTTCTGAGAAAAGTACAAATCCAAACATCTCTGTCTATGACATCCAAGGTCCACACACCTTTCTGGCTTGAATTGCATCCCACTTGTTGTCAATTTCCCATCCAACATATTTGTGATTGTGCAAACATGTTGCTCAGCAACTTTGCTTGCAGTTGAAGAATGGCATAAATGTGCAGCGCTAGCAACAGCACCTCAACAGTCAGTTCACCCGCCATTATTGTTTTGAAAACAACGCTGGTAAGCTTTGGGTATTCATATTTCCGACAAGTAGTATGTTATAATTCACTCCAGATGGTGACGCTTGCTAGAAATGCATGCTGTATAAAAACACACACTGGTGCAACTTGATGCCGGCTTTGTTTGGTTCAGTGTAAACAACCAAAGCCAGCATATTGAGGGTAGTTTTAAACGGCAATATTACAGAATCTCTGTGTAAAGGGATCTTATGGAATGACCAAAACCAAGATGCCTTTTAAAAGATTATGAAGACCTCAATATATTGGCGACATGATCCGATAATTACATGGACAAAAATATCCTTGACATCTTAAAATCCTGAACCTTACTTTAAAAAATAACCCACTATTTTCTATTTTTTTTTAAATGCAGTGATGATAGTACAGATATTACATTAGTGTTTTCACTTAATTATGGAATGATAATGGTACAGATATTACATCAAAGTTTTCACATAAATACTACATTAATATGTGTGCACTGAAACTACATATACATTTTAATAAATGGGACAGACCTTTGTTTTGAAAAGGGTTGCTCGGTCAGTAAAGTTAGGTGAAGAAAGGTTTGATAATTCAGGATAAAATATTTCAGGAGTAGTAAAGCTAATATTCCGTATGTCAGGTGAACTTGCTGTTGTAGATTGTGCTGTGAAGACATGGGAAGAAGTATTTAAGTAAATATAAATGTCACAGACATATAAGAGTTGGTAATGCACAGATGTATGATACATGAAATAAAGATAATTTAATGCTGAATTAAGAAAATTTCCAGGGTAATACCTATAGAAGTTGATGGTGGTTCTGATGTAAGAACTGGTGACATTTCCAGCACGACAGGTGCAGTTGAATCTGATGGAGAAATTGACAGTTGTTCTAATGTAAGTCCTATTGATGTTTCCAATATTATAGGTGTAGTTGAATCTGATGGAGAAGTTGATGGTGGTTCTGATGTAACACCATTTGATGTTTCCAGTGATACAACAGCAGATGTACTGAAAGGAGAAATCAGTGGTGTCTCGAATGTAACGCCTGTTGATGTTTCCAGTTTTTTAAGTGTAGTTGATCGTGATGGAGAAGATGATGGTGGTTCTGATGTAACACCTGTTGATGTTTCCGGTGTGAGAGCTGCAGTTGTACCTAAAGGAGAACTCAGTGGTTTCTCTGATGTAAAACCTGCTGATGTTTCAAGAATAATAGGTGAAGTTGATTCAGATGGAGAAGTTGATGGTGGTTCTGATGTAACACCTGATGATGTTTTCAATATTATACGTGTAGTTGATGGTGATGGAGATGTTAATGGTGGTTGTGATGTAAGACCTTTTGATATTGCCACTTTGATAGGTGTAGTTGATCCTGATTGAGAAGTTGATGGTCGTCCTGATGTCACACCTGCTGATATTTCCAGGGTGAGAGCTGCAGTTGCACCTGATGGAGAACTCGGTGGTGTCTCTGATGTAACACCTGTTGATGTTTCCAACATTATAGGTGTAGTTGAATCTGATGGAGAAGATAATGGTGGGTCTGATGTAACACCTTTTGATGTTTCCAGTGTTACAGCAGCCATTGTATGTAAAGGAGAAATCAGTGGTGTCTCTGATGTAACACCTGTTGATGTTTCCAGTATTATATGTGCAGTTGATCCTGATGGAGAAGTTGATGGTGGTTCTGATGTAAGATCTGTTGATGTTTCCAGAACAACAGGTATAGTTGTAACTGATGGAGAAGTTGACAGTTGTTCTAATGTAAGACCTGTTGATGTTTCCAGTGTGATAGTTGCAGTTGTACCTGAAGGAAAACTCGGTGGTGTCTCTGATGGAAGACCTGTTGATGTTTCCATGATGATAGGTGTAGTGGATTTGGATGGAGAACTTGATGTTGGTTCTGATGTCACAACTGCTGATGTTTCCAGAGTGAGAGCTGCAGTTGTACCTGAAGGAGAACTCAGTGGTGTCTCTGATGTAACACCTGTTGATGTTTCCAGTGTGACACCAGAAGTTGAAACGAATGGGGAAGTTGATGGTGGTTCTGATGGAAAAGCTGTTGATGTTTCCAACATGATAGGTGTAGTTGATCCTGATGGAGAAGTTGATGGTGGTTCTGATGTAACACCTGTTGATGTTTCCAGTGTGACACCAGAAGTTGTCCCTGATGGAGAAGTTGATGATGGTTCTGATGTAACACCTGTTGATGTTTCCAGTGCGAAAACAGCAGTTGTACCTGAAGGCGAAATTGGTCTTGTCTCTGATGTAAAACCTGTTGATGTTTCCAGTACTATAAGTGTAGTTGATTGTGAATGAGAAGTTGATGGTGGTTCTGATGTAACACCTGTTGATGTTTCCAGTGTAACACCAGAAGTTGTACCTGATGGAGAAATTGGTCTTGTCTCTGTTGTAACACCTGTTGATGTTTCCAGTATTATAAATGCAGTTAATCCTGATGGATAAGTTGATGGTGGTTCTGATGTAAGAACTGTTGATGTTTCCAGGATAATAGGTGTAGTTGATCCTGATCGAGAAGTTGATGATGGTTCTGATGAAACACCTTTTGATGTTTCCAGTATGTTAGGTGTAGTTGCTCCTGATGCAGAAGTTGATGGTGGTTCTGATGTAAGAACTGTTGATGTTTCCAGGATAATAGGTGTTGTTGATCCTGATAGAGAATGTGATGATGGTTCTTCTTTAACACCTGTTGATGTTTCCAGTATGATAGGTGCAGTTGTTCCTGACAGAGATGTTGATGGTGGTTCTGATGTAACACCTGTTGATGTTTCCAGTAATATAGGTGTAGTTGTTCCTGATGTAGAAGTTGATGGTGATTCTGATGTGAGACTTGTTGACGTTTCCAGTATGATAGGTGTAGTTGATATTGATGGAGAAGTTGATGGTAGTTCTGATGTAACACCTTTTGATGTGTCCAGTGATACAACAGCAGATGTACCGAAAGGAGAAATCAGTGGTGTCTCGAATGTAATGCCTGTTGATGTTTCCAATATGGTAGGTATAGTTGATCCAGATGAAGAAGTTGATGGTGGTTCTGATGTAAAACCTGTTGACATTTCCAATATGATAGGTGGTGTTGTTCCTGATGGAGAAGTTGATGGTGGTTCTGATGTGAGAACTGTTGACGTTTCCAGTATAATAGGTGTAGTTGATCCTGATAGAGAAGGTGACGATGGTTCTGATGGAACATCTGTTGATGTTTCCAGTATGATCGGTGCAGTTGTTCCTGACAGAGATGTTGATGGTGGTTCTGATGTAACACCTGTTGATGTGTCCGGTGTGAGAGCTGCAGTTGTACCTGAAGGAGAACTTGGTGGTGTCTCTGATGTAACACCTGTTGATGTTTCCAGTCTGACACCAGGAGTTGTACCAAATGGAGAAGTTGATGGTGTTTCTGATGGAACACTTGTTGATGATTCCAACATGATAGGTGTAGTTGATTCTGATGGTGAAATTGATGGTGGTTCTGATGTAACACCTGTTAATGTTTCCAGTATGTTAGGTGTAGTTGATCCTGATGATGTTGAAGGTGGTTCTGATGTCACACCTGCTGATATTTCCCGTGTGATTCCTGGAGTTGTACCTGATGGAGAAGTTGATGTTGGCTCTGATGTAACACCTGATGATGTTTCCATTGTTTCAGCAGCAGTTGTACCTAAAGGAGAAATTGGTGGTGTCTCTGATGTAATGCCTGTTGATTTTTCCAGTATTATAAGTGTAGTTGATCCTGATGGAGAAGTTGATGGTGGCTCTAATGTAAAAACTGTTGATGTTTCCAGTGTTACAGCAGCTGTTGTACCTAAAGGAGAACTCTGTGGTGTCTCTGATGTAACACCTGTTGATGTTTCCAGTATGATAGGTGTAGTTGTTCCTGATGAAGAAGTTGATGGTGGTTCTGATGTAAGATCTGTTGACATTTCCAGTATGATAGGTGTAGTTGTGCCTGATAGAGAAGTTGATGATTGTTCCAACATGATCGTTGTAGTTGATCCTGATGGAGTTGTTGATGGTGGTTCTGATATAACACCTATTGATGTTTCCAGTATGATAGGTTTAGTTGATCTTGATGGAGAATTTGATGCTGGATCTGATGTCACACCTCTTGATGTTTCCAGTGTGACACCCGAAGTTGTACCTGATGGAGAAGTTGATGGTGATTCTGATGCAACACCTGTTGATGTTTCCTGCATGACAAGTGTAGTTGATCCTGATGGAGTAGTTGATGGTGGCTCTGATGTCACACCTGTTGATGTTTCCTTTGTTATGGCTATAATTGATCCTGATGCAGAACTTGGTGATGGCTCTGATGTAACACCTGTTGTTGTTTCCATTGCGATGGCTATAGTTGATCCTGACGGAGAAGTTGATGGTGGCTCTGATGTCATACCTGCAGTTGTATCAGTGCTTGTCGATGTTGCCAAAGTTGTTGATTGTCCAATTATGTTTTGCAGAATGCTACCTATAGTGCAAGCATTATTAATAGAATCTATCATACAAAATCTGCAATTTGAAATTTTGTGTGAAATGATAAGCATGAAAATCACTGGCCTGGATCAAGAACTTACTCAGTATGAACAGGATCAATTTTTTTCTCTTCATCCTGATTGTTTTCCAAGAATACCCTTCAATGATATTGCATAAATTATTTTCAAACTTTTACAAATCAAAATATTTTACAAATCTGTCATATTCTTTTTTTCTCTTATCACATTTTTCTCTATTGCAATACATTTACATTCTTTATTCATATGCTTTCAATAGTCTTTTGCCAGTTACTGTATATCTTTTTTTCCACCTTGCTTTTCCTGAAAATTCTTGCCTCTTCACTTCAGAAAAAAATTCAATACCTAAACCTGTCTGGCAATTTTTTCATAATGCTGTACAAATATCCTATCTTCAAGCAGACAGATATCTACAAGCTTTTTCAATGCTAATAATAAACCACAGTTTAAAAATGAAATCCACAGACTATCCGTATGCACATTATTACATATTGATTTAAATAACTGGGTATAGTAGCTATACTCATCTCATCTCATTATCTCTAGCCGCTTTATCCTGTTCTACAGGGTCACAGGCAAGCTGGAGCCTATCCCA